>VYZM01003407.1:1059115-1164238 GCA_013398915.1 Dromas ardeola
ACAAGGGCAAAAAAAAAAAAAAAAAAAAAACAAAAAAAAAAGCCACAGTATACATGCAGGGAAAGTTCAGGAGCTTCACACCGCAGGTGTTAATTTCCAGAATCAAATGGAGAAAAACTGCTCAGCTACTGATCAGCCTGGATTTCGTGTCAGTGACGCTTGTCATTTCACACAGCGGATTATTCGACCCAGCTCCCCTGCATTTGCCCATCACCAATCAGCAGCAAAGATTAAAAAAAAAATAAAACCAACCAACAGTCTATTAGCTGTTAGACACCTCATGGGGAGCCCAAACAAGCCACCTGAAAGGAAGCAAACAAATCACAAGACCCTCTTGTTTAATGGTGATTATTGCAGATTTTAGAAAGCAGCTGGAGGTTTGGTTTCTCGGACTAAGGTACCTTACGTGCAGTGGCTGGGATTGACGGAGGGGGCTCTACGCCAGCAAGGCTCTCATCCAGCACTACAAGCTCTCGGGATGGGGTCTCTGGTACTATCTGGGCAGAGAAGGGGACAGTGCTTCCCTCAGAGATGTATGTGCTTTCAGGGATAGATTTTGGACTCATCTCACTGATGGTGTTTTCCAGCTGCTTTATAGTCTGCTCAAGGCTGTCTAGCGTTCGGTATGTACTCTGCCGAATTTCATCAGTCCTAGACAGGGACACTGCAGCTCCAGCGGGTCCCTCTTGCTTCCCAGAAGGACTTTTGTCACTGTCCTCGGGCTGAGACCTGGTGATTTCAAATCTCTTTGCTTCTTTGTGCTGCTTCAGGGTCCCATCTTCCTCCTCTTCTTCATAGACCACAACCTGCAGGGTCTTCTTCCCAGTCTTGGTTCCTGTCCGTATCGCCTGCGTCAGAGCAGCCAGCTGCTTTTTAGGGAATTTGAACTTAAATTTTTTCTTAGAATCCTGCCTGTTTCCAAACTGACCATCAGAGTCCGAGTTTGCTTCTGTGCTTAGCCCATAGATCTGACGGTATTTGTTAAAAGTTGTCTTCGTGCTTTCCTCCTCTGCAGGAGGGCTGGTTTCTGCAGAGTCAGGGGAAGACTGGAGGTTAAATACGTACTGCTCGTTGAGACCGTGAGCTGCTGAATACTCTGCGATTGCTTTTCTGTCATTAACTACTGGCGACTCTTCCTTCTGGCTTTCAGAGATTTCACATGCTTCATGTTCCTCCTCCTCCTCTTCCTCTTCTATCTTTTCCTCTGTCATCATTTTCTCCAACTCCTCATCACATTCCTCAAAAATTGTAGAAAGCCGCTTATATGCTGACCTAATATCCATCGGTTCATCAAAAATTATGATGACGGGTTTTTTGTCCAGACACACCACTGGCTCTTCGCTGTCTGTGTTTTCTGGGATACCCTTCTCCGACGCCACCTCCTTCCTCGCATCGATGTTCACTGTTTGCACATCTCCGCCTTTCCGGCTGACTATATCGTGAACTTCCCCGCTGGAGAGGACCTGGACAGCTGTTTTAGTGATCATGAAGGCAATGTTTTCTGTGGGAGAGTTGTCCTCACTTGGAGAGCTGACCGGAGAATCTGTCTCTTCGATGCTGTTCACACTGTTACTTCTGGACACTTTGGGTCTTAGCACAACCTGACTGTAGTTGACCGCAGAAGCGTCTTGCTCCTGCGAGGAAGGCTGAGGCCCCGTAGCCTCCTGCGTGGGCCTCATGAGAGGGGCAACGCTGCTGATGGGGATGTACTTGCCCGTGTTCTGCAAGGCTTCACCCTGTGGCAGGCCCTGCTCAGCATCTCGTGAGAGTCTGTAGTTTGGCTTTTGTTTTCCAGTTTCAACAGCTGGAAAATGGGATCCTAAAATATCTTGAGCCCCTCTTCGTTTGTCATCCTCTGGCAAACTGACACCAGACAGGTTTGTGCTTATATTCTGAAGGTTTTTCTTAGAATAGTCTCTACTGTCTACAAACAAACCCTTGCTAAATGTAGGACTGTCATTCATTGAAAAGCCAATTTTACTGTCAGCTGTGCTGGATGAATCAGAACCCAATTCTTCTTCAGTTTTCCCTTCCCTCTTCTCTTTAGGATGGTCACTATCTGTGGGAGATCCTGTTGTAGCCCCATACACCTAAGGGGGAAAGTTGGATTACTTAGTTATTCAGGGCTGTTACCTTTACAGGACTTTTTTTTTCCCCAAAATTAATCATCATATTCTCAGGGGAAGCGCAGACCTCGTGAACTCACCACTGTCTTTACTGCTGCAGAGGCATATCTGAAGTTGTCATCTGATTCCTGTCTGTCTTCAGGGCAAAATTCCAAATTCTGGCAGAACAGTGCATGATGTTACCGCTCTGTGCTCTGCATGTGGCCAGCATGGGTTGTTAGCTAGGGCTCCCGTTTTAACAAGGCCTCCAGAATATGCAAGTGCACACTAATTACCTTATTTCCAACCTTGACCTGTTTGCTTTCCAGCTAAAAAAAAATAATCCCTAGTTTGTATAAAATCGACGTTGAAAAGATTCACAGTATCTGATTAAATTCTGCCGGGACACATCGAAGGGAGCCTGATGTGGAAGGGCTCGCAGCAGGGCACTATGGCTTGCTGGCTCACCGGACCGCCGAATGTGAGAGTCTGGCTAGCTTTGAAAGGAAGTTTTGTACTGGTAAAAGCTGATTTTCAAATTACAACATTTCGCTGTTTCTAATGTTGCTCACACCTGAGCAGCGCTGCTCCATCACAGTTAATACGATCACAGGCTGAGCATTTCTAAATCCTTGCTGCAGCTTAAAAGTACTCCTTCAAAATTACCAGCGGCACCCTGCAGCACCCGTGGAAGTGCAGCATGAAACACTGAGCTACAGTCATTTATAGAAGCAACTCTGAACAGCACACAGCACGCTACTAGCTCAAAAGCAGTATATTCCCAGCAATGCAAATTTAAAGGGATTTTTTTCTTTATTTTTAAATGAGGTCCCCTTGAGATGCTGTTTCATAATACCAGGCTTTTGTCTGGGGCTTGGTTTGTTAAGTGCTAGCGACAATTTAGGATAAACACCAGTTGTCAGGGTAAAGGAATGACCTGAAGAGACACCATGCCTACGAACGAGCGAGAGAGAAATCTACAGTCAAAAGACGGCTCACCAAGAAGGAACTGAATCTGGCCCCAAGTGCCTGAAGGCAGTGAGCCAAAAGCATTACTGCTGACATTGCTTGAGAGTAGAAGCTGACTCCTAACACACCAGAAGGGCAGATTATGCTTATGTGAGCATCAAGACGTGCAGAAGATCAGTCAGGAGAGCCGTTCTCCCAGCTGAGATGAATGAGTGACGGTACAGAAATCCACAGGTTGGCTAGTGCATGCACTCCCCATGCTCACACAGGTTCACAAGGTTTCTACATCTTGTGTGATATTTTGTTATATACTGTCTGAGGATTTTACACAGAAAAATTTTACACGCAACCAAACCGCAGGAGTGAGAACGTCAGCGATAGACCAGAGCCACGGTTCATCTCTACAGAGGCTTATTAGCAGTAACGAGGCTGTGCAGCTGCTCCACAGATACCTTGACATCCCTCGTATTTCTAAATAAGGCAGAGCTATCACACAAATGAGCCCCAGACAGCTGACACTGTCTGCACTCCGTGCTGAGAGCTGCTATCAGAACAACACACCAGGGCTCATCGTACCTCAGGCCCAGATTTGCTAAGTGGTAGGCGCCTTCCTGTCCCATTACATGCCAGAGCTCCCAGAATTAGCCCAGGCCATGTAATGGCCTGGGGATATGCTGACTCAGTGACTCAGTTCCCATTTCTCTAGATCTTTTTTAGCAAGTTCCACTTCTTGTTCCAAGCATCAGTGCAACATCTCGTGGTGCCATTGCACACAAATCTCATTTTAGGAACTGCTGCCTTTCTACTAAAAAAATAAAACTACAATAAAATTCATTTCTTCTATGAGTTTATCATGACCATGAGGCTCCATATTTAAAGCCAATAAACGCTCTGTTATGTCAGATGACAAAACCAGATCTCATTAACCTTAATTTCCTGGACTCTGTTATTCCAGTAAGTAGCAGTTTATGGCAATTACTCGGTAGCACATTTCAAAGAAACATTTGTGCTTCAGGATGTGCAGTGTCTTGAGTGGTGACGCAGGTTTTTGTGTAACAGTATGAGCTTCTCATTCTGACACCAGTAGTAATGAGGACGAATAGCGATACGTTCACACTTTTTTTTTGCCCTATAACACTGTCATACACTCCACAACAAAGCACTTTTTCCCTTTTACTCATACCCATGAACTTGTACCCTCACCCAGCCAGGTGGCTGCAGCTTTAGACCAGAACTGCTGTTTGGGCAGGTCAAAGCCAAGTCCTTGTGTGCAATGCCCTGACCTGGCAGCAGTACCGTCTGGGCGACATATGGCTTTCGATGCTAATAATGTATCAGACCCCACCATCTAGATGTCACCTTGTGCTTTACAGCTGCAGTGCCCTGCGCAGATGCAGCTCACCATGATTAGGGCAGTTGGGTTCTTCTCTGCCTTGGGGACCTGGCAAAGTCATTTTCTCTCTCCCTGCCTCAGCTTCCGTTAAATAAAGTTGAAGTGCAATGTCTCCCATAAAAATCCTTAGGGAGCTACTCATGATGCGAAGGTATTACTGCTATTTCCGATTTGCATGCATACATACACACAAAATGCATGACAAAGCTGAAATGCTGTGCTGTGTTTTCTTCATATCCCCCTCCATCGCAAACTCGCATTTGGATGACAAGTTGTCATGCCTGCATGAGCCCCTAAACCCAGCAGTGATTCAATTCATTATTCTTAAATTTAAAAAAAAAGAGGTCTGCAAAGGCAGAAATATTTGTCCTTTTCTTCATCCTGCACATTGGCTGCCCACTAAGACCACTCAACTCAATTGGCAACCTCAGTCCAGATACAGCTGTGACATTCACCCCAATTTGGCTATGGCCCCAGACACAGGGCTAAGCTGCATGACCAAAGAGTGAATCCTGGGCATTAACTTTCAGACTAAGGGCAAATTCAGCTGATCCACCTTGACTCTGTCTTCCAATAAACTGAATGGGAGTTCTGAATATCTAATAACTGTTTCTGGGACTAACAAAAGAAGCAAAATGAAGTAGAAATTCTCTAAAGTGGCTCTTGAGACTGAGAGGAACCACTACTTCTCCTTGAGACAAGAACAAGGCTTAGGAGAGATGCTTCACCATCCATTGCCAGACCAGCACTGGAAGGATGTTCTGAGGATTATGAGCATCTCTTTGGTGGAAACTGATGGATCCGCTTTTAATTTTGATTTCACAGAATCATAAAACTTCATGCAACCCTTGTATAATTGCTGATGAGACACATAATATACATTGATACAATGTTCCATATGAGCACTTCTGAGCCCTACTGAGATAAAAGGAAGAAGCCACTGGGCGGTGGTGGGTGGTGGTTAGAGAGAACAGGACACGAGATATAAGATTAGTTTTGAAGGAAAGAAGGTTATGCCAAGACCGGCTGGCATGTTTACAAACGCCACTTGTTACCTTCTTTTCCTTGTGATGCATTAAAGTCCCAGGCCTTATGTCTTTAACATGTGTATCATTTCTGGACTGTTCAGCATGACTGTTTGAGTTTACATCCATAAAAGAGCACTTCTGGAAAGCCTAGGAAATAAATACTGCAGGTTATCAGGAGACCAAGAGCTTTTCACACAGAAATGCCTGGAGATGATCAACTGCAAAGTCAGCATTTGTTTTTAACATTCACAGCTCAGTATTATTATCTACAAGCTCATGAGATAGATAATAGAGATTTTTAGACTATCAGACTAAGAGAAATAGGGCATCCCCTCCCGTCTGCCAAGACTGCACTCTAACTCCACGCTGACCTCAAGGTTCCCTGCAGGGAGATGAGCTTGATTTCTATTTTTACAGGTGGGGAGCGAAGGCCTACAGAGGAGCTGCAAACTGTCCAAACTTAAGTAGGAAGCCCATGACAAACTTTGAGCTTGCGACCGTACCTACTTCCTAGTGGCTGAGAATCATACAAAGAGCTACATAACTCCACTTCTCCCCACACAAACTGTTAGTAAAACTTCAGACTTGGAGACATATGTCTTTGCCACAGTCTTCACTAACACTCCAGATGGTGACAGTCCCAACATATGGGCTTTTGGACCACTGGCCTCCCACCATGTGTACCCCAGGGCATGGCCCAGACTTTTCGGCCCTTTATCTTGCTGCCCTCTTTCCATTTCCTTTGGGTTTCTCTATCCAACTGGCTCCCAGATCCAGAGAAGCAGAACCATCACTGCCACCACTGCACAGTGCTGGCTGCAAGTGTGCATCACCAGGATTTCTGCAGGCCTCTACTGGTCTGCCTTCAGTGAGATGTACAGGCAGGACATCTCTGACAGCCAGAGGAATAAGGGATGAGTACTTACAGGAGTCAAACACACCGTGACATGCAAGAAGATTATATTCTTATACCATGTATTAGGGAAATTATTTAATTCCTGGCAACTCTCATGAAATTAATAGCCCTGATTACAGATTAGAATCAGGCCTGGTTTTTAAATCCTGTACTCCTTGTATGTATTGCATGTTTATGCAAAATCAGAAAAGTGACAATCATGAAAAAATCCAGTGCAAAAATCAGGGTGTAGAGTTTCTTCTGGTTTTCCATTACATCCTATTTGTATCTGCTTATAGACCAGAGTACCTACGATGACATGGAACTATTAGAAAAAGTAGTTTTCTCCTCATAATACAGGATATGGACTTTCCCAGCTTACCCATTTGTGGGACCAGTGATGTGTTTTTGAGTTAGGCATACCATCTACAAAGTCATCCTCAAAGTCCTTCAGACTTTAAGTGACGAAGAAACCATTGTTTCCCGTGGTAATTTGTTTATTTATCACCTTTGCTCCGAAATATTTATAACGGTGTCCAAATACAGTTTGTGCTACAGCAGCTAATGATCATTATGCCTTTTTCTGCTAGATTAAAAAGGTACTTCCCATGAAAGTACCTCCACGTTGTACTCAGGTCTCTTCTGAACCTTCATTTTCTTAACCGCCTTTTCAAATGGGGGATGTCTGGATACTTAACCATGAATGCAGCATTCCAGTGCTGATCTCGCTGATCCTGTACACAGAGATAAAAACACTCCCTGTTCTCACATCTACACCCAAAGCAGACATTAACTTTGTGGCAACAGCACTGACCTGGGACCTCCTGTCAACTTGTTACGGCAACGCCCGGTTCTTTCCAAGATGTACAGTTGTGGTCTGGCCTATATTTTGTTATTCTTCATGTGGACTTTATATTTCAGTAAATGTATTATGACCATTAAGTGATTGCTATCATCTCCCTGCTCTCATACTTCGCTAGTTTGAACCGAGCTGATTCAAACAGTAAGGATTTTAAATGTATTTCCAGACTGCTGATGAAAATACAGAGTGACACTGGGCCTGTAGCTGATCCCTATGGGATCTGACTATAAACATCTGCATCAAGGGCAGCACTTTCAGAGTCAGACGGCTCTCAATCGTCCTACGATAGGGTTTTCTTTGTATACTCTGTGGTGCCAGATTTTTATCCAACTGTTGTATGATGTTTGATCAAATGACTTACAAAAATGTTTATAGGTATACAATTCTGTTTAAGCAGTCAAACCTGTTACCTGATCAAAGAGTGTTGTTTGCTTTGACAGATCTGTGTTCCATTACATTGTGTTTACTAGCATAACTGTTTACGTCTGTCCTTTAGTTCTTCACTGATTGAATCCCGTACCTGATTTTCCATTATTCTGCCTGTCACTGATACCAGGCCAAAGAGCTTGTCGCTCCTGGATCAAGCAGTTTGCCCTTTCTAAAACATAGTACTCTGTTAACCTCCTAAAACATACCTGGTATTTTGGTATTGGTTTAAACTGAACATTAAACTAACATTTAAACACTTATTCCCTGTTGAACTACCATGCCAGTTTTTCCTCCTTAGCTTCCCGCAGCCCCCCTTTCCACTCCCTTAACCTCCACTTCATTGTCACCAGTTGCAAGGCAGCCAGATTGCTTTCCAAGAGACAGGAGACCATGCGACAGTTCCATTGTCCCCAGCTCTCCTGTCACACTGGCCATTAGCACACAAATGGGGATAAGAGTAAACTGCTGCTCTCACTCCCTGCAAACCAACTGTCTGAAGCACTGGTGGTTGAGAGCTGAGCAAAGGGGGCAGGGTGCACCCATCACACATAACAGTTACTGCTTAATATCCATGGCTCCTGTGCTGCAACCGCTCCCTGGGCAGCACCAAACCCCCGCTTTTTGCAGGTGGACAGCAGGGATCATCTCATGTCACGGCAGTGCTCTGAAACACCCCAACATCAGAAATTATAGCCAGTTAAGCTGATCCACATCTCCTTTCCTTATGCAGGCATGGAAGACGACAGAGAGTGCCCCTGGGAAGCTGGAGCTTGCTGATGGTAGCTGGAATAGTTGGATTTTACTGCAGCATTGCCATCACTGAACTAAACTGCTCTACGTGCTATCAAGCAAAGGACCAGCAATAGAGCACTACTTCTATGCCACTGGCAGAGTAATGTACCAGTCACGCAACAGGGAACAGCAAATGTTTCAGTGTTCAAGCCCTCTGGGAAACCTTGGACCATGGCACAGAACAAGTGAGCACAACCCGCCAGGAGCAGACCCCGTTATTCTCTGTTCCCATCAATGTTAACACAAATGATGGGCTCTTAGCACCTTGCCGGTCTGGTACTAAGTGAGAAATGCTAGGCCAGGGACAACCACACCTAATGCACACCAGTATTTTATTTGTCCTGTCTACGTGTGTAAGATTCTCCAGTGGTAACCCCTCCATTCTTGACCACTCTTTCAGCTCCATGCCTCTTGAACAAAATTCGGATGGTACTTACAAAACTTGTACCACCCAATGCAATAAAGTGGGACGGGGTGAGACTGGCAGACCCACTTTCCTGCATGTTCTGAGCGGTAAAGTGCGCCGAGGCCCTAGAAGTGATATTGGGCACAGCTGTTTACATGTGCAACCCAAAGGGCGTACCTGTAATTCTGCCATAATTTTATCTCCTTCCTCTTCCTCTTCATCTTTTGCAGATGATGCTACAGCATGCCCTGTGCTCCGAGACAATGCCTGATCCTCTTTAGTGGCTTTGGATTGTGCTATTTGCCCAGCATCTTCACTGCATTCCTACACAAGGATGAGAAAGCACAGACAGACAATATAGTTGAGCCCTCCTGATGCAAAGCAAACACAGAAAAGTCAACAGTACTGCAATTTCCCTCTTTCTTTTTAAGGAGACTGCTACTTCATCAGTTCAAAAGCAACCAATATTGCTGATGTGACAGCATGTTCACAGATCAAATACTGTAACTTCCCTCCACTTCCTTCAGGGAACAGAACAGATGGGGAAAGGAAGTCCAAGGAAACTAATTTGCAACATTTCTGTAAAAACTGTTCTGAAATCTGAGCTGATCTTCCCCATCTGTGTAAGGCATGGGGTTTTTTATTTTTAATCTTCTTACCACTCTAAATGAAAGCAGCGTGTGACTTGCCTTCTACATTGCTAGGAGATAAGAGCAGCAAGACTCCTGTAAACAGAACTGATCAAACCTTACTTGTTCATTTGGCCTAGCAGTAGTGTTTCCTGGTAAGCAGTTTCAGTAGCTCTCCAGGACGTAGCTCTGTCTCAACTTATTTGGTGATTAACAGACACAGCCAAGCCTGGGAATGTTTCTCTGTGCCAGCCACTCATCTAATTGCCTAGAGTCTGAATCATCAAACCTTGACAGCAGCAGCCTCTTTTCTGGCTGCATAGGTGATATCTCCCGATCTCGTTGTGGTTAGTCCTGAACCTGGCAGGTAACTGCGCCGCGGAGGTGGAGGAGGTGGAGACTTGGTCAGTTTGTCATTATCCTGTTCTCCATCAGGAACTTCTTCTGCAAGTAAACAGAGCAGCACAAAGTGAGCATGGGTGAAGGAGTGGAAAAAAAAGTACTTCCATCCCTAACTCAACTGGAAAGGAAAAAAAAAATTGTCTTAAAAGGTCCTGCTGCTGAATATACAGGAATAGAAACACATTTGGGATTCAAGCAGAAATGCCTTGAACAGAAGTAGACAGTGCTGCACTTGCACAGAGAAACCATGTCACTTCATCCAGAAATTTTCAGCAGAACTCTTGTCCCCCATGTCACTGTGGCTGGGTTTCAGCCCTTGGTGTACAAGTGTGACAGCACACTTCTGCAAACCAACCACCTGTAAAGAAGCATGTAAGGTGGAGGTTCAGCTGGGTACCTGGTTACAGATAGCCTGTAGCCTCCCTTGAAAGTGTGGCTACTGATGTGGCTATTAGCAAGACACCAAACCTGGAGGCTTCTTGTCATTCTCAGCAATTCTGAAGCAACCAGCACACATTTCTGTTCTGCCTGGGAGGTGCTGCTGGCAAGGTGCTAGGAGACGAGCTGAAGAGTTTTGTCCATCTTATAGTTGGACAAAACTAGCTAAGTTCAAACAAAGTCTGAGAAGGAAAATGTAAACACTGCCCTGGAGATGCCACACCTCCAATTCAATGAGTCCTTTTGCCCCTGAACAGGGCAGGGGAGCACCAAGGGCAACTGCACTTGCTTCTCTTCTAAGACAGCATTTATTTTCACTTTACTTACACCTAACTATTCCAGGAATGCACGTTTGCCTTTGAATTATCGTATAAGAGCCCTATATGTATATTTTGCTAACCCACCAAGTTTCAAATACCAAATCCAATAACTAAGCAGATCTAGCCCTCACTTCCTGAGGAGAGTCTTCCAAGAGCAGTTTTCCAAACTGGTATTTCCCCACCGTATTGCTTCCCCACCCAGATGCCACTTCCTCTTCCCCACAGTCACTGGATGGCATTTTTCCCAGAAGCAGCGTTACATTGCTCATGACCTGTCCCTGTGTGTTTCTGGTCACAGGCTGAGCATCATACATGGCAACAACTACCATGTTCACGCTGCTGTTTACAGGGGTTGTTTTCAAGAGTGAGAGAACGACCTTTCTGCAGCTACTCAGTGTTATATAAACAGCTGGAATAAATATAACCCAGAAAGATAAAACCCCCTGCTTTTGGGATTACCCAGCTGTTCAGGACTAAGTATTCCCTCTGGGCAAGTTATTGCATAACTGCCCGCTCCCGGGGCTGTGTCAGGCTCCTCCGACGCGCCAGCTGGCCCCTGGGGCTGGACGGAGCCCTTCTCTGACCCAGCCTCATATTTGTTCCCTTCTTAGCTCAAATGTTCTTTGAAACTGCCTAAGCTTAAAGAAATGCTATCTTGTATTATCTCCCTCCCTTTTTATCTGGCACTCACTCGCAGGATTGCAACAAGAGTGAATTTCCAGGTGCACTTTACAGCAGACCACTTCTTTGGTCAATACGCACCACTAAGTTTTTTGTGACATCAGAGGTACTGCTGCTGTAAAAACCGAGTAATTCTCTCAGATGGTGTTTAGCAGACTACGCTGCGGGGCCTGTGCAAATCCCTACTCCTTTTAATGGGCTCAACGCATTGCTCTTAAACTGGTAGCAGCTCTGACTGCAAGAACACCAAAATTCTCAAACTTAGTAAGATCAAGGCTGGATGAAGGCATATGGACGGCACAAAGACAGAATGATTGCTACCATCTCTTTCACATCTGTGAGACATCCATCCATCTCCATCTTCAAAATGGGAAATAAAAAGGAGAAATCCATGCAAGAGAAATTGTCAGGGAGTGGCAAGTGCACAGGCTATCAAAGGCTAATCACATCCCTTCACTGGAGTCGTTAAGGAGAGGTTGTGATAGGATTTGCTCACAGTCAATGCAGCAACGCCGGGCAAGACGTAAAACTTCAAAGCTGGATTTCTGTTTTCTTTACTAAATAATTTTATTTCTCCAGTCTAAATGGGAAGGAAAAAAAAAAAACCTTTGGAGGAAAAAAACTGAGGAAAAGACCTTATTCTAATACTTCTTTTTTTTCTTATGGCTGAGTTGTTGTAGCATATTTACATAGGGAGGAGTAAATGGACAAGTACTATTCACTCAATCGGAGGGTAACCATGATCAAAACCGCTACTTTACGGAACCTTCTTTGGTGCCAAAGGGCTCAGCACTTCTGTGAACAAAATGGGAGTTGTTCTTCGCCAGCCATTGCACTGAACTGAGGCATTCTTTAACAGGCACAACCAGACTGGAATGAATTTCCCCCACCATAAAAATTTCTACTTGTGCCAAAAAATCCAACACGTCTTAAAACAATGTCAAAATAAGAATGCCTGCCTTGAGGCAGCCTTTGTAGTCAAATAAGCAAACTGCCTTTAATGGAAGCTACTGATCACGCAGTACTTGCAAAAATCAGGGCATTCTCACTTATGAAGTTGAAAGAGGCATGAAGGAGCCCAATTTCTAATGTACACACTACAGACATTCCCCATATTTTTCACTGAACAATCTTGATAACAAAGATGAGATAGAGTCAAGACATTAAAGTATTTACCATCTCATCTGCAAAATTGTGTAAAGTGTATAATTTTACTTTGCTTTGTGCTTTGCAGGGAGAAAAAAAGAGTTTCTTAACCGGGTTCTGTGTGGAGAATGGCTGAGACAGCATATTCTGGCAATGGGATCTATCTGGCTTCTGCAGCAAAGCCAACAGAGGACTCTGCTAATCTACAGCCAAAATGCCTTACACGCTATATTAGTAGGTAGGTGGTCTCTCCTTCCTTATGTTGCTCAATTATCTAGTCTACAACAGACTGATATTGGAATTTTCATCTTGAATCACAGAAGAGTTGGGTGGCATGTGAGATATTTAATCAGATATTAAGGAAAAGTTTTGCTGTTCCCTTATTTATGTTACTATTGCAGGATTCATTATGCACAGCAGAAGGCAAATGTCTCAGTCTCATCAAATTTCTCCTTAAATCTGCTGGCTACACACTGTGCAAAATTGTATTCTAGAAGTGGATTAGTTAACTATGCGAGTTACAAAACTTCTCTGTTATTGTGTTCTGCACTTTTTAAGATGTCACAGCTCAGTGCACCCATATGGTACTTATTTTCACTGACATTTTCTATTTATGCCTCACGTTATACAGGATAATTGTGTTGATAGCCAGTAACCTCACTGAATGGTGCCAGAATTCTAGAATTATTTTATGAGGTTCAACAGAATTTATTTTAAACATGTATGTTGTGAAACATCCAAGGAGCCACAACTTGTCAGTGCTAATGGTGCACCTCGAACAAAATGCTGGATCTGAAAGCACTCTTCCCAAATTCCATATGAATTTGTGTACACAAGCCCCAGGGCATCGTTTTGCAGCTATCTACAACTTTGACATGTGAACACCTTGAGTGCAGCATGCAGCTCTGGTCTCCACAGCTCCAGAATGACACAGTGCAGTTAGAGAAGGGCAACTGAAACGAGCCTGGGGAGGGAGGTGCTTGGGGCTAGCAGACTGCAGAAGGTGGCCAGGTTCTGTAGCAGTTTGCAGATGCCAGTACGGGTAACCAGCTGAACACCAGTTTCCCCATATTGCAACTGAGTGAGTTTGTCCTCTGGAAATAAAGACTCCTCAGGAGCAGGAGAGTAAGAGTACTGCCACAGACAGTATCTGCCATTGCCTCTGTCAGAGACAGGCTGCTGAGTTGGATGGACTATTGCCTAAGTATCTGGGAAAGAATTTTCAGCTGACTCGTGTTTGGCTAATGAGGTAAATCCAAGGTTTGGCTGAGGCATCTTCTTTGTTCCTTGAACGTTGAAGAAATTCAGATATGGATTTGTATGCTAAATTGTGAAAGAAACAGGACTGGAAGGACACCCCAACATCCTGCTATCACTACATAGCTCTACCTATATAATTCTTGATCAATGCTAGTCTAAGCCATTCTCTCCAGTGATGGGGATCTTACATCCTCCTCACTGCCTCATACAGCCTTCTTCAGTGCTTCACTTTCCTTATCATTATGAGCTTTTTCCCTAATACCTAACCTGGATATTCCTGCTGTTCTACCCACACAAATCAAGTTGGCCTTTTATTTTTTAAGCAGATTTTTATGTATTCAGAGATTGCTTTGTCCTTCCTCAGCCTTCCGTTCCTCATGTTAAACAAAAGCAGTTCTTGCTTCTTTTGTTCCCCCAGAGATCATGTTTTTTTAGAGCTCTGGTCATTATCATCACTGTCCTCTTGAATCCCTCCTATTTGTTCAGTCTTCCTTGAAGTTCAAAACATTCAGTTTGGGAATTTCTGTGTAAGAGCTCACCACTGCTGAGCAGATTCATATGTCTTGTAGATATTCCTGTTCATCTCATAATGATGCTTGCCTTTTTTTGCTACAGGGTCACAGTCTGACTCCCTTTCAACTTGAAACTCGGTATATCTGTATCATAGCTGTGGACAGCCAGAATGCTTGCTGTGAAAGTCACGCTCATTCATTCCTACATATCTATCTACTTCCCCGAGACAACTCAGTTATGTAGCATTACAGGTAATTTTTAGACCTCTGAGGGACTTATCCAAAATACCGGTTGTATTTATAGTTTAAGATTATGAAGTCAGCAAGGATCATTAAGATCAAATAGTCTGACTTTCCACTTAATATAGGTTCATGGATTTCTTTAAGCAGGTCTTGCATCATGCACAGAGCTTGCGCCTGAACAGCCTTTCATAAAGAAACATAGCATTGCTTAAAGATTTGAAGTGGCAGAGAATCCTGTATGTTCATAATTAATCTTCAGTGATTAGTTACTCTAAATGTTAAAATTTGACAACTAATTTTTAATGTCACTTTTTGTTCCTTCAGCTTCCAATTGCTGGAACTTGTTGGAACATGTTCTACAAAGATAAAAGGCCTCCTAACCCTCAGAAACCTCAGGCATGTCTTGATCTTCTTTTGATAACAAATACGTCTCCAAAAAGAGCTTTTTAGGTTGCTGATGGTAAGATCATTTGTGCTCAAACTCTTTGTGGTTCTTTCCAGAGCTCTCTGTAATGCTAAACTTCTAAGTAGAAAACTGAATACAGTGTACTAGATATAGGTATAGTATATGGATACTCTCATCTCTGTCAAAAGCAAGGTGTACTCTTACTTTCCTGCTCATGAGGAGTCTTTAATTCCAGAGGACAAACTCACTCTCTCAGTTTCAATACGGAGCAATTTGTTTTCAGCTGGTTACACACATCGGCATCTGCAAAATCACTGCACCCTGTCCACAGGACCTGCATTATTCCTCAGGGACATACTCACAGGTATGATCAAGAACACAGAAATCTGTAAACTAAAACCATTCTAGAAAGTGGGAAAAATAACCTCTCTTTTCCAGACATGCAATTCTATAGCACCATTTACTCTAGCAAACCTTACCTGAGACTTCTAGCTTGTCCACTGCATCCCCTTTAGGCAGGGCTGCTGGCTGGGGAGGCATCTCCAGGTTAGGAATTGACTTCATTATATTGGCCTGGGCCTCTTCCAAGAGCTTTTCAAATTCCTTTCCATTATAGTGATCGAGGTTTTGTCTTTTCTCTTCCCATTTCTTTTCAGCTTTCTAGACAAAAACAGGAAAGCACCTATTTATTTCTCTGATTTCTGTTATGACCACTTACTTTACTTTAAAAATAATCCACATGTAAACATTATAGGTCAATATGGATTGATTCTAGTCAGCAACTAGAGGAAATATATTAACACTAATTGTACACTGTTTCTGACTTCCATTGTGCTAGATACAGCAGAAACATGTGACAGACTGACAGTGGCCACTGCTCACTAAAGGAACAAAGGCAAAATTTAAATCTGGGCCACTGCCTTACTATATCACACTGGTGATTAAAGTGTATGTCTGTAGTAAGACGTGAGAGTCCACTTGTGGGTTTTCTCAATATCTCTGTGTGAAACCACTGGAACTTCACGTTCTTTCACTTCTACCTCTCCATAATGAGGGATATGGAGATTTAAAGAGTGAATGAAATCCACTGATGCAAGTGTTGCCAGAGAATCATATGCTATTGTTCAAAAATAAGATATTCTAAAAAAGAATTTTTACATTTTTTAAATAAAGGTTATTTAAAAATCACAGTTACTCATTTTGGCTACATGTTATTATCCTGTTGCATTTAAAATCAGAGGGTATCTTCAGAAGAGCACGGTGTAGTTAGGGGTGAAGCATATAAATCCCCCAAAATGCATTTGGAAAATCCCACCTGCTGTCTCAAGAGTGAGACTGGGAGCTCAGACCCAAAGAGAGGACAACTGGCTGAGTAGAATACACCGTACCTCAATTGATACAGCTCGGTTTCTGGTACTTGCACTGTGAATTTCTTCAATGAAAAGACTTTGCATGGTGTTGCCATTGACAGAGACCTGTGGTGCTGGTGTGGCTTGTGTGGGCTGGGGTCCTGCTGCGGGCTCTTGTGGGGGTACTGGTGGGGTGGCTGAGAGAAGGCCACCCGCCGGCACACCTTCGCTGTGGCTGGCTGCAGTGGGTGAACCCTGGGCATGGTTGACCAGGGCTGATGAGTGCTGGGACTGATGGATGACAACAGGTGAGCTCTGCACATGATGGACCGTCATTGTTGAGAAGGGGACGACTTCTGACTTGACTGATGACACCTGGGACTCTGATGTGATTGCTGTGATGTTTTGCTGTGCATGTCCCTGGGCATGCTTGAGCTCCTCCTGGTTTTTCAGAGAGTCAGCTGCAGTGGCCTTTTCCATAGCAGAGTATTGCACGGCTTGAGATGGATCCACACCCCTCAGCAGTCCTTCTGTAACATGTCTGCCCAGCCAAATTGAACACAACAGCGTGGCACATGGTTAGCATACAGGCGAGTCATGAGCAATCCTTGACAATAAACATTTGCAAGGGAAATGCACCTATATCAAAAACATCAAAATGATGGGTTTTTTTCCTGATGCTCTCAGTTGTGTGATATTATAGCTTTCTTTCAGAGTCAGGAACTCAGAGTTTTAGAGAGGCCACTCTAATTAGGATTTTTTTGCCTTTTAAAATATTTACAAACCTTCATGGATGTACGGGCACTTTTTGACCAAATCATGAGTTACAGTGGGTTGATTTTAGAGGGAGAACAGAAATCAGTTGACTTAAATTTTATACACTGTAACTAGCTAAACAATACGTTCCTGGACTATTAGCACAGAAAGTGGTAGGAACAGAGAATGTGAGGTAGCAGTTTGGCAGATTGCCAAAACAAAGCCTTCAAATGCTACTTCACAAAAGTCTCCTCTGTCAAGAGTTTGGGGTAGAATGGGCTGAGGATGTAAGAAGTCAACTATTTCTAGTAGCTAGCTGTGAAATGGCTGAGCTTCAGAGTGTAACTAGCCACCAAATGCCATCAGTTTTTCCATTACTGAAACAGACTTTATGAGGCCTAATATGTAATTTCGCCGCAAAAAACTACTTTTGGTAAAACTTTGGCATGCATAGCTTATTGTTTTTTTTCCCAAGCAGGGTGAGACAGGAAATAACTGTAGTCATTTTTAAGAAAAGGAAACTCATACAAAAGGATATAGATGTTTATCTACGTGGAAAAATAAGTGACGGCTCTTAGAAGACCTGTTACATAAACCATTTTATCCATCTGCCACTACTGGCAAATCCATTTTACATATCCTCCAGGATATATGGAAACAATGACAACCCTACATGCCTTAGAATAATGGTAGAAACAACAGGCTTATGACTTATATTTTCTTGTAATTGAAGTAAAATTGAGATCACCACCCCTGACAGTTTGGCCTGATTCACTGGTTTTGAGTAGGAATTAAATCCAATGCCTTTTGCCTCATATAAATCAGCAGTCATTTGCTGCTCATATATTCTGACAAACATAGCTGAACACTGGCACTTAGTGGACAGAAATTTTATCTAACATTTCAACTTTCTCTAACGCATCTTCCTTGCAAAGAACAGAATAAAGAATTTGCATGAATGCACAAGCATATTGAAAAATATTTCTTTCTTTCAGAAGGTTTAGGATACCTTTATCCATTTAGAATATTTTTCTGTTTTATTTCTTACTGTTACATTTTTAGGGACGCATGTTTCAGTGTCAGAGAATATTTCTATTAGCTTAGATTGCTGTAAATTCCTACAGTTAATTAACTCAGATATGGTACTGATGCCACTGGAAGCTTTCTCATCCAAGTACTTCCCAAATCTGGAAGTGTGGAGTTCAGAGGGAACTAGTTTCAATCACAAGATCTTGGCTACTGGGTCTGTTGGTCAGAACAGGACCACTACACAGAGCACAAAAAAGGCTAATTTGATTTACTTGAGAGGGCTCTAGGTCTTCCTAGATTCTTATCTATAAAATACTGCAAGCAAGTTGCATTTCTCAGAATTGTCTGGGGAGACGGGGAGAACCCAAACCCGAAAGCTGTCCTAGCCCTGCTTGAGGAAATTCTTTAGTTTTGAAGAAAAAAAAAAATCACCTCCTGAGCATGGTAAGGATATCGGTCATGCTGCGGACACGTTTCAGCAAGCTGTCTAGCTTGTGTGGTTCTTCCTTTAGGAACCTCACGGCTTCTACCTCAATCCGGAGAATCGCACGCATTTTATTCTGCAATGTTGGGAAATCTCCTGCAAAGACAACAACTTTGAAGCTCAACAGGAAATGATAAAAGCCCTGGGGAGAAACGGATGATGGGGTGAATGTTAAATAGTTGAGTGTCTACCTCCCTCCAGGGGCCCTGCAACAAGCTCCTTAATCCCAACTTTAAATCTTTTTGGAAGTGACAGTTAATGCCCCCAGATCAAGGGCAAAACGGTTCTCAGCCACTGTGGTTAAAAGAGAAGAATGAAAAGTAAAAAGGAAAAGTACATACCTTTCAAGGTGGCAACAGCTTCTCCCACTTGACGCAAAAGAAAAGCTCCATCTTCAACATCTTTCAGTGTAACTGTTTTGCTGGAAGCAGTGGAGTCCCTCTTCAGGTCTTCAACAAATGCCTCCAGCTCACTGGCGAAACAAAAAAAAAAAAAAGTGGGCATAAGATGTAAGCTGGACTTTCACATTACAATCGAATACATGTAACTGAAAAGACTAAACTACACCAGAAATCTCAACTGTGGTATTTTATAATCTGACACCACAGGCTGAAAAAACAGCAGGGTACGATGAGGGGAGGTGAAGATGCCGGACACTCACACTCACAGCATAGGAACAGGCTTGGAACTAGCCCAAGTCATTGACTTCTCTGACAGGCTGCAGATGTGCAGAGCATACTGACCTCAGGGCAGCTGCACTACAAAGGGCAGGTGGGGTGGTGAAACACATCTAACAGACGGCCCTCTGGGGATGCAAATCCTACAAGGGTACAGACACACTGTTCCACTACATCCAGTACCGGTTTGCACCTTGCATTTTCTCATCGCTGATGACATGCAAAGGAATGCCCAACAGTGAAGAAACAACCCAAAAATTGGCACTAATGTCCCCTTGATGCAAGCCTGTTTATCTGCTGGGTCCTGCTAGACAGAATACAGGATCCTGTTTCCACAAATAGCCAGACTGAAACAGCAAGTGTGCAGCTCTCGTTCAGCATTTGGATTCAAGAATGAATCACTTCAGATGTTTTTTCCAGCCAGTGCTGTCCTGTACTTCCTCCGGCTCCATCTGGTGCCTCCTCATCACCTTTCCCAATATTTTTTCCAGTGCTTCCATACTTCACATAAATTTTCACAATCCTTCAGACACATAAACTTCATTTGGGGTTAAGACCGCATTGCTTTAGCTGGAGTTTCCAAACAGAAGCTTAAAATTTCTCAAAAACACCTGAAATGCATTATGCACAACTATATAAACACCCATGTGAATACCTTAAGAGGATCATCTCTTAAATATTTATTCTAAGAGAAATCCACCTCTGTTAAGATACCAAATTTACTAACAGGAATATTCTGAGAAGCAGTTTAATTGCATGATAGAAAACAATTCAAAGTAAACTCCGAACTGACAAAACAGCTACTCATTTTAACCTAATTTTGGGCCTCTCTTCTTGCATCCACTCAGGTAGCAGTTTTGCAATTGCCCTAAGAGAACCAAGATACAGGCTGATTGCCTGAAAAGGGGTAGGGGAAGACTGATTTCTGCACCAACCACACATCTTGCATTTCCACACATTTCCCTTGTGCCAGCACTGCAACACAAATCCAGCAGAAAATTACTTATTTTCAGCCAGGTCACTTCCTAGCTCCATCTCCATGGATAGGCAACACGAGGAGGAAAAAAGAGAGGAGCAGGTGGCCCGTAACAGGATAAAAAGGAGAAAATCCCTTACAGCACCATTCCGCATTTAGGTCAACATAAAGTGGAGGCACAGTCATGCAGAACAATAAATGGCAATACAATAGTACTTCTGATATACAGAGAAACAGACACAGTGTCAGGATCTGAACGTCAAGTGCACACAGCAGAGAGTTCATTTCAATCCCAAGACTAAGTACTTTAGAAACTCTAAAACAATTTTGAATTAAGAATCATAAGTTGCTTCTGAACAGATCACAAACAATTGGAGGTAAATGATCCTGTTCCCATTTTAAGACCACTTCTCCCAAAGACTCTGTCTTGAGAAGGGCTGGGGGAATCACGATTTCCAGTAGCACAAGCACAAGCACAATCCAATTCTTTGGGTTGCAGGAAACAATCCGAGGGACCACACGATGGCAGCAGGGGAACGTTTCTCGGGGTAGTTTTCCAGTGGAAGAGGCTCCGTTAATGTAGGTCTCTGCTGTCTGTGTCTGTCTGCCTTTGCAATAAAGGGCACAGACACAGCCTAGGAAGAAGCTGGAAAAAGAATTGGACTTGCTGTCACTCACTCCAATGCAAAGGCTCCTGCCCTCCGGAAGGGTGCTCCAAAGCCACACATCCTCCCTACTCTTAATGTCCTATCACAGGCACTCAGGCTCGGCAGTGCCGCTTTGGGAATCACAGGGTACCCACACACCCCCTTTTGTAGATCAGCACTAGAAAAGTAGCTTTTTGGATATTGGCATCCACCAGGCAACAAAAAAGACAAGGGCAGAAGCTTGAATTTGCTCATGGGTGGAGAGAAGAGAAAGAAGCAAACACACAACAATGTTATGATATTTTGGTAGTTTTATGATTGTTGAAAATACAGGGATGAAGGAAAGACTTCCAGGTAGCAGATGATGCCTTTATTTCCCCTTTGTTCTTCAAGCAGAAATGGAAGGGTCATCATAAACCCCTTTGATTCTATACAGTGATATTACCAAACAAGACAAATGATCCTGAAATTACTCAGGGGATACCGTATTACACTGCCCCATGTTGCTAACCACAAGGGAAAAGAAACTTCAGCCCTCAGGAACCAAAGTTTGAAACAGATCCAGTGGTCTCCAGCATTTCTTTTCTGTAACTGGGGAAAAACTTGGCTTTATAGATTGGACTGAGAAAACCCAATTAACAAGACACTCACCTTAATACAGTTTCAGAAGCCTAACACAAGATAAAAAATTTTTCTGCATCTATGTTTTACACAGGGGAGATGAGGCAAACTCTTATGCTGGTATCTTTCTTTAGGCAAAAAAGCATCAGAGGATCTGTCTCAATTTGCACTATCAGTAGAACAGGTTACAAAATGAACTGACAAAATCGATAGTAACAAATCACCGGGGCCAGATGGTATTTGCCCTGGAGTTCAATAGCAACTTGAGGGTGAAACAGTCGAACTATTAATGCTAAGCATCTAACCTCTTGATTAAAATTGCTTTGGCACCAGAGTAGTGGAAATGTCATAGATGATATAAATAAATTTTTTAAAAGGGGATGGGGCTATCCAGGGAACTGTACTCTGGTGAGACTGACACCCAGACTGGTCTAATTGATACCAAAATAAACAACAAGGAATTGGTGGACCAACGGATAAATATGCTGTGTTAGGGAGGAATTAATGTGATTTGTGTAAAGAGAAGGTAAGTCTCAAAAATACACAAGGAAACAACAAAAGCATGGGGAAAAGCTACAGCCCAAAAGGCTTTCAGCAAGGTATTTGAGCAAAAGCTTTCACGAAAGCAAAATTGCCATGGGACAAGAGAGGAAATTCTCTCATGGATAAAGTGCTGGAAGTAAAGGGAAGGGATCAATGAACAGCTTACTCAATGAATGTAGTTTGCTGGTGGGTTCCACAGGGATCGGTGCTAGGACTGGTGCTTTTCAACATACTATAAATTATTTAGAAAGAGGATGAATAGTATGGTAAAAAAAAAATATCAAAAAGGTATTAAAATATTCAGGGGAATGAAAATGAAAGGTGACTGCAGAGGGCTGCAGACGGACCATCTGATACTAAGAGAAGGGTCACAAAGATAATCAAAGAACTGGGAAGCCTGAGGTACGAGGAAGAGCTGAAAGAACTGGGTTTGTTCAGCCTTGAGAAAAGGCGGCTTAGGGAAGACCTTATCACCACGTTCCATTATTTAAAGAGTTGCTATGAAGAAGATGGAGACTCCATTTTTACATGGAGTCACATGGAAAAGACAGGGGTAATGGGTACAAGTTACTCCTGGGGAGATTCCAATTGGACCTAAGAGAAAAAAAATTCACAATCAGCCATTGAAATAATCTCCCCATGGAAGCTGTGGATTCCCCAACACTGGACACTTTTAGGATTCAGCAGGACACGGTGCTGGGCCATATTGTCTAGACCCTGCTTTTTCCTAGAAAGGTTGGACCAGATGATCCTCGAGGTCCCTTCCAACCTGGTATTCTATGATTCTGTGATTCTGTGATAACTGACCAGGAAAAAAACCAAAGATCGAATTAACTCCTAATAAATGTAAAATAATGCTCATGAGAAGAGCAAAAATAAAGACAAAACCAACCCAACCTAAAGCAAACAACCTCCCAAACCCCTACGTTTTTATACAAAATAGTGAACTTTGAACTGATAATCATCCCTTGTGAGTGAGATGTTGGATTTGTAATGGAAAGCTCATGTGGAACATGAGGACAAGGGGACCATCACACCACTGCATGAAGTCATGGCGTGCCTACATCAGATATAGCCATTGCAGGCCTTTTCTCTCTCCCCATTCCCATCTCACAGATGTACACTAGAGTTAGAAAGGGCATACAGAAAGGCAACAGGATGACAAAATGTATAGAATGGCTTCCACAAGAGGAGACCAGGACTTCTACTAAGCAGACCGAGACTTTTGAAAAGGCATGATCAGAAAACGGAGGTGGGGGGGTGTCTGTAGCATCACGACCAGCATGGAGAGGGTTAATATTCTGCCATGCATAGTTTAACAGTTAGAGGATTGATTGACAGATGAAAGATTCAAAAACAAACAAAAAGTTCTTGCTACTCAAAAAACCAATTACTCTATAGAATTCATTGTGCCCAGATGCTCTACACAACCAAGTTTACATAAATTTTAAAAAATGCGTAAGTTCATGAAAAGTAAACAATCCATGCATAGCTTTTGCATATGAAGATACTGTCTCTGACATGGAAGAGAGCTACAAGTCATTAAAAGCACGGAGATGCACTCTGAGCGTTTTGCCATGTTCTTATATCGCTTCCCAGTGTCTGTTACCAGTGGCTCTCCAAGACTGCTAAGTGGAGTTTTGTTTTTACTGAACACGGTTATTTTTATAAAAAAGTCTAATACTTACCTTAACAAAAATATAAATTGTAACTTACTATGGATCATATCCAATTAGAAAGCTTGGATGTGGCTACAATTTAAATACTGTGCTTTCCTCTATTAAAATGCTTACAATAACCTGCAACATGTAATAGTCATAACTGTAACATGCTCTTCACAACATAAATATTTCATCAGTTAATGTGTCATATCATCATAATTTGTCCTTGGTCTGGTAAATTTTAAGGCTAGCATCTACAACTCCCAAAGTGTCATATATGACATCTCTAATGTTGAATCAAAAGACTAGATAGAAAAAACCCTATCCAGTTAATTCAGAGTATGTATTTCACTGTTACAAGTGTGAATAAACACTAACAGCGTTCCTTAGACTTCATTAGATATCTCTGAACTGTAATTCCGCTACAGCTGTGACACACATGGGCACGCTTCTTTAGGCACCATCATGAATAGCTGCTCAACAGAAAACTTGCTCTGAAATGTACACCGACATTTCTGCTGTGTACAACATGAAACCACCAATATTTTTATTGTTTTATTTCCCAGCAATTATCTTCAGAATTGCAGAAAGGAGAGCTTTTTATGCTGAGATTTACCACTTCAGAGTAGTAAATACATTTTTGTAAGTGTTGCAGAAATCCTTAAGCTCCCTTGTCTTGCATGAAGCCAGTCTACTGATTTAGTCCTATGATTTAGGAAAGGTCAAGAGGGCAACAGTTGAAAGACTAAGAAATGGTAAATTTTTTGCCCTGTTGCTTTGTGTTTGTTTAGACATCTGTACTGGGATAAGCTTAATGGAAAGTGCCTATATAGAATGTTAACCTTTTTCTGAAAACTGCCAGTGATATTTGATGTGTCATTTTGTGATGTATGCTCTTCATTATTAACAGCCATCAACTGTTGAACTTAAAGCACTGTTGTCAGATGTGTTTTTTCTTTTGGGCTGTGATCCTGCAAACATGCACATACATGACAAAGAAATCTCACTGGACACAACTAATGAAAAATTATTGTTTGTGATTTAGTGTTTGTTTCTAGCATGTCTCTAAAAGGGTTGAACTAACATTTATAGCCTATGAATGATCTAAGAAAGACACTTTCCTGTAACGTTAACAAATGAAGTATCACAGAAGCAGTCAAAACTCTGTGAACAGAAAAAATTCCAAACACTGGTAAAACAAAACCATACTGCAATCAAAGTCATATCTTAAATGAAAGGCTGTAACAACTAATGCCATCTGCACTTGACCTCACTCAGCATCCCTTTTATGAGGTGATGCGATAAACAGCCATCACACAAATTGCTCTTTCCACAAAGAACACACAACCTAGAAACCAGGCAATGAGGTACACATGAATAAAGTGATAAACAGGAGGGTAATTACATAAGACAACAACACAATGTTATTTAAGACTACAAACCAGCTGAGAAGATTATATACACCAGCATGAACTATTACTACACAATAAACTTCTCTTCACAGAAAACATACGCTCCCTTAGTAACATTCAACTCTGTCTTTACAGATGCATCATTTTTAGAACGAAACTTATTCATCTGGCAACACCTTGATCAACGGGAAAGATTTACTCTCCTTAGCTGTCAATAACTGTGCTCTTATGGCTCTTCAATCATAATTTCCAATGACAAGCTGACTATAAAGTTTCACTCTCTTATGCAGCAATTCTTCAGGTGTGAACTCAATGCAGTAATGAGAAATAATTAGTTATATAGCATCTTACAAATCTGAGTCTTAGAACTAGTTAAATTATTTATTGATTTCAGCTTCATCTTGCATCCTGCTGACTCTGAACATGGACTAAAACAACTGGATCCCACCAGTTTTGGTAGGCCAAAGTTTTGGGGAAAAAAAGGCTCTTACAAAGAGCCTTTACAAAACAACAACAAAAAAAGAAAATATTTTTATCTGCAGTTAAGGGTATGGAAATCCCAGTGAGTAAATTTTAGAGACGGGCATTGCTGACTGCAATTAAACATCAGTCCTCTATTTATGAGCTTCTCCTACCTCTCCCATGCAATAGCCAAAGCACTTACTGTTGAAATCTGATTTTCATACTTAAAGCCAAACTCACTACCTTCCTTTGCATGCATTTGTTCTTGAAGAAATTCCTCCCTCCTTCCCTAAAGCTTAATAGATAAAGCTGAAAAGTAGGGGGAGGCTTTCAGAAGATGGAGGTGATCCCGGTCCTTACAGTCATCTGTCCCTTTACAGGGGACTTCTGAAGAGGTTAAAACTCTTTGTACTTGTGGGACTTACCCAGTGGGCTGTGCTTAGAAGGACTCCCAGTCAGGACCAGTCATTTGTACAACGCAGACGCAGTTTTATGGCCAATATGAGTGCAAGGAAACACAGCTAAAATAGCATACACAGGTGAAGTTTCACTAAAGTTTTACTAGTTTTAAGTTTAAAGTTTTAGTATACTAAATTTTTCACTAAAGCTACTACTTTATGGAAGAAAAAGCCAGGCAAAAGCAACAAATTCTAAGAGGTTTCTCAACCCACCATAACTTCTTTACAATCTTTTCTTCCTCGTTGAGGTATTTCTGCCTTTCTTGTTCCACCAGGTTGCGCTGTCGCTGCACAGGATCTTCAAGCCTCTTCACCGTTTCAATCATTTTGCCATTGATTTCCAGCTCTGCTTTCTTCACCATTGCCCTCAGCATCTCCTGGTTCTGCAGCTGTTGCACAAAAGAAATCAACTTCAATTTTTCCTGCTTGACTGACATCCCTGGCAACAGAATACATTGCAGAGCTAAGAAATAGGTTGGAATAAACACAGCCCTACAGCAAGAGAGAGGTACCTTCTTCCTTCTCTCTTTAACTTTACCTATAAACATTATTCCACGAGGAAGTGTCTGGGGTAAAAAAAGCCTAAATCTGACTAACTTCTAATGTGTATATCTAACTTCCAGTTGCGAGCTGACGAACAATAGATGTTGGGATCACTACACCACCTTCAGTGCATAACTTCAAGGATTGTGGCCCCTTTATTCTGCTCAGTCCAGCATGAACCAAAATTAATCACGCCTCACAAGAATGCCGGAAGCTTGACTTCCACTTTGCGCCTACCTCGTAAGCTTATGCATCACACTGTCCATACATGCCTGGTGGGTAATCCCACACATTAATGACAAGGCTGGAACGCACTGCTGTTCTCAGAATGGAATTTTTCAGTCTCTCAAGTGGCAGAGGAAGGATTGTGCCATCCGGTGTAATTTGGTACAGACATACAGCTCATCTGCAGTACATAAAACCTCCCTTACCCACCAAAAAAACCCCTTTATAATAAGGTAATTTTCTGAGAACTGTAAAAGTCACACCTTCTTTCTTGTCTTAGCCTTATGTTAAGTATCTAAAGCATTATTTTTCTTACTGATATTAAGTTTGCAGAGCAAAACAGCTAAGAAAGCAAACTAGGCTGTACTCTTCTGTGGGTAGCCCTAGAGCAGCTATGCCCCACACTAACACAAACCAAAGCTGTTTAGGTCTCTTACGCAAATTGCAAGATTCAAAGTGATAAGCAGGGCTCCATCTAGTCACAGCTTTAGAATAATGGCAACATGAACACAACTCTATGAGCCCACAGCATTCTCAGACAGGAAGATTTTAAAAAATACCTATGTCAACTGGGAGACGAAGTTCCAATTTTAAAACTAGCAATCAAACCGTCAGCTGTCTTCTAAACATCCAGGCTTAACAGCCAAACCACATTTAACATACAAAATAAAACCACTGCCTAATAGGAAGAATTGGAAAAATGGATTACCTACAAGACAGTGTAATACAAGAAGACTACTTTTTAAGTTGATTTAAGAGAATTCACAGGAATTAGAGAAAAAAAAAAGCCTTTGCCCAGGTCATTCTTTCCAATCAGAATTAGAGGAACAAACTCAACTCTCCCTTCCCGACTCTTCAGTCCTTGTGCCTGACTCTTGCCTTCTCCAGCGACACAGCTGTGATGAGAGGGAGGGTAGCACTTCACTGAAAGTGCGCTGGGGGATCTGAGCTGTGACAAGCTGGAGGTGTTAGCTCAAAACTCAGCTGAAGATAAGTGTTAGCAGTTAGGGAAAAAAATGAAGCTGGAAAACATTTGAAACAGCACAGATTTATAAACATTGTCAGCTGCTTTATACCAGACTGTATTCTTTTGAAGACAGTGCATATGTGAGTTTTTTCCCACTATGGGATTAATGTTTGGGTTTGATAAATTAAAACCTCTTACAGCAAGGCCAGCTCAGCTATCTGAGACACACATCTCTTATATTGTGCCATATTTTCAAGAAGGAAAACACAACTGAACGAATAAATGAGTGAATGCGCATGTAACGCTTCAGTCATACAGTTTATTCACAGCTCTTTAAAAAGTGGAGAAATTTGACGCAGGGAAGTGACTTGGGAAATGTGAAACAACTGATCTGAGGTCAGCAAGAAGGTCAGTAACAGAGTCAGATTTAAGTCTCAGATGTCCAGAATCTAAGTCCTCTATGTTGCTCAGCTGGCAACAGTGACTCCCAGTAATGCCAAATTTGAGTATGTGTGTGAGAGGTTGTGCAATGGCAGGTAAACTTTTTTTCCTGTTATGGGGGTATATAGGGGGTTCTACATTTACTGTAGTGACACCTACAGCTAAGATTCTGTAGTGGAATGGAAGCTAAGTCACTTCTATTTATGCAGTGCTTGAACAGTATTAGAAAGTTTCAGTCATAAAACTTCATCCATTTCTGATAACAAGATTAGGGAATAAAAATACACCTCAGCAATATTTCAAAAAGCTTGTTAGGTTGAGGACTCCCAAACCTCAGTGTTTGGAGTGAGCTCTTGAAGTCTGGGAAATGACTCATTTTGGTATAAAAAAGATGGTTTTGCCATTTCTATGAAAATTCACGCAACACTTGGCTAGTTCTGGAAAACCTGGTTTTGTTCACGCTTGGGGAACAGGGACAGAAGACGAGAAGGGAGAGGTACGGACAGATGCGGAGAGAGAAGAGAAGGAACCAGTGGAGAGGAGTAATTGTGGGTTTAAGCAGGGCAGAGTCACCAGCCAAAGGACAACATGAGGCTGCGTGAGAAGGATCAGAGGGGAAGAGCTGTGGCTGAGGAAGAGAAGGCAGTCTCTGGCTGCTACAGCACATTTACCTCCACATTTTGGAACTGAACTTGATTCTTACCTTTCTTCTGCCAGCAGGTATCAGATCCGAGACTCCCTGGCCAAGTGCTCACCCCATTTGTCCCTCAGACCACCTCTGCCAATTACTCCACCACCTCAAGTGGAAGAATTTTTATGGATTGGCCAGAGTTATTCTGGTTCCACAGAGTAGAACTTTTTGTACTTTTAAGTTTGCTTGAAAACAAGCCAAATAAACAACCTGAGACATTTACGCTTGAAAAGAAACTTTGTTAAAACAGTGTTCAAGTTCCAATGCCCAAAGGTAAGGAAAAGCAATGCAGACTTTCCTGTCACCGCCAAATGGCAATTTCTTGCTAATTAGAGCTAAGTTTACTTGTAACTGCAAGCAGCAATCAAACAGAAATAAATTTAACACGCTTTTTTGGAAATTCTAGCATTCTCTCCTACATTCATTACCCTTGGTTCTCACTCCCAGCCTCACCAATCTCTCCAGACACCTACCTTGTCCCTCCTCTTCGACTACTGCTCCAGCCATTACCTATCACTGCTCTCTCACAAGTATCCCAGCACTGCCCCAGCATCCACTTCAAGAATAATCTGATAACCAGTTTAGTTCACTTTGAACCAATTATTATCTATGAGACAGGTAACTGGAAAACCAAGTATTAGTTCACAGCCCTGCTTCTCATCAGGAGACAGGCATGACCTGTCCAGTGGGAGCCTCCCAGGCCCTGCTGGGAGAAGCTTCTGGGCCATCCACCTCCCCACACACTACAGTGCACAGCCACAAACAGGGACCGACTGCCTGCCGTTCAGGATCTCTGTAGGACCTAATTATCTAATTCCTGAAGTTTGTTACCATATGTAGATTAAATGTAGTCTTACCAATTCTAGAATGCAGCTCAAAACACATTTGAATTTCTAATTCAAAGCTACACTTGTGAGACTGAATATCATATACCATTTATGACAGTATTATTAGTACATTTTCTGTCCTTTCTGCAGCACTCATTTCCCTGCAAGTAATACATTGAGTGAAGTAAAAGCATGCATGCATACACATTCCAAATGCTGAACCTTAATCATATCTAACTGCTTTCCCTTAAAATGTGTTCAATTAAAGAAAGGAAGAAATAGACCAACAAAATTCCAATGTACGTGTAAGCTAATGATATATAGCATGAACATGTACTTTAAGGTTTGGTTCAAACCTGCCATTAAGAGTTCTCATTATCTGGGAGTGCAGAAAGAGCAACGCCACTGAACCATCACAGGCTCCAGTCTTACTAACAACAACTGCATCCAGGACACAGGCTGGGTTATAGCCTATCTCTGGCAATGAGGAAAACTCCACGGCACCATGAAAGTAGTCTTTCTTGAGTATCTCTGAAAATCAGAGCGTTTAAGGAAGATGCTAGTGGAGTAGCAAGAAGCGTATCTAATCTTTAGCAACAGCCATGACGCAAATATCTTTAAGCAACTTCTTGGTTGCATCTGGTAACATATACATTTAACTGGTGTGTGAATCAATACATCTGGACCAATTGCTGCTGAATATGTTTTTAAAAGAGGATTTTGCCAGCACAGACAAAGGCTCCATGAATGAACGTGTCTTTTCCATCATGTATTTCTCTGAATCTATTAAACAAATGAGTAAGAACTTACAGTGATATCATCGATTGAAAATTGAACTGCAGACAGTATTAAATATAGTTTTATGCCATGTTCCTGTTTCTTAGTTACCCTGCCAACTTTTGTGTCTGTGCAATTATCTTTTTCAGTTCTTTGGAAGTGTTTCTTTTAGTCTGTCACTGCATGAAAAAAATCACACAAACAGGAACAAACTGACTGCCAACCCAGGAGAAACAGTGAAAGTGAAAAATATGAAATACCGTCAAACATATTGTGCAAACTAGCTGGAAAAACAGAAAAATACTTTTTCTTTTTACTTGGAATTACTTTCCAGAAAACACAGCACAAATTTTTTTCATTAGAAGCATGGTATTTTGACACTCTTCAGTTTAAAGCACTACTTGTTTCACTTGCTGCCCTACACACTGGGAGCTCTTTTTCAAAATAATTCCACCCATTCAGGAAAGCCATGACAAAAACTCACTCTCATGAATGTAATTTATATGTAATATACCAATGTTTCCCTTGAGCTACAGGTTCTTCCACCTGACTATCACAAATTTGCCCACTTCCTACTGGCATAATGCACCAAATTTGCTGTCATTTCTGAAATAAGGGAAGCCAGCCAGAGTTAATGAGCACACTCGGGATATGTCCTTTTTTCCTTCTCAGGACTTCCTTGGCAGCACTGATTTGTGCAGATGGTACAAGTATCTTCCCTCCTGTGTGCCATAATGCTATACCTGATCAAAAGCAAGGTTACCGCCCCAGGCGGGGCCATGGAGACAAGGTGCAGCTGGGGAAATGCCATCTCCTGGGTGAGCAGGCCCTGTGAGAACAATGTGCTCACTGCCTCCAGCGCAGCACTGCAACCTCCATCCCGCTTCACAAGGCCACGTGCTGAGCACAGCTGGTGGCCAGACCACAGGCTTTTGCCAAGAGCTGCATTTGGCACAAGGGGTTACAGAAGGACAGAGTGGCCACAGTGGTTTGTGGCACAAATGTGAAAGAATATGCACTTCTACATAATGTGCCAGGGCAAAGATCCCAAGCCAGAGTCTTGAAATTAGATGGGGATCGTGATGGCATGTAGGCAGCACTGCTGGGAACAGCTTTTGAAAGATACACTTGCTATAGGAACATACTCATCCTAAACTGAAAATGTAAATACATGGGTGCTGTGTCACAGGCAGAGCTCACCTGGCTGACACAACTGTTTGCTCCAAATACCTTCTGCCATCTTTTCATTATCAGCAAACTGAGCACAGGACCTTGTCACAGCATCTTCAGTTTTGCCCACGTTTTCTTTACCTTGATGTTTACCTCACCCTTCTGCTCCCTTGCCCTGTGACTGCTTAATAATTCAATTTCCTTTAGTTAAGGAAGTGATGGCAAAATGTGCTCTGAATTCTGATCCGTATTATCATTATTCTGTTCAAAAATTAATCAGCAAATCAAAGGAGATTGACATAGTACCATTCCCATATTCAAAACCACCCTGGCTGTAATAGCAGTAGCTGCAGCCCTACAATACCAAACATGTGATGTCACTTTCCAGGCAAGGAGGACCAGCAGAGTATTGAAGTTTCCCCTGCTGTCCACTTTGTCTTACAAGAAATTGCTTTACCTCCTTTTACATCTTCTGAGACAATACACAGTGCTCTTCAGTTTTCAATTAAGTGACTGAAGACCTGTACAGCTGCATAAGCTTATTTTCACAGTGTCTGAGATGAACAGCATATATTTACATTTGCAGCATGACGGGATGTGTCAACAGAACACTTTGGTTAACTCTTCATTGTTCTTATTGTTTGTTGCACATTTCGTGGTGTTGATGTGTGTTAGGAAGGTACTGGTAAAATGTGAATGTCAGTAGGGCACAACAAACCTTTGCAGCAACTTTTGAAATATCTTTTTTGCTTGCTGCTCAAGCTGCCTATCCTTCTGGATTTTGTAAATACAGGACTCAAACTCTGGCTTAATGCATATCTACTGATCCTCAGCTACATTTGGGTTTCGTGACATCAAAGTTGTTTACTCAGGGACTTAAAAACTGTCTCAACTGTAAACAGAATGGAGCAGGAACATGGCTCTTCCAATATGTTTATACAGCACATAGCATAGCAGGGTCCAAACTGTAATCACAGACTTGATATTATTGTAATATAAATACTGCTTTAGTGTCTACAGTCATCAAACAAAGTTAGAAATGAAGGGTTTTTTTCAATATCTGAGCAACAGTAGTTAAACTGAGCTAATTCTCGTACCTCTAGGACTATGCAAGTGGACTATGCTAGAGCAGAATACGCTTTTGTGTCTGTAATACTTGGGACTTCCCTTGGCTAGAACTCTGCTACTGAGGTAAAAGAGAGAGAAACATAGAAGGAAAGGGAAAGGGCATTTGCTGACAACCCACTTTCCTGGGATTACCCAGATAAGCATACCTGTAGCTGCTTCATCTGATGCAGCTGCAGCCGCAGATCCGACACGTTGCGTTTCATACCATGCAGGCTGACTTGCATTGATGGGGCTCCAGCAGGGTGATGGATGACAGCTGACTCCACAGCTGCCGGCGCGTTCTTCCCCCCAGATACGTTAGCAGCGCCTGCAATAAGCAGCAGCACAGGTTGAGCTCACCAGCAGAGAATGCGCCCACTGAATCCACACGTATTTCACAGAGATGGACAAGAAAATAAAATTACAGCTGCCAATGCTCAGTATTAACAGGGGACTGGCACTTCCTTATCCATTATATTTTGAGGAAAGACTGTACAATATCAGAATTTATCTCTGCTGGAACCTCAGCCATATCAGAGCACTGTATTACCGCAAGACTGTTTCCTACCGCATGTAGTGGAGATGGGATAATACGCTATAATTGCAGATGATACAAAAGAGCAGCAAATCAAATTGGTGCTGAAAAGTAGCTTCGGGATTGTCCTCCCAGGAGCTATCTGAGATCAAGCTGATGCAAATTCACAGGACTCCTGAACTGCATATTTGTTGATTAATTATCACTGGAGAGACATTCAGTGAAACTGCCAAGCGTGGGGGAAAAGGTTTCTATAGAGAAACTTGCTTTTCTGCTTAAAGTACGATTGCATTATTTCTATCAGGTGTCTCCAACAGTTACAGTATAAAACTAGGAGAAGACAATGAAACGATGATGTGGCAGTGAACTGCTCTCCAGTCACGTTGCATCCACTCCCTCCCCTTTAGTCTGTCATTTATTCAGGACTGCGTTTACAAGGGAATACAGCGTAACACAAGGAAGCGAGCTGAGCCACACTGAGAATAACTATCAGTGTCCTCACAAGACTTTCTTCGTTAAAAAATGCTGTTCTACTACACAGCATCAATGTCAAGCTTGTTCTTTTCAGTCTCAAGTACCTAGGAAGAAGCTCTATTTACAGGGTACAAGCAAATTCCAGCTCATCAGCTAATAGTCATGTTACAGCTTTTAGTAATTTGCACTTACACACCCATATTCTTCAAATTTTCTTTCTAACGTGGCCCTTCCCCTCCCCACTGCCAACAGGCAAAATGACAGACCATCAGTAGGGCATACTTCAGTTTCTATGTCCAGCACTATGTAGCCCTGCATACCCTTCTGATCACAGTGCCAGATCCACCTTGTCCCTCGGGCTCAGATGGCTGCCACTCCCTGAACTATTGCATTATATCATTCCCCATTTCATTTTCTTCCTTCTCTATGAATAAAGCAAAAAATCTCAGGAAACAGAAAGTAACTCATCAATGGGTCTGCACAGGGACTTTGGTCATCATCTGTTCCCACAAGCACACATTCTATCAAGTTCAACGAAATCACGCAGAAACCAGTGTTGCAAGCTGTTCTTTGCCTGTTGTAGGCAAATTTCCAGTGCACCAAAGGGCATGACACATTTTTATGGATGGAATGAGTACGAACCCAAGAGTGGTAACTTTTATCCGCGCCCTCTCATCCCTAGTAGTCATTTCAATCAGTGAAGTCTCCAAATGTGCCCGAGTGAGTACAGCTCAGCGTAGCAACGAATTGTTATTCCTTTGCCAACAGGTGTGGATACCTGAAACATAGCCTTTGCAAAATTCATCTGGGGGGAAGCATTTCTATAGGGTGGAAATTATGACAAACTCTTTTTATTTAAAAATAGGCTAAAAGGTTTCTGAAGAATCATGTTTCTTGCATTACCTACATTTGCAATTCCTGTCATTAAAAGCACTGTCCCCTCTGGCTGCACCCGGGCTATATACGGTGTGCTATGCCATAGGCTTCCGGAGACGTGCTCAAACAAAAAGCTGTTCTAGCCCGGCGCTGGCCGCTGTAATGCTATACCTTACCTAAACATGCTCTAGCTAGATCTGCTCGGTGCTTCAACAACGGCACTTTTCATTTCACTGCTGAGCAAGCTGCTGCACATTTTTGCTGTACTCCAGTACGATTCAATGCTCTCTTGACTTTTAAAGAGCTGCTTAACAGAAAGCAACTCAAGGAATAAACAGTCCTTGTTCACTGCCATTCTGTACCCACTCCATGCTTCAGCCTAAAATATGCTAATACTTATCTGTCTACATACACACTGCAGTTTTTCCTACAGTCAAGCATCTATTTCCCTCCCAAACCCACTATTTTTTTGCTTTTTTTTAAAGAAAAAGGTATTTAGTTCATAAACCCTACAGACAGAAACCACCAGAGAGTCTGAAAAATGTGGGTAAGCCTCCAAGAGTTCTGATCCCTAGCCTGGACTATTTTTGAAAGCACATCTACCTTTCTGCTATTTTTTGCCTCAAGCAAAAGCTCCAAAACCTTAGCCCCCGACCCTGTGACGGTGCAGCCAAGGCATGAATCAGTCCCCACTGGTCTCTCCCCCCTCCACGCTGGACCCCAGTCAATTCACATATTTTCTCAGGAAGGGATGCCTGCTTTCCTTTTAGCATAGATGGACTGTGATCTGCTTCTGTGAACAATAAATGTCTCCAACTCCCTACAAAGCAGCTCTCCTCCTCCTCTGCCGCCTCAGCCACCTCTTCTCACCATCAGGTACTCTCAGCTGCCACCATGTCCCTGCTGCAGAGTGTGCTCAGAGCCTGTGAAGCACGACCTGGGACTCCTGAGGGTGTGAAACACCACAGACACTGAGTGAGCATGGAAGCGCAGGAAGGATCAGCAGCTGATTTCTCAGAGTTACATACTTTCACCAAAAAGGAATAAAAGGGCAGCTGAATGAGGGGCTGCTTCATCTAGGGAGTATAGCTTACTTTTGGAAATAGTCCCAGGCTGTAGCTTTGCGATTGGATGTATAGCCAGAAGGATTGAAGGGAAAGAAACAGCGCTGGCTCTCAGCTTTTTAAATAAACCCTTGCTGGAGCTAGGTTAGGGGCCCTGAATGCAAAACCCCTCCATAATTCCCTAATACTCCGGACAAAAAATAAATGTTAACTATTTTTACAAAGGTTAATGAACTAAGCTGCCACTTTTAAAGTACAAAGAAAGCCGATTTGCAGAAAGGAGAAAGGTTTGCTATTTGCTCAGGAAGGTAAGGAACACAACTTCCATTCCCTGACACTTGACCTTTGCTATGGTTGCAGACACCTCTCTCCTTCTGTTTTCCAGATTTTATTTTTCTTTCTAAAATGCTACGATACTGGTCTGAAGCAAGCTAGAAAAAAAAGGCCATCAGAAGACACCCAGCAATGTTTCTTCACAAATTACTCATCTCCTTATTAAAAAGCCACAACATTTTCAAGCATCATCTGGGGAGACATGTGACAGTTACATAGTTCTCTTACCATCTAATTAGATTCTACTAAACAAATAGACAAATGCAATGTTAAGGCTGCAATTCCATCATTAACAAGCTGTTATGGCCAGGCACTAAAGCACCCTTAAAAGAATGGAATATTCTGTATATATATTAGTGTGGAACTTCACCTCAGTGATCCAGAATGAATTCAGGATTGTGTTTTACCTGCAAATGCTGACAGAGTTCAGATATTGGAGTGATCTATCTTTGAATCTGAGATAAGCAAGCAGATATGGACAATGTTTTTAATTCACAGATCATCACAGCAAGAGTCATGCATGTGAAAAAGGCACACAGATACGCACAGATGACAAGACAGTTCACAAAGAATGAGGAATCAAATCCAAGCCGTACACGTGTAATACTTCTTCCTGCTGCCACCTCCCTCTCTTGGTTTGTACTGGTGGTGTTAGTGCCGAAAGATGCACTCCTTGATCCCTTTTCAGGAAATACTGAAATGTCCTTCATCCTCTTCCAACAAGGCAGCAATTAGCAAAGAACTATTGCTTTTTTGGTAATCCATGATGCAATTGATCTCAATTTAATCAATTAATCCAGGATTTAATCTACCAATCTCACCACTTGGTGAAAAAATATGACAGAGAAGAGAGTAGGGGAGCACTTGTCAGCATATTTGTTAGTAATCTCAAGGATACTCTTCCTAGTATGGTTTGTTTTTAGAGTCACATGCTGTTCCTAAGGGAAGAGTCCCCTGATGCCATTCACTTTTGATGAACAGAAGAAGGTTGTAAGGATTCAGTCATGGGATTTCTCCTAATATTAGTAGAAGTGACATAGCCAGTCTGTGGAAGGTTACTGCACTTTGAACACATCCCCCATGAAAGAACCAAGCCTAAAGCAATAAAACGTAAGAAATGCAGACAAGTATGATCGTTACAGGCTCATTTTCCCCAGTGAAAAAGCATTTTTATTTAGACTCTTTAATATTTGAGGCCAGAGAATCCGCTACAGACTGGAAAAACAAAACATGTTAAATACAACAATTTGGTTTATATGAAATACCAAACAGAGTATTCAGAATCTAGCTATATACCGCTATCTAGGATTTAGAAATTTTTATTTCTTTCCCTTCCTAAGTGAGCTAGTTCTCTATTTTTTGCATGAAAGTCTCCTATCATTGAAACACATACTATAAAATACAATGTTGGTTCAACATTGATAAGCCAATTTTATCCTGCACAGATGTTTTATTGTTCAGGATGGGAAGCAATTCACGTTTCTGCTTACCAGTGCTCCAGAAAGGACTGCTCAATCAACATTTTATACCACTTCTTCTTTCAAATAGACTTTGAAATTGCTAAACCTGGTATCTCAGTGCGCAGTTGTCAAGTGGAATTGTATACTAGGAGGGTCGACTGTCTAAATGGCTATACTTAATAAGGATGGGGGTGAATTGAAGAACAAAACAGTGGTCAGCAGAAGTGTTTCTAGATGCTGCTGGCATGTTTAAACCCATGCATATTTACAAAAAGGAGAAACATTCTGTAGCATATTCTGGCAGATTGACTAATTTTCAAGTAAGCAGGGACTGTATTGACTTATTTACCTTGTCATGCGCAATTCCAAAAGCAGGTGCAAAAGCAAAGTATTCTATTATACAGGACTATTCTATTATACTGCAGTCTTCAACAATAGCTGACGTGGGTTACAATACTGTAGTATATTGGGGTCAACATCACACCTTGTTTCCCTTACCGGCTACAATTTAATTTCGTGGCTGAGTCACGCTGGAAGGACAGGATTTAGGGATGCAGATGCTAGAGTTACAACTATACTTTAGAGAACTGATAGGGATCCTCGCAGACGGCTGGCTGCATGGCTGAGCACACTGCCCTGTCCCCGTCTCCCAGGCAATCAGAAAGGCAGCTCCTGCACAACATGAATGCTGGTATCCTTACTCACATGCTGGATACGGGCATGGCCATGTGACAAAGTCAGTATCTCTGTCAGTACCCAACAGATGCTGATCTGGTCTTTCAACAGTAAATTACACGCCCCCACCCTCCATCCCCCCATGCTTGGACATGCAGCTGTTAGATGTAATTTTGCCATTTCAGGGATATGTGTTCAGTCGTATGGTAAGGCAGCGAATGAGGAGTCTTTGGGAACAACAGTGGCAGGAAATCGTTGCTGTCCAGATGAACCATGCTATTCTGGTGGGCTGGGCACTTCCACACCAAGGAATCCCCACCTTCGCTTTGTGTAGGGCCTTTTCCCAGTGAATATTATTCCATTTCTCATTTCATTGAAAGCACATTCACACAGGTACACACGAATCACTGAATAATTCAGCCTGACTCTGGAGGTCATCTGGTCCAAACTCTCACTCAAAGCCGGGCCCAGTTAGATCAGGATCTCCAACTCAGCGCCCCCCACACATTAGTACAAACACAGGGAAAGCGGAAAGGCCAAACAATAATACAATACAAAAAGGAACACAAGGCAATGTATGTGCAGGTTTTGATGGTTTCATAGGTGCTTTGTATGAGACGAGGCCTGTGCAAGTGGGAAATACCATAAATTCTCAGTTTATAGAAACTGAAATAGGGAAAAGTCCAAGAGCATTTTGGAGCTGTTTTGAAAAACGATGGACTTTTCAGTAAGTTGTCTGAAACTGATAAATTACCGCTTCTTTCTTCACAGCATTAAGTATTGCTCTCCCCATCCAGGGGCCAGCAGGAAGGGAAAAATTGGAACGGGACCAGAGAGTGGCTTGGGAGCAAAGCTCTAGTACCAGGACTTCAGCTCTTTCTCTCTTGCATATGCTTGATAGTTTCCAGGTCTGGTTTGATTTCTGTCGGTTAGGAGAACATACTGCAATTCCAGATAAACAGGAATCCTGAACGTAAACTAACAGCTCCAACAGAAAGGCTAGTTCAGAGCATAATAGATTTGCTAATAAATGTGTGTGGTTTATTACCTGCCAGAGCACAGACCTCCCTGTGGGAACAGTATTACCAGGAAGTAGAGAACTGCCTTTATTTGCATTCAGTGCATGACAAAGGGTGAGGAGGAGGCATATAAACACCCACCCACCCTGCAGACATCTCCAGCAGCAGCCCTTACACAAAGAGCTCCAGTCACATGGAGATGTTCTTTCACAACGGCCTTAACTCCATCTTTTAAACGCTTAACAGCTCTCCAAGAGGGAAGCTAAAGTAAGACCAGCTCTTATTGGCTTCATAATTGATGTTTGCTCAGAACAATTTAGGCGCATGCTAATAATTAGTAACAGATCAATACGGCTTAATTAAGTAAAGTGCTGTCTTGCTGACTGCTAAATTCCTTAGTGTCATTACATCCATAGTATATACTACTGAGAGAAAAGCCTTAGAGAAAAGTTCAGGTGACCAGAATAGGAATGAAATATTTAGCCTTCTAAAGCAATCTGGATACATCTGGGATTAATGACAGATATATATATATGTACTATAGACGGGATGAGTCACTGGAAAATTCACCATATGCAGAGACTCTGTATCTCATTTAAACTATTCAGCGCAGGTGTGAAATTCATTCCAAAGACCACCTCAACCTGTCAGAAATTCCTCTCTTAACAAGGATGTGATCAACTCCCATATCCTGAACTTAAACTTCAGTTCTGACAGTTGGGAAATTACTTAAATTTGAGATTTCCATAAGCTGGGATAGTAGTAATGTTAAAGCTATTCATATACCTGAATAATTTGTAAACGAAAAGTTAATTATCTTACCTGCAGCGTCACTGCTGCTCTTGCTGGACACAATTTTCAACATCATCTTCTCACTAAGTAATAAAAAGAAAAATCGTACTTTTTAACTTACTAACAATAAAACAACAGTGAAGCTTATAATCAGCAAATTAAATGGCCTTGTCTAGCATATATATTTTTAATTTAAATCACCAGTAGCTTGTCAGTTGTTTTTTTTTAAATCAGCTTTTAATACAAGTTAAGCAAGGAATGGAGTATAAGCAGTAGAAAGCACAGAGATGTAGCTACATTCATTCTTTTTAACACAAAGAAGAGTAATGCAGTTAATCTCCATCTATCATTTGGCATATTCTTCCTCTCTGCCTAGCATTCTCATGGGGATGATGAAGATATTTAAAAATGATTGAGCATTCAGGGTTTTTTTTACTATTACATTCAAATATTATTTTTGTTGATTGATTACTAAAATCATTACAGAGAAACAGATTTAATGAATTCTTTTTTTACCTAGAAGCATCTTTGCTATTACTTGTATTTGGCCCTTTAAAAAGCGCAGACTGAACAAGACCAGTTAAACTGGCAATCTGTTTCTCCATGGCTTGTATCCTCTCTCTGTAAGACAAGAGAACCGTTTGTTAAAGCCAGATATATTTGCTTTCAGACTTGTTTTTCTAGGTGAATGATTACCACAGGACTGGAGAGACACTACAGAGGTTGTGCAAAGGCCCATGGGTACCGGTTTGCATATACCTTGTTGCAGCAGCTTACCGTGTCTTGGTTTGGACAGCTTTTGCATGGTAACAGACAATAAAAAAGACATCTGCTTGGTTAAAAAAGAACAAAACAACCAACCACCCAGATAATAAACTTCTAATGATTTCACAGGACAGGCACCTAAAACAATCATTTAATGCCTCTTGGAACTAGTGAAAATAATTTTTTTCAGCCTTACATATATTTTCTCTTTTACCTACACTGGGCCAATAGTTCTGCCTGTATATAAAGTTTCAGGATTAAGGACTTTACACTTCTTCTCGTTACTATTTTTACTTTCCCCAAACACAGGATTTTTGTCTGCGAAGCATTTAATCTGTCCAAGCTGACTACTTCCCTGCCCAAATCCTTTGCACCTGACATTGCAACTGTCTGCTTTGGAAAGGACAGCAATGGGACAGACAGGCACAGGACACCAAATGCAGACTGTGCAGCAACATTATCATAAAGCAGATTTGCTTTCATGCACATATCCTGAGAAATTCCTAAAAAGCAAAAGAAGAGATGAAGAAGAACTGTAGTAAGTATGGTCAGTGTTTTCATAGGTACCAAAGGCCACTAAACAACAACAATAACTTTTTTGGATAGGAAGCCTAACATTTGTATGTTTATCTGTTTACACAAATGCATATATTAGTCAGGTACCAGCTGACTTTCTCGGTGGGCTCCAAAACAGCCTTTTGCTCGCACAGGTGCCTACTTTCACATGCCAGTATGTCAATGACACCCCACAACACAGAAACACATCAGTATGGCACCTTAGACAACACCTTCTGAAAATGCGTCCCTATATGCCAGCAGTTAAGCGACTGGGGAGACACACAAAAGCAAATGCTAACAAGCAGGCCATGATTTTGGAAGATGACTGGGAACAAAACTTCTCAAAAAGCAAGTGACTAAGACCAGCAGCGATAACTGATGAAAGAAGATGGGACAGACACACGCAGCCCCAGACTCAGCCTGCTGCAGGGGCCATCCATCCCCACTGTGGTGTCCTGGGCATGTGGGAGCAGCCGAGCTCCAGCCACCTCCAGCTCCAGTTGCCATTTGGTGGCCAAAGCAATAATGCCGATCAATAAGGGCCATATAAATTCAAATGTAGGTACCAACACGAGGCAAAAGCAAGCTGGCATGATACAAAGCGAGTAACTAGCGCAGTCTGTAGCCAGGCAGATTATCCAGGCTAATTATTTCATCCACATTCAGGGAATGAAATAGAGGTTTGCTAGGATAGCACGCAGATACCATAGCCAGGAGAGACGCCAAGACACCCAGACGTTGAGAAAACAGGGCAGCAAAACAGGTAACGAGATGCTAAGACACACAAGGAGGGAAGACCCAAGGAGTGCTCAGTCAGTCCCCAGCTGGCAGACGTGTTCTTACTGCGATTTAATACAGCGTGCACGTCTTAATTTTCTGTCTTCATGTTGAAAGGTATTTTGAACGGTGATGAGGATAGTGAATCTGACCTAATTCATTTCAAACCAAGAAATACGTTACAGAATTTCCACTATTATAAGTTTTAAAATAAGAAACTGGTTCAGGCTACAGTAACCTTTGGAACAAAAACAAAGTACTAAAAGCCTGGGATAAATATATTCTAACAAATTTTAATGCAGCATTTTTGACACTTAATAATGAAAACATTTTTATTTCCCAGATAATCATCACAAAACCTTCCTGGAACTAAACTCAATTGGAAGTATATCTGTTTTACCAATTCATAAATATGATGTTTTTTCCATCCCACATTCGATAATCTGGAAACAATTTTCTGCTTCAAAAGAGATTATGGCAACACAAAGCTGATCTTGTCCTTTGCCATGAAATCTAGGAAAATATGTTGTTAAGAGGGAGAGGGATGTTCCAGAGATAGGAGACGATGAAAAACGAATGAAATACTGGAATCAATTGCACAGAGCACATTATTTTTCATATGGTAAAAGCATTAAGAATGTGAAGAATTTACATGTGCTCTGGAGTTACTCTGTTAAAGACAAGGCAGGATTTTTCCTGTAATCATTTCACTGTAATACCCAGACTCGTTATGGCCATCAGCACCAAACATTTCAAAAACAGGTGTCTGAAAGGAGGCGCCTTTTAGGCATTAAATAAAACAGCCCGCTTTTCGGAGACCTGGCGGTCTGACTGAAGACGGTGGGAGGCAGCGTGCTCCATCGCGGGCAGGGAGGGACGCGGCCAGCCCGGTAGCAGGGCCATGCCCCGGGCTGACGTGGCTGGGGGGCTGGTGGTCCAGACCTGCCGCCCGTCACACGGCCCTGGAGGAGCAGGGACGGGCACCGCAGCCACCCCCTTCCCCTCTGCTTCCCTGTGAAGGTCTGGAGCAACCTTGGCTCCAGAGGGAGAAAATGAACGCTGTCCTCAGCCTCTGCCAGGCCGGGGTCTATCAGGGATGCCGGCACCGTCGTGACAGTTGTACATTTTTGGTTCTCAACATTATATTCTTCTGCCTTGCGCTGTGCTCCCCGCTGTGGAGAGGGAAGGTGGGGGGAACAGCCTCCCCTGCCATCCCTTCCTGTGTGGGGCAGGCTGATGTCCCCACAACATGGGTCAGGCCACCACTCCCGTGATGTGCCCTCCAGGGTTCCCAGGGCAGCACTCTGGTGACATGGGGCATGGCCCCATGGAGAGGGTAGGCCGGAGACCGGGATGCGGATCGCTGTGAGAAAGGGACAGGCAGAACAAAACGTGGCGGTGCCTCTTTGCCGGCTGTGGTAGCACGAGAAGGCCGGACCCCGTCTCTGTTCCCAGATTAATTTCCCAGATAAATCTGCACCTCTCCACCACCCAGGAAGAGCAGGGAGGGTCCCTTCTGCAGCAGTTGGGAAAGAAATGGCTATTTTATCAGCCTGAGCACAGAAAGGCATTGTTTCACATTGTTTTCCTGTGAATACTGGGAGAGTCAGAGGTGGTAGCATGGTGGGGGAGGGAAGGAGGGGACAAGGTCAGAAGTGACTCCCAGTGCTGGCAGCACAGGCTTCTCCGGCAGGCTTGGCTCTGGCTTGTCGCAGACCCTGGCCAGCAAAGCACAGGCAGGGGCCGCTCGCCAGCCCTGTTCTCCCCAGCAGCCTTATGCACAGCCCCAGCCCCGGGTACGTCCAGGCACTGGGGCCCTGCCTTAGCACCTCGCTCCCCAAATTCCACAGAAGCAAAACAAGCCCTTGCCTCTCCGGGGACTGTGTGCTGAGACATCAGATTTCGTCACCAGATTTCTTCCTTACAGCTCCACTGAGGTTTCATGTCATTCCCTCTACTGCAATTAAATGGAACTAATCGCAAGCAGGGTAGAGCGTATTGCTGTATTGGTACCCACTTCTCACAGCGATGCTATTTAAGCGTGACTTGTGTGTTCCTTCCCTTTCCTGGGGACATCTTTAATATTCACATCACTGAGAAGATACTTCATACAGACACAAACTAGAACTGGGCTGTGTAACTGCTTATTCATGTTCCTGTCCGACCCTAGGCTGTGCAGCGCATCATCCATAACAGATGTACTCAAATACCAAGTCTGGCACCATGAACTAATTGGCACGCTATCCTGGAGAAAGATTTTCAGTGACTTCATATTTTACAGTTAAATCCTGAGTGAAGTCTGTATAGTAATCAAAAAGAGGGTCAGAGACAGGGAAAAATAAATTTCTTTCTATATTACCCTATGAGAGAAACATTTCATTTGAAATTTTTTATCTCATTGGGAAAAGGGATGAAACAGGACTAGGTTGTCTTTCCCAATGGCTTCCCCAGAACCAAGTAAAAGTAGCCCAGTCAGACTTTACCCCAGGTGCCTCCAGAACAGCAGAGTGGATATCCTGGAAGGGTGTGAAGCAAAGACCGGCAGAACTCTTCTGCACTCTGCTCTCCTCTCCTCCCCTCCCAAGGGAAAGATACATACAGGTGAATATTTCAATCTTCTAAGACTAAGGTTAAACTCAAACTTTCTACAGCATGAAGGTAAAGGGAAAAGGGGAGCTCTGAAGCACTGCCAGCTGTGACGCTATTTGACAACTCTTATCCAAAAGCCTGCATCTCATCTTCCTACAATCAGTTTCTCCAACAGAAGGAAGCTGAAATACAGTTTACCTTTACTCCACCCTGTATTGGTCATTTGCATTCATTTTTCTGCCTGGTTATTCAACATCTTTCAAAAAGGAAGATAAAATTTTGGCCCTGGAAAGTGTCTGAGAGGGTGCATCTGCAAAGTCCACGTTTCTTACACAATTCTCAAGTGCATTGCTGATGGAGTCTCCTACTGCCCATGACTTTACAGAGTATGACCATTTTTTCCTAATGCATAGAGAATCCATACATACTTCAACATATTGATCAATAAAGTGGTTTTGTGATGGGAACAATATTCAATAACCTACACATGGCCATTACACTTTAGTCTTGAACTGCAAGCCACGAACTGCGAATGTGATCACATTTCTTGCTCAGTTCTACCATCATCTTTTCTCACTAGTGTGGCATAAAAAGAAGAGGACAAAAGTTGTGTTCAGACAGAACAGAACCACAGTACACTCCTGAAATGCTTTTGGAGGAAAAATGTTCTATAGCACTATTTTGCTATTCTAAGGATTGTATTTTAGTGAGTAGCAGCATTTATTACACACATATTCAGCACTACCAAATAACCTAGAATTTTGCAACACAACGTGTGTTTTAAATGCAAAGAATCTATTAAGTTAAATGGCATTTAATTTAATGCACTTTTGGGTAAACAGCTTCTTTTCCAATTTATCAACATTTAAATATCTGCTTTGCCTGCAGTAACTTCCAGAACTGTCCACCATAAGCTACATAAATGGGCCATCCAAAGATGTGATAGCAAATCACTGTTTAAACAAGGCATGCTCACTCACAAAAATTTACTCATTCTTCCTGTAAACCTCAGATTTAAGAGATGATGACCCCTCGAAGATGAGCTGCTACAACTTGTTACAACTTCTAATATTTTTGTACATATGAATACTAACATATTTCATCTTTTTAAATCTCCGTGAAATTGTTTCTTCTCACTGTTGTAAAAGAGCTTTGTATGGAACTCTTCTGGTAAATGAATTACTGTGAGAATTTATTCAATGCTTTATACCACAGAAGTTGCTACTTTGAAAATACCCAAGGTAAAACAGACACAAGAAAGAATTACACAAAGCAATTAAATCCCCCTCAACTCTGGCTTAAATAACAGGCTTGATGAGACTGGCTTCCGCAATGCAAAACTAAAATGGGAAACTCCGAAAGAAGAGTGTGGAAATACTGGTTTTCATCTTTTGTAGACCCAAATCTGCTGCAGTTAACATTCCAAAGGTAATGGACCCATTTTCTTCAAGAAAACCAGGATACAGGCAATGAGAGGTCTGATCTGCTATAAGTACCCAACATATTCATAAAGTACATATATATCCCACTTCAGCCCCAGATTGGAAAAACTGAAGGAGAATTAACAGGGGAACAGAGATTCAGTTTAACTTCTGGCATTATCACTATCCATTTTAATCTTTTCTCTGACTTGCATTGTCAACTATGCATTGTCCTGAGGTTGCGACAGTGCTACTTCAAGGTAATTTCCACAAAGAGATGGCGTAAGAGATTTTTTTCTTTGTCCTAAGCACACTCCACTAGGGACTGAAGGAACAACAGTGCTGAGATGATGGGTTTGATGCCTGGAGGATCCTCAGCCCACTCCTGAATGAATCAGGATGGGGAGTCTCCCTTGTCACGGCGCACAAATGCAAAAGACCTCCCTCCTCAGTATGCCCAAGACTAACAGATACTCCATCTGCCTTTTTGCTGCTGCCCCACACCTGACACCACCTGCATGCAGGCTGACTGAACACACCAACATTCGCGTTCTGTGGCCTGGTTTTTAGGCTCTTTGCACAGTCATCAGCAAGCGGATAACGCGCACGACAGAGCAGCATACACCTCACTTTATCGTGCCTGGAAGAGGATGAATTCAGCCCCATCTCTCCAATCCCAATATAGTCTTACTCACAGAAGCTAGCCCAGTGTAAACTGCAAGCCCTACACAACAAGGTACGGGATACCTTTCTGCCATTATATATGTTACTTTCAGGTGTTCATAACAACCTTGTAACAATTCAGCCCCTGCTGAAGCAGGAAAGGAGAACCTCAGCCTGGATACCCTTAGTGTTACTTACTTAGTTTAGTACAATCTTAACAGTGTTTGCTTTCAAAGTTTATGGCATTATTACAAAGCTAAAATAAGACTTGGAGCATTTTCTGTCTGTAAAACTCAAACCCAATTGTTAATATTGCAGTGGTTAGAAAACACACTAATTTGCATGAATTTCTTTTGATATTTACAATTATTTTTTTAAAAGTCACACTTTCTCAAGGTTAAAAAAAACACATGACCCATAAAGGCAGCTTTCAAAATTATTTTTTCAGTGCCATGTGGCTAATACACACCACGCTGAATTTTAAGGTCATGTATTTGGAAGTGTAATTACGCAAATGCTATTTTCATCACTGTAAATATATTCTGGGACCAGGACTAAAACTCCTGGTGCAAAGCTCCCCTTAAGGACCTGCAGAACTACCTGTATAGTTGCTCTTGATACATTCATAAATACACAGCCGTGTACATATCTGTGTAGCTGAGTGAACAGATGAGATGCCCAGAGGGGAGATACAAGGTCGCACAGACTGGAAAGTTGTTGGTGTCCTCCCTTATTTTCAACCCCCTAACATGAACCTTGTAAAATTTTCAATCTGAAAGCTATCTCTTGTATTAGAATAGGGAAATATAGTTCAAATTATTTCCTTGTTGTAATAATGGAAGCTTGAAATGAAATTTCAGGTACCTGCATCTTTTTCTTGGAAATAAATAGATACAAATCAGGTTTCACTGACCCTAGATTGTAACATGCTATCCTGGTTTCAGCTGGGAGAGAGTTAATTTTCTTACTAGCAGCTGGTATAGTGCTATGTTTTGGATTTAGGATGAGAATAACGTTGGTAACACACTAATACTTTAGTTGTTGCTGAGCAGTCAAGGACTTTTCAGCTTCTCATACCGGCCTGCCAATGAGAAGGTGAGGGGCACCCAAGAAGCTGGGAGGGGACACGACTGGGACAGCTGACCCAAACTGGCCAAAAGGCTATCCCATACCATATCATGTCATGCTCAGCATAGAAAGCTGGGGGAAGAAGAAGTTTTCCCACTTTTACTCTTCTGATTCTCTCTCCTGTCCCACTGGGGGAAAGTGAGCAAGCGGCTGCATGGTGCTTAGTTGCCAGCTGGGGTTAAACTATGACATACCCTTTTGTCAACATAACTACCTAGCTATAAGACTGTAATTTTTGTGGATGGATGATTTTTTTCCTCCATTTTGTCCCCACCAATGGACCTCACAATACATTCTTTTTTCTGGCTAAACATGGTCGGAGGTGACTAATTCTTGAGCAAGTTGCTCAGGTGGAAGGGATGTCTGGGGCTGTATGAAGCTCCCCAGTGGTTAAAGCAGTCAGCAGCTACCTTTGGCCTCTGTGAGCTCAGCATTTTCCAGCTATTCATCTTCACTTCCCTAAAGAGCTCTATAAAAGTTAACAGCACAAACAACATGCTAGAGATTAGCGCAACTCATACAAATACAGAGCAACCAACTGTCAGTGTAACGATTTTTCTCTCCTAGGGTAGGGTCTATGGCACAAGAAGCCTTCGCAGACCTTTGCGTAAATCTGGTCCTTAAAAAGACAGGAGAGATCATTGTCATCATTGTCAGCGCACAAAAGTTAACAACAGTCAGGTCACCAACTGTTTGTGATGCTGGAAAAATCATTGGGAACAGCATTTGTGTTTCAATTTCTTCTGTGGGACAGACTTGCTCTTCTCAGCAGTTTCCCCTCGAGGAACATTATTATAAACAACTGTCCTATTTTTATGCAAATTCATGTTTTACAGGAGATAAGACAGTAATGATAAATTCTTCCCATTTCCTAACACTAGATGAGAAAAACTCCACTCCATAAAGAACCAAAATTGTAATATCAGAGTGTCATTCTTAACGGGAGTGAAATATATTCCCTTATTAGCAGGAACAGAACATCATTTGTTCTTGTAACATGATCTGGTTGTCTGGAAAGAAAAATCCTAGTTAATCATTTTATTTTATTATATTTTTTCCAATGACTGAAATTTACACAAATGAAAATAACTAGGGATTCATCATGGGTTGACAATACTTTCAGATTAATAACGGGTGGTGTCGCATCTCCTCTAAATTACTAACTACCTTGACAGACGGCTAATAAACACTGCAGCCCAGTGCAGCAGCCTCCTACACATTACATTGTCCCCTGGGTGTTAAACGACACAAGATGTGCAGATTCTCATTTGCATAAATTAAGCCTGGGCTCTGCCTTACCTTGTCTCCTTGTCCTTGGGCATGGCAGGTGACCCATAGCCAAAAGCCTGCTTGTCGATTGGAGAGGGCACCACCTCGGCCATGCCGAGGGCACTCCGTGCTTTTGCATCCACAAACACAGGCGGTCCCGGCTCCTTTTTGAAGGACTGGCGGCTGGGGGAAGACCTGTCAGGCTGGATGGTGTGGGGGAGAATGTGAGCACTATGGTGAGGATGAATATCGATCATTCTCATGTCAGCCACCCTGTGGGGTGAGGCAGGAGGCGTTTTAGAGCCGAGAGTGGGCAAATGGCTCTCTGGGTACTTCCGTGACTTTGGTCTGTACAAGGACTGCTCCAGCATTTCAGGCTGCATAGAGGGGTTGCAGTAAGTGCTTGATGACCTCATGGCACTGCGATGGTAGGCTACGATGTGATCAGGGGCATCGAGGGGGTGTCCAGAGTGGGGTGCAGCCACACTCATCCTCCCCTCGTGAAACAAGTAGGGGTCACCGTACAGACCTTCATTTCGCATCAGGGCAAGGTTTTTGTTACTCATGTCCTCATCGGGCTTCACGTCCCGTCTCTCCAAAATGGCGCTTGGGCTGGGTGATATTGAGCGTGAGGCTGGCACGCTGGAGAGCCGGTCCCTGGGGATGGTGGCGTTGCCTGGCACACCCATGGGCCGTCCCCCGCCATAGGGAATCCTGGATGGAGAGGGAGGCATGGAGTGGGGCACCGGGGTGGAGGGCGGAGAGCTGGGCATCACGTGCGGAGGGTGTGTGGCAGATCCAGGGCGGGAAGCACTTGGGCCATCTCGGCCCATGTAAGCAATTTCCCTCTGCATCTGGAAAGAAAAGAAAAAACACATTAAGATATAAAATTACTGACTGAGCAAAACGTGATGTGGGTTGTGACAACCTTGACATCTACAGGAAAAAAAGGGAAAATCCCAAACCCTCAAGACCAAATAATTTGTCACCTGCACAAATAAAACACTTTGGGACCTCAGCGCCTAAAGAAAATAACAACTATAAACAGCAATAAAATGGGCTGCATGTTAAAGGAATATAAGAGTTTTAAAAAAGCTTTTATTTACGCAAGTACCATTTTACCCTAATCTGATATTCACAGCTACTGAAGCTGAAATCAGGGGTTTCAGTGACAGGTGTTCTAAGTACATGTAGCCAGTGACAGCCTTAAACAGTTCATTGATCAGACACACAGACTAGAGTTCACTGATTCCGAACCAGGAAGAAAATGCTGATGCTCTGGCATCACAAACAGACCTGAAGTCTTTAGACAAGAAACATAAATATTACATCTAATTGGCCATTTGCTTCAGTGCAGGATTTAACCTTTTGCTAATAATTTGATGTGGTCTTTATTACACAAAGGATACACAAAGCATATGACAACAACACACACAAACATTTATTGACTGTAACAGTCAGGTTGCAGGAAAACAGTTTGACCCTATAAAACGTGCCATGGGTTTCCTTCATTGCAAAGATAATAGCGTTTCAGTTAGTTTGTGGAGCACACACTCAGAAAGTAACAGAACATTTTATCATAGTTCTGTAAGCAGCAGCAGTAACTGCCAGCAGTAATGAGTGAGCAGGCAAGGAAAAGAAAGCGAAAACTTCCATACCAACGTATTAGTGTTTTCTTAACAGAGGTCTTGGCAAAAATCTGCAATGGATACATGTGCTTCCGAGACTGTAGCACCTCACTCTGCCCAGCACTGACCTCTCTAGATGGCTGAACACTGTCAATGACAGACACAGGAGAAATTCTCCCTCTAGCAAGCATCATGTGCCTGCTCTGGTGCCATTAGGGTAAGGTGGATAAGCAGTGGGGGAGATGAAAAAGTCAGCTGGGTTCCACCAACTACATAAGAAAAAAAATCCCAGCTTCTAAAATTTGTGTTGGCAATTTCAGCTTCCCTCTCCATTACTTCCAAGGGATTGTAGAAAACTGAGCATCACCAAGCCCAACTACACGTTCCTAAAGTTACAGAGCACACAGTAATGTGCAGTGGAAGTTGCCGATCTGAAATCTTCACCATTTTTCTCCCCTCTCACTCCTTGCTTTGACAATGTGGCTGTATTCATTGCAGTTACAGTGAGCCAGGGCTGATGAAGCAAGAAATTATATTCTATTCCTGCCCCACCATAGGTTTTTCCACTGGTAAGGGAATTGTGATGGCAGTATATAAACAATAGCTGTTCTCATCACGGCAGGCTCCGCACTTGGGAATTACAAATGATGTTCCCCAGGGCCAGAGATCAAAAGTCTGGAGTATCAGGTATCAGAAAGAAGAAAGGAGATAACCTGATTGTGGCAGCAGCAATAATAAATAAGTGTAACAGAACAAAGGAGCGCGCTGGGATGGGTCATAAATGAGCCAGACAAAAGTCATCAAGTCAAAGGGGAACATGGGATAATTTTTTCATTTGCACAGAGAATTACTGTAGTCTGGAATTTAAAATAAAATATAACTAAACAGTATTAATAGAAGTATCAGTGGGCATTCAACATAGTTTTCTATCGGCTTGAAGAAACACTGCAATATACTGAGCTGTACTGTACATTCAGACTCTGGAGCTGGGCCAGCAGAACAGAAAGACTCCTACTGAGCAGCTTTGGGATCATGCCTCCAGGGATAGGCAGCCGCAGATGTTTTGCACTGAGAGAAGAGCACAGAGAAAGAAAATCCTCCTTGGTTTCTACTGTACAAGCTATACCATGCCCTGTTTAGTTGCTTCCGCTAAAGCTACAACACATGCAATAGTATCTGACACAGAAACCATAGACACCGGGATACGCTGGGTTGCAGTGAGAGGAAAATTCCAATGTTACCTTGTAGAGAGGAGAAACTTTCCATGGGAAGCTTTGAAAGCAACAGGTTTAATTTCCCCTAACTTCTGGACTTCATATTCCTGTGTATGCTCATTCATTTCGCATAAGTCAAAGAAATCTGTCAAAGAAAAATTCCTATTTTCCACCTTAATGTATTGCCATACTTTAAGATGGAAATGAGAAGTCCAAAGACGGGGCTGAGCCATTGCTCAAAAACCTGTGTCTGAGGATTGACGTATATAATGCTATTTACTTTTGCTTTAAAATAGCAACTTGGAGTGCACAGTCTGAATCAGGACCCCATTGGGCTGGGCAGGGCACAAACGCCGGGGCAGACAACCCCTGCCAGAAAAGTTCACTTCCTATTTTAAGCCATGACTCAGCCCCTGGGTGGAGCGTGCGGAAGGGGGGAGCAGTCGGAGCCATAGAGTCCATGGTGCCCAGGGCAGGTGTACCGAGCTGGTGACCAGGAGCCAGGCAGCGCTACTGGCTGGATTACAGTGTCTTCTGCCACCTGGTCGATATTTTCTCGCTTTCCACTTTTCTCTCTTCTACAAAATCCGCGGATTCTTTGCTAATGGCAACTTTAAAAATGCAAACGATGGTCTCTTCTTGCTTCTCACCTATACATCTTTTGTGTGATATACAAGGCACACAACGCTCTCTCATAGATACCCCCTTTCTGGGCTGTTTTTCTTCTTCATTCCTCCACCAAAAAACCCCCATGTTGCTCAATGAAAACACATACTGAAATGCAGGCTGTCTTGAGCCACATGTTCTTGGACTTCAACTGCATGACTCAGGGACAGAGAAAGAGGATATGGAGCTTATCCGAGCCTCTAAATACAAGGTGCTATCACAGCCAATTGCTTTGAAGGCAAAAAGAAGATTTTTTAGTGCAAGCATAGGATCATGTGCTTTTCTACTGCAGCCATGTAATACATTTGCCTGAGGGTGTGGTTTTCTTTAGCAGATAGCTCTTCCTTGTTCTTACTGCCTGTAGACTTTACATCCTTGAAATAGAAACTTATTTTGTCAGTCTTTAGGTTAAAATATGACAAACGGCTAGCAACAATTTCTGCATAAAACATTTGAGGGGAAAAGGCATCACCGAGAATCTTTCACTTTCTGTAGTGAAAAAGATCACACCACATTTAAACATCTTCTGTGGAGGCTTTCGGTCAAACAGCCCTTAAGTCTGTAAGAGACAGATTTGGAATTTTTTTTAAAATTCCTGAAGAATACAGAGAGACTGAAGAGTGCCTCTGCAATGAAGAGGAAACAGAATAAACACCAGTTATGTTCTTTATTTCAAAACTAGTAAGCATACTCAATAACTTGCTGTATTTTGAATATGACTATATGCAGAAAAGTAGCAAACCAGCTATCCATCCACCCAAAGGGATGACCAGTCTTGCTCCTGGCAGCTCACAAATAAGGGGCGGGCAGAACCAGCACCTCTGCATACAGCAGAATACAAAGCTTGTGGCAGCTCCTGGCCTCTTGAATAGCACGGCTCCCCTGAAAGGAGGACAGAGTCGTGCTATCACAGGCCTTAGAGATAGCAAAGAGCAAGCTGCTATTCAGTGCTTCAACAGCTGGTGATTCCTACAGTACAATCCGATACGTCGTCTTGTCCATCAGGACCAATACAACACTATGCTGATCTTTATTCTAAATTTGTAAGGCTTGTCCTGTCTCATAGGTCACTCTTGTGGTCTGTCCCAACATGGGCATCTCACAATGAAGAAACCATCCTTACTTCTGTCTCTCCAGCTGCTTCAACACATCGTTCGCACCTGTAGCACACACCAGACAAGGCACACGGAGCCGTGCTTGCACGCACAGCAGGGCAATGCCAGCTAGCACTATGCGCTAAGCCTACCACTGATTCATCAGCACCACACCAACCCTTCACCTCACCACGCAGCTGGATACCAGAGGTACAGCCTGACTCATGCCATTATCGGCTAACATCTCACAGCAAAACACGGGCAAAGGGAAAAGCAGGCCAGAGTTTCTGACCTGGCAGCCCTTCCCATTGCTCTCCCAGGCCTCGTCTACATCAACAGAGAACACAGCAACTGGCTTTGCCCCAAGGATTTCAGCCTGCCAAAATACCTACATGGAGCATGTTCCCTAGATGGAGCTTATCCATGCACCCTCTCGGAGACACCCTGGAGTTCCCAGCAGACTCCATTAATCACCTCTCAGGCATGTGAAGCTATTACTTTTCTTACTCTCCCGTTGACACCCTGCATTTCCCTGAGGAAATTCCACCTATGCTCCTCAAGCTGGCTCACCCAACAGTAAACAGAAGACACCTGCAAAGAATTTTGTTGAGAGCTTGGAGAGTCTTTCATGAAAAAGCTACAGAAATGCTAAGTACTCACACAATACCAATAAATTAATCTGTCTGTGAAGAGACCTTTTATGGAAATTGCGCACCAGAAGAAAATCCTCTAAAAAGTAAGGCAATCCTTCACTTTTCTATCAGGAAAGACTTAATTAAAGAACCCCAAATCCAACAACAATACAATCCATTAGTTTGTTCTTTCCTCATAAAAATAAATTGACAGCTTTACTGTACTAGGTGTCCAAAAACCTCAGTTTAATCAGTAGTTGCACTATATGATACCACTTCTATCATGACAGATCTTTCAGTCAGATTGTGTTTGGACAGCTGGAAGCACAAATCCACTTTCACAAAAAGCCTGCCATATATGCTTTTAATATTTCTAAAATAATATAATTTAAAGTAAGAAATAGTGCACTTGAAAATTAGAGTTGGTAAACAGTCTGTAAATGAAAATTTTAAATCATCTGTACCATGACTATCTGTCTGAAGCCAAATCCTTATACGATCAGACATCACTGAGAGGTTGTCACACTTGTCTGTTCTTGCCTTCTCATAGTATGCCTTTTAATTTCTATAAACTTCCCCATTCTATTGGGTCATTACAGAAAAAAACACCAGGCTGGCTGCAGCTGCGGGTTCCTCCAGCTGCCCAATGCCATACTTGAAAACTGCAAAAACATTAGCGTAATTTTTAGCTTTTTCTAGTCAGAAACTCTCCAGTGAAAAATACTTTCAGCAGACAATGCTGATCCAAAAAGGGCTGAAACATTTGGTAAAAACATCATCAAAGACAAAAGTTGGAAAAAACCCACCCAGCAGATTTCAGTCAAACACTGACATTATTTCTTATCAGACATCCCTGGAGTGCTCTAGAGCTTTGGCTTTCCAGATTCATAGACCTGGGGCAACTCAGTCACAGCCTACCCTAGGGTAGGGAGCCTGGCTCTTCCATGGTCTCTTCAGCAGAGCGGGTACTGGGTAGTTTTGGGGTAATCTTCTAGACCAAGTAGTAAGACATACCAGGGATTTCAATGTCCATCGCTCCTCAGCAGTGCTTACAGACTAGAAGTTTGTCAATTTTGGCTAAGAATGGACCCCCTGATGCCCGAAAGAGAGAGATCAGCCCATGAAACAGCTGACCTAGGCTAAGTTGGAGACCTGGCCTCAGCTGAGTCTGGCCACACAGTACAAGGCTCTAGGAACTGCCAGGGTTCAGAATTGTTTTTCATTATGGGAACCACATGCTGGTAAAATAAAACGGATTTCAAATGTTCAAACTTCCCATGAATAGGGAACTCCAAGACCCAGCTAGCTGTTCTTAACATGTCCCACATATTTCCATTGCTTTTTCCTGGATAATTTTCCAGACAAGGAGTTGCAGAACCACTGAGAAATCTCAGCATTTATTATAACTAACTTCCCATTCTTAGCATGCATCTAGGTTTCAGTTCTTTAGCTCCTTTTTCACAGTTTTGGTATATGCCCAGCTATAAAATCTCTGTATTACAGTGAAAGAAGAGTGGAGCTAAAAACTCAGAACATCTATGAAAGTGTAATTTTCTGATTCTAGTGACTGATTATACCAGAACAGAATACTTAATTGGACATATATGGATAAGGCAACAGAATCACTGGGTTTTTCTTCTTCCATTTATGCTCTTAATTCTGTGGGGTTTCTTTCCCTTGATCAACAATGCTGCAATCAGCCAATATAAGATGTTTCTTTGGATAAGCCTGTGATGGAAAGTGATGGTGAATCCACCCAGTCCTCCAGTTTCTATGTTCATAGACTTTTTTTTGTGAGGCTCAGTTGGCTAGAAGCTGACATGAACAAAATAGGAGAAGCAGAAGATGATGTTCACCATCCTAGGAAGTGGAATAAATGTGACCTTCGAGAAAGGAGGCATCCTGACTTAATCAGATGTTGTCACAACTCAGTATCACTGCAACATCCAGTCTCCATGCCCTTCTGCCAGTTATGCAGGTGTACGCAAAGATTAACCACTGTTTCATCCTCAAGAGCAGAATTTTTAGGATACCATATTGTAACTGCCCATACACCGGCTTGAAGCTCAGCCACAGCATCACTTCCCTTTCCACGCCATAGAGCATCAAACACATTCTTAACATTATTGTCCCTTATTTTATACCTATATCTCTAATGCATGCTTGTGCATGAACCCAGTCCCTACAGCGATCCAAATGTTTTACCTGAAGGTATTTTACATGTCTCAGTATGTCCTTTTATATCCCTGACTACATATAAACTTAATTCATACCATATCCTAAAGGTCCCATGGGGAAAACAAAGAATACCTAGTTCACTTTTTACTGAATGTAAAACAGATCCATAAAATTCTAAGCTAACCACAAAACAAATTTAACGGTAATATCAAAAATAATGTTTGATTGCTTCACCTTGCCTTTAAGTCAATGTGCATGCTGAAGATGGATCATGCAAACAAGCAGAGAGGAGAGTTTCAGACCAAATCCTACGCAGCCTGCTTTTTCAGGCATAATTTCCCCAGCTTTCCTGATGCTACTCTGAGTATTTGTTTCTACAATTAAAAACAGTAGCACTCTTATTACTCTCTTAGACAAGATTGTTACCCACGGACAAATAAAACAATCTTTAATGAGACTTTTGCTGTGAAATAATTAAAGCCACTTACTGTTTCTTAAGGAAATCACCTGTATGGCTACAGCAGTGAGATGAACATTTGGTTCCACTTCTTCTAATAGAGCACTTTTTGTTTTCAGCCTTGAATCTAAATCCTCAGTCTACAGTATAGTATTTTGTATATCCATGCCTTCTGGGAAAAGGTTCTGAAACAGTAAAAATGTTCCTTGTTCCCTCTGTTCACAACAGGGCCAGGCCACCTTTCTTTACCCGGTCATCTAAGTAATGCTGCTTCAATAGACTGAAGTACTTTTCCACATGACAAGCCTGCAATTTCTCCTCCCCTTCGAAATTAGTCACTAAATAACCTCCTTGGCATGTCACCCAGTCACAAACTGTGCAACACTATGTGATTCAATCGCTCAACCATTTTTTAATGTGTGCCTATAAGATGTATAGAAAGAGACTAACATTACGGAATGAAGCACAAGGAGACTCACAAAGGGGAAAGCCGTAAATAAAATAGTGAGTAACCTCCATTTAGCTAAGAGAGTGCATTTCAAAGGCAACAATACGAAACATACATATTAATTCCCCAACAGGTGAAGACCTCCAATTACTTAGCAAACCCAGTACATACAATTATAGAAAAAAATACAGCAGTTATAAATCTTAGAAGCTTTTCACGTACTCAGATCGGTAGTGACATTTGGAAGAAGGAAGTGCAAGCCCCTCCCGTGGAGGAGACTGTCTACTCATTAACCAGGCACCTGAGCTGCTTGGCTAACCTGAACTTTGGGGCCCACATAAATCAATCTCATTGTTATCTCTGCAGCACACCACACTAGCCATTATGATGAGGGTTTTCTGGTTTTTGTTTGTGTGTGTTTTGTTTTGTTTTGTTTTAAATAATGGTCACAGTAGAGAAGACACATGTAAAAGAAAATTTAGAACAGAAAGGATGCTTCCCTCCCGTACATCCCCTCATCCCAAAAGATCACAGAATATAGAAAATGTCTTCTTACAAATACAGTATTTGCAGTTTAAAAGAGATGGTACTTAAATATGATACGGGGAAATCTCATGACACAAGCGCTTCCCAGTCCTGCAGTTATCTTCTGGTTTGGGGGGGGTTGGGTTTTTTTTGCTGTTGGTTTGGGGGGTTTTTTGCTTGTTTTTGTTTTTATTCAAGTAAAAAATTGCCTATATCATCATGACTGGCATTCAAAAGAATCAAAATACGATTTAAGCACATGACCATGAGCTAATATCACTGCAAAGAACCAGTTATGATGGGACCTTACTGGAGTAACAGTTCTGTTTCACAGTACTGCTTTCAGTCTCTCGGCCATTAGTGAGGGATGCATCATTCACTCCGTTACAAAAGGGCAATCTGACACAAAACATTTAAGTAACAGGACAAAGATCAGAGCAGATCTAGTAGCCAAAACTAAAAAACCAGGTGTTCCCTTACTACACCCAGGCCAACAGCAGAGAAGTGCTCCACCTTTGTAGACAGCTGCTGTGTATTTGTAATGTACACTGTAAATTTGTATGCCATTATTGGTCTTGACCAGAACTTCAGAAAATGTGTATGTAGTGTAATATAAACAGTCTTTTCAGAAAAGTGAAAAATATTCATTTTGTCTTAAATGTTTAGTTTTCAGTTTCACTGTAAAATATTTTAAAATATTATTTTTATTAAATATTTGAACTGGAACTATAATAAAGTATTATTATGGCACAGAAACAATGTTAAGCCTATTTATTTTTATTTCAAATTTAATCAGTCAAGGCTTGTTTCTTGCAGTATAGGAGTAAAGCAGTATTTACCATTGAAGCATCTGGTTTATATTTGGCAGGTTTAACTAACCAGTCAAGCATCTCTTTTTAATGAATGGATGTATATACTTGACCTAGTTAAAAAGCTGCTTAGGTCTGCTGACCAACCAGACTCAAAAACATCAAAAGTAAAAAATACAAGCAAATTATCCTAGTACACATTTATGCCACACATGCTTTCCAACAGTTGCAGAGTATATTCTTCTATCCATGTTCTTCCTTACAGGCTAACAAACCTGCAGTGAGAAATCACATTATTATGCTAATATGCAGGATAAAAAAGACCACTATATTTCACTGCAGTTTCTCTGCGGTGAATTGCAAGCTGGTGGGATGCACATTTTCAGTAATTGGACTCTAGCATGATAAAGTATATCCCAGAACATCAGACATACTATAACTAGTTCTCCATACATCTGGCACTATGTGCAAGAGTCGTCAAGTACGTCTGATGCATACGAGAAGTTTTTCATGAAAGGAATGAATCTTCTTTTAATTTTAAAATACACCAGGCACAACATCATAAATATTGCACAGATATATAATTACCAAGACTGTAATTTAATTCGTAGGTTCTAACAATGCATAGAAACCATTCAAGCATCACTTTCCATTTCAATTACTTTATCAGAGCCCTCAAACCTTGTCTAACTTGCCATGTATCATCCTGTGTTTAATTACTTGCCATATATTTGTTTATAACGTACTGTACAGAACAAGAGTTCCTTTTCAGTTGTATAAACAAAGGGCATGCCCCTAAGAGACGCAACACCCAGTGCTTCACTGAGATCAAGCCTGGAAGTTTAGGTTAGTTTATTACTTTAAAATCAATGTTAATGTCTGTGTTAATGATAGGCCTAAGTTACCACTGAGCTATATCGCCAGTCACCCTACTTTCTTCTCCGTTATTAACCATGTTGGTCTGTTGGACCTTTCTATCAGTTTGCCCATCTTATTTCTGTTTGCTTCTCTCATTTTTAAGCGGAAAAAAGTTTAGAGACACAACATCAGTAAAACACACAATTATAAAGCCAGAGAATATTTTGAAGTCTACTGTGGGGTATACACATGTGGCATAGATGTAACTTATTGCTTGACTGCTGATCAAAGTTCTTTCTGTTCCTGATAACAGCTCTTTTGGTTCCTATTCCCTTAATAATACTTTCATGGATGGAAATAATTAAGCAGTTAATGCCTTGTACTGCTGTAAACAACCATTTCCTTGACAGAAAACAGGGAAGCACTTACAGGCTGGGTAGCTTGTCACTAGCTCAGGACTTGGTTTTGTTCTCAGCACTCTGGAGCAAAGCTTGTGATGGAGTCAATGGGGTTTTGCTTAAATGCAACAACTTAATTCAGTCCAGCAGAATCCAAATGGGAAGACAGTTTGCTGATGATGGCTTTTACAGCTGTATTACAAAAGAAGCATTATTTTCTCCTGTTTTTTTTTGGGTTGGGTTTGGGTTGTTTGGAGGCACTTTTTTTGCCAAGGAAGGTCTCATGCCACCTCACCAGTCCTATAGCCTGTCCAGTTTCTAATTCTGATCCAAGAAACCAACAGTGTAGGAGGACAAAGACCTATGTATGGAGCTGTCTGCAGGATCTCCTAAATCTGCAGCCTCTAATACACAAGACTCTGGAAGGCAGCTGGAGAATCACCATCAGCATCTTTCTTCCCTCTGCTTAGGCAAGCACCATGACAGAAACCCCTCAGTGTGGTTATCCACTTTCTGCAATGAAAGCATCTAATTGACAAGTGGCTGAATATGAGCCAGCAGTGTGCCCAGGTGGCCAAGAAAGCCAATGGCATCCTGGCTTGTATTAGAAACAGTGTGACCAGCAGAAGTAGGGAAGTGATTGTCCCCCTGTACTCAGCACTGGTGAGGCCACACCTTGAGTACTGTGTCCAGTTTTGGGCACCCCAATACAAGAGAGATATCGAGGTGCTGGAGCAAGTGCAGAGGAGGGCAACGAAGCTGGTGAAGGGCCTGGAGAATAAATCTTATGAAGAGCGATTGAGGGAGCTGGGACTGTTTAGTTTGAGGAAGAGGAGGCTGAGGGGAGACCTCATCACTCTCTACAACTACTTGAAAGGACATTGTAGAGAGGTTGGTGCTGGTCTCTTCTCACAGGTAATTAGCGATAGAACAAGAGGGAATGGCTTCAAGCCGCAACAGGGTAGGTTTAGACTGGACACTAGGAAAAAATTCTTCCCAGAACGAGTGGTCAGACACTGGAATAGGCTGCCCAGGGAGGTGGTGGAGTCACCGTCCCTGAGTTTGTTTAAGAGTCGTTTAGATGTGGTGTTGGGGGATATGGTGTAGGGGAGACCTTTGTAGAGTGGGGTTGATGGTTGGACTTGATGATCCCAAGGGTCTTTTCCAACCTGAGTGATTCTAGGATTCTATGAGATTGACCCCTCACCTTGCCTCCAAAGGCCTCCAAGGGCCTTTCTTCCTCCTTTCTTCAGCAGAGGAAGAAAAAAAAGTAGTCATATACAATCCTGATCTCAGTTTCAGCTGCTTCCCCATGGCACAAATGGAGGATCAGAACACAGCCCCCCAAGCTGCTGTCCTTCACAAAGACACCGAGGTGACACACACGTCGGCACCCAGCCAGGCTGTGCTGGGGCCACCCTGCACTCCACACCTCTCTCCATGACCCTGAATAACTCTTTCAAATTGGCCTCAGCTTTCCCACGTCAGCTCTCCAGCCCACTGCCTGTATTTACACCTACAAGGATGTGTGTGGTGCTTCCCTGAAGACTGAAAATCCTACAGAAGCTCTTTGAATTTGAGAGGCCAAGCTAAATAAACAGGGAGAGAACAGAACAGTTCTGGATGCCTGACACATGCTGGATTTGAGATTATGTACAGACTATACTATCTTCTCCTAAACATACGTATTGTTTGTTATTCCTTCTGTTTACTGATTCCGAAGGGGTGCAGGGAAACAGATACGCCTTGGGGTAGAAAAAAGTACCATGAAGTTCTCTTATACTTATTCCAAACTCCCTCATTCTTCAAAAAAATGCAAACAAACAAGCAAAAAGCCCTCCCACACCACAGAGCGCGTAAGTACTAGCTAGAATGAACCACTGTAAAAGGGACAGGCAGCTCCACAGCTTCACTGCTGGCAAAGCAGCACACTCGGTAGACCAGCTGGAGCTTGCAGTGGGGAGCAACCTGTACACAAAGCCTTTGAACCAGCACACAAGTGAGCATCTGAGCTCCAAGAGAACAGTGCTTCTTTGTAACATGTATATTAACATTACATACACATACATACATACATATATGTTTTGCATACCAGCAGTACATTTTTGGCCTATCCTTTGGTGATGGCAGATCAACATGATCAGGAATTTTAGATTTTTAGGGATTTAGAAAATTAAAGGCAAGCAAGTACAAGTGGAAAATCCTGTGCTGGGAATTCTATGAGCCTGTCAGAATTTATTCTAAGTTTACTAGAGCAAATATAGCCAACTCTCACTGGAGTCGCATGAAGAAGGTTCTGCAAAACTGAACTATTACGTCAGGTCTGCAGTCTGTCTCTCTACCCTGTAATTTAAACCTCATGCTTCCCCCTCATTTCTGTACTGATTTAAACAAAGACATTTTCCTAGCTGTAGGAAAATATCACAGTATGTATAACAGACATAAATGCATTAAGCACCTCTCAAAAGTTAAGACGGCACTATTAGTTGCTCTGTATTGAGGATTTGTCTCACCTAATGTTGCGTTAAAAGACAGTCAGCCAGGCACCCTCCAGAGTCAGCTCATTCCCTCTACAGCTGGGTGGGACAAGCTGCCCTTCAGTGTTCCCAGACTTTCGCCACTGACCACAGCGGGCAGCAGTTTCTACCCTAAACTTACAAGGATTAGACTTTTTTCCTAATTCTCCATAGTGAGCCTGCCCATATGTCTTTTCATTTAGCTCACTCTCTGCTCTGTTTTTCATCCTACTTTTTTCTTCTTTATAAGTCAAGCTGAGATACTATAACTAGAAGGGATAATGGCAGCTTCATTCCAGTTGCTGCTTGCTAGTCTTGCAGTGGACTTTGCTGTGATCCACCTTGGTGGATCCAATCTGGCCTGTGGTTCCTGTTTGTAGTTTGGGTTAATATTCTGAGGTTTTGTGGGTTTTTTTGGCAGCAGTGGTCAGAACACGAGAGTGGTTTTTAGGAAAGAAGTAAGCAGAGAACTTCAGTTGAACGCCAGCTGGGGTGACCCATGAATGCTTAAGGACGTTCATGGCAAAGAAGCTACAACCATCACTTGCCTTTGCAATCCACTGTCATAGTCAAAGCAAAGATATTTGAGATGCACTTTAAAGCTACAAATGGCATTTGAAACCTAGCACTTAGTTCAGCCATTCTCACTGAAGATGTAGTTAAGGTTCAAAACAGCTTAATCTGCTTCAGACGTTGCAGAAAATAACAGCTCTCTACAAGTCAGGCCTTAGTGCAGCATCTCCAAGACTCGAGTGCAGTGCGACTGAGTGCTGAGAGATAACGCTGAGGCAGCTGTTGCCCTTTGTACACATCTGGTCATTAGTGGGGAATAACAGAAATTCTGGTTTGATGAAATCACCATAAGGCTCTGACAACTGGTGGGACATGTCGTATGCGTGTGCATGCGCATGTGCATGCAGCCCTTGCTTCTCAGAAAACTTTTTCCCGTATCAATTCCATCATGTTATCAACCCCCTGACCACACAGACTTATGACCCCAAGCACACCTGCACGTCAAGAGCTCTTCAGCCATCAACATTTCCAATGGCCCTTGCCATTGCTAGACTAAGCACACCTTTTTTCAGTTGTAAAAAAAGAATCCAATAGAAAGCTAAGGGAAAGGCAATAATACACTTCTTGCCATAAAATGTTTATCTTACAACGTGCATCAGCTTAAATCTAGCTAAAAGAGCAGGCTCTGTATTTGGACTAGCCTGGTTACACCTGTACTGAACCTGTTGACACTCCCTAGTTGACATTGTCACAGGTTAGCTGTCAGTGAGACAACTTTGGTGACACTGTGGGTGAACTCTGTTTGGAAGAGCATCCTGTCATCCTTGCATCCTGGCTTGTATCAGAAATAGTGTGGCCAGCAGGACTAGGGAAGTGATCGTCCCCCTGTACTCAGCACTGGTGAGGCCCCACCTCAAATACTGTGTTCAGTTTTGGGCCTCTCACTACAGGAAAGACACTGAGGTGCTGGAGTGTGTCCAGAGAAGAGCAATGAAGCTGGTGAAGGGTCTAGTGCACAAGACTTATGAGAAGCAGCTAAGGGACAACTGGGGTTGTTTCACCTGGAGAAAAGGAGGCTGAGGAGGCTTATCGCTCTCTACACCTACCTGAAAGGAGGTTGTAGCGAGATGGGGGTCAGTCTCTTCTCCCAAGTAACAAGCGATAGGACAAGAGGAAACGGCCTCAAGTTGCACCACGGGAGGTTTATATTGGGTATTAGGAAAAATTTCTTCACCAAAAGGGTTGTCAAGCATTGGAACAGGCTGCCCAGGGAAGTGGTTGAGTCACCATCCCTGGAGGTATTTAAAAAATGTGTAGATGTGGTGCTGAGGGACGTTTAGTGGTGGACTTGGCAGTGCTAGGTTAACAGTTGGACTCAATGATCTTAAAGGTCTTTTCCAACCTAAACGATTCTATGATTCTATGAAGGGAAGGGAGCACAAAGCCATGTAAAGCCTGACCCGGAGCAGTCCCACGAGGGCTTCCAGTCTAGCCACACTCTAGGCAATCTGAGCAAAATGATGCATGAGATGCAGCACATTTTGCATTGCCTTGATAGAAATCACAGTGCCTCTGTGTGGACGTTTATTCCCCCAGCAACATTTCATTGTTTGAGCTATCTCCCTGCTACTGGTCTGCATTACTTTATTCCTCATCGGTAAGACAAACATCCAGATCAGTGAACAGGCACTCATTTCTGTATATTTACAAGCGTATTTAATTTCCTACAAACAAATAGGTCGTCAGAGTTAAAAAAAATGTTAAAATTATCCAAATAAGCAGAGAGAAGTTAATAAATCTCTCATGCTGGATTTTCCTATGCTTCCTTAGTGCGCTTTCCAGACAGAATAGCGTGGTGAGTACACTAAGAAACCTCTTGGCATGTCAGCCAAGATTTTTCAGGGTGTTATCACAAATGACAAAAATACAAACACACTGAAACATAGCACATTTCAATCCTAAAAAGGTTGGATTTACATAATTACATCATTGGTTTGCCAATATCCACATTTATCTCATCAGTATAGCATGGCCCACCCATCCCACAAGCTATTAGACTGTTTGGACTGAATATATAAAAGCTGTTACTGATTTTTTTTTAAAGTTAACATTATGACACCCCTCATAACTAGTGCTGCATTCAAACTAACTGTTCCTTTTGCTTTCAAACCAGCTGTTTGGTTCTTTTGCTTTCCCACAGCTTCTTTTTAGGTAGAGTTTTCTGAGAACAAAGAGGAGTTCATGTAATTCATGAAGGTGTAGCAAGCATTTCCTGCCCCCCTCCCCATTCTCCTTGAAGAGATCAAGCACATCATGTACATAACATAGACAGCCACCACCAATGCAGGGAGCCAAACCCTTCAGACCAGTCTCAATTTCAGCACTTCCTTAGGGCACCACTGAACCGATGGGGTCATCCCTTTTTTTTCCAAAAAAGGAATAGTTTCAAACATGTACAGTTCTGGTACAGATCAGCATTTTTATTTGGTTTAAATACGCTGTATATCATATTTCTGCTCTTAAAAAAAAGAAATACTGTTACTAACTGCACTCATAAATCAAAATAAATGCATGGCTTTCTGACTCGCTGTACTAACGACTCAGCTTTTATTTTTGTTCCATATTTGTATGCCTTCTCACTGCTCTGAAGCCAAATAAAACTGAACAAGTTGATATGGTTAAATGAATGTAAAGGAAAGCATAACCCTTGGTCTCATCTGGCATTACCAAACAACTCAGTCAAAATTTCTATTACAGATACATGGAATAGGTTAGGACGTAAATAATACAAAAGTGTTTTAAAACAGAGCTGATGATAGTTAAAAGACCTAAGCAGCACGTTTACACCTGTAGCCAGCTGTTTCTTCCAATATAAGGACACAGCAAATCAGAAGAATTAAGTTGCTGTGCTGAGTTTTGGAGTCAACACTATCGGCAGGAGAAATGGTCACAGAAGCCTTATATAGAACGGGAGTGCCCAGGCTGCACTGCATTTCATAGCTATAAGGCCCAGTAGTATCTGCAGTTTTAAGTACATCTTTTGCAACATTAGAGGTGCTATCAGTGCCTCAATTAAGAGTTGTCTTAGATCACAAACTTCTTCCTATACTGTTTGAGCCCTGTATTTTCATTTTACTTCCTTCTATCCAAAAATATATACAAATTGGTCAGCATGGCTGAAGTAAACAACCTAGTTTATCCTAAGGTCAAGCTATCTATAGTAAATATTAAGTGACTGAGGGACTATCCTTTACCCAACACACCCTTTTGGTCTTTTCACTTAGTCACATGAAGTTCTAATTTGCAATGATGTAAGAAAGGCATATATTCATACAAAAAATAATTTCAGCATCACATCATTGCTCATGGAGTCCTGCTGATATTTGCAACTGTCTTGCTTTTGCCAGCTGAGGCTTTTTTTAACCCCAGATCTTAACATGTATCCAAGAAAAGATATTTTTACTGCTTATATTTTCAGAGTTCTGATTAGTTTTCCAGAGCCCTTATTAGAAAAAGTACAATCCAACATGGAGAAGAATCAAGGTCCTCAGATATGCAGTTGTGTTCTACTAGACACCAGGTACTGGTTAATTCCTCTTTGTTAAAAGGAAGATAGGAACAGAGTTAATTCTCTTTCGTATTCATTAGGCTTATTTAGAGGCAAGTAACTAATAATATACTGAAGTGAAGACTCAGTGGAAAGCAGAGAATTTGGGTCATCATCATGAAGCATCTCATTTCGGATTTGTGAAATACTTCTTGGGAAAGCTAAGGTCCTGAATGACAAGCAAATGGCAGGTTTGAAGAAGAAAAAACATTGCTTCTAGCTTTACTTGAGTTCTAGGAACCGTGGTACCAAAACATCCACCTCTACAAAGTGATTTTTAACCCCTGTTTGAGTAACAGCTCATTCGGAAAGCTGACTGGAAGTCATAAAGCTTGGTTGGACTTTAGCTTACGTGACTCCAGCAATTCAGATAAGCTACCTGGTTGACAAAGGAGGTAGAGGAGGACCTCCCCTCCTAATAAGGGAGGTCACAGCCATGAGCATTTTTATCATCTGTCAATGTGTTTGGGGAGCTCTGGCAACATCTGACTGCCAGATACTTAGGAATTTCAAGTAAACAGCCAAATTAGTGCAAATTGTTCTACTACCAGCAAGGGCAGTGGAAAAAAAAAAATCTCAAGAATTGAAACAGAAACATTATGTAAAAAGAGGTGGAGTAAGACTAAAACCAGAAACTAGTCGACAATAGAAATGGACTCAAATCCAATCCTTCTGTTTTTATTCAGGGCAAGTTCCTACTGAAGGCAGCAAAAACATTGCCTGAGAACCTCAGACTTATGTGAGAGATAAGACTTGTAATTGTAATGAAGGGCTGAAGAGACCTTCATACAAGACATATCATACATTGTCATTAAGTGACTTCATCAGCTCCAGGGCAAGCTCTAAGCAAACCTCAACATGAAAGGCAGGGCTAGCTTGAATACAGGCCTGTTAGCGGGAAATAAAGAACTCTTCCCCCAAAAAATTCCACTAGAACAACTGTATTGTGGTTGCAAGTTGATCTGTTTCCACAGACGAAACTCCCTGGGAGTTCCCAGGTAACTGCTTTGTGATATCTACCATATGACACTCCTCTTAGACTAACTGGAAGTTTACTGCATGGGTGCGGCATGCTCATGTTCCTTGAACGGTTTAATATCAAGAACATGACACTTCCTTTCAACGGCCAGCTTGATACAAACTTTAAATCCATCCTTAGTATTTGAAAATTTAATAAAAAGATGGTATAGCGATAGCGTCTACACACTTATATTCCTTACTCACGGTGCTTGTGAAATACATATAATACACCAAAGCACAAAGCCATCACATTAAAAAAGTCCCAATGCAGTATCCATCCAACTGTAATGCAGGATCTGTGTCTTTAAACAGACCCACTTTTTGCCAGATAACATTTGAGATTTATGTATTGTTTTATGTGTAGCTAAAATTAAAAAATGATTTTTTCGTTAAAATTCTATCTACTTTCCCACTAATTTAGGATTTATACAGCAGTAGGTATTGTATATCAAAGGACATATGAATGAAATAGAACAGGTACATCTACAGTCTTTTATCACAGTCTGATTTGATGCAGCTACTTCTCAGTCTCTGCAGCTCTGTAGCTGCATAAATAATTGGCAACCACTGACAACCCATTTAAAGCAAAAGTAGTAAAATCCATATGAGTAAAAAAAAAAATCCAGAACATCAGAGACTTCTTTTATATATTTTATTTTGTTCAAATCTCAGCAAGATTTGTAATGGCAAGTTGGAAAATAACTGTTTACGTTTAATATGTAGGTTTGAAACTAGACATAAAATCTGAGAGTAGAGTTTGGTGATTTAGAGAGCGATTAAACATCTATTTTCTCATATGGATCAAGGACGAAGAAACAGATTTCATTGTTCTGATTTAAATTCACAGTTAGTTTGAAAATACCTCTTCGTTTGAAAAAAAAGAAAAAAGGAATTAGGTATTTTCATTATTTATAAGCATCATCTTACCTTACATCTCTTGGTGAGTTCTGCTTCTAGATGACTTTGGCAGGTATTTTAATTCAGGAATAGTTTCAGCAATACATGCCACTACATCTTCTCTTTAAAATAAACCGCTTTTTCTCTTTTCCTCAGACAAAGTATGTGGGCTAAAAGAGCTGCAGCGTCTCTGTTCAAGCGATTTCATGGACACTCAAAGGCTTTCTTTCTACTGTATGAAAGTTGAATCTGAGTAAGGAAGGCATTTTTCCTGTCCCGGAAATCACTATAACCAAAACCAATGCTGAGCTAATGAGAAATGTTTCTTCCATGTGTTCTGTTTGGCAGACACTGCAAGTCATATCAAGGAAACACGTGATGTTTATAAATACAATATGGCTCATGTTGTCATAACCTCTCAATGGCAAAAAGAGCATTAGAAAAAGCAGACAGCAAAACAGCAGGAAAGATGAGATTTGTATCATTTGGAAGGTCTCTATCAGATAATAGAGGTATTAGCGTTTGCTTTTTCTTTTTTCTTTTTCTTCCCAAAAGAAAACAAAGTTTTATAGTAACAGGATCAGTAAGGCAAACACATGGCCGCTTATAGAAATGCTGTCCTATAGGCATCCTAGCACTAAAATGCATTCATCCAATTTACTGCTTGAATTCTTTTCCACGAAATACTTTTGTTCTAAATACCTTTACGTGGTTCAAGGAGCTGTTATTTCCTTTCAGCCGTAGTGTGCAATGAACAAATATAATTTTGGCAGCATTTGCAGCTTTTATGCTTATTGATGCTAAGATCACAAATAATCCAATGAAAAGAAGTTAAACATCTCAAAGAAGCTGGATGTATGTTTACAGGTACCTTAAGAACACAGAAGGATGATCCTGGTTTTATTATCTCTCTATCTTTCCTGCAAACCAGCACTGAATTTCAGGATCCTTGGATGCTTTAAATTCTTGGGGAGTTGTTTGAGGGTATTTAGCACTTGTAGGGTTTTTTTAAGTTCACATATTGCTTCTAACTCTGGAGAGTTAAAATGTTAGCAACCTGCTTGCCAGGCAATTTCAGGGGAAAAATGAAAAGTTGCTGTTGCACAATTTCATTAATAAAAGCTACTTAGCACAACAGTTTACCCAACTTACCAAATGTCTGTCTCATTTTACTGTACAACTCATTTTAACTCATCCCCTCTCACCTTGGCAGCCCAAACCCCCATCGCTGCCAGGAATATCATCACCTTTTTGCCATTCTAACTCCCAGAAAACGTGGAGTTTCCAGATAGCCCCTGCTCCCCCAACTCAGCTCTGACTCAAGTTACCCTAATTGTTCTTTCTTGGAGGAACAGCCTCTGAAAAAAATCCAAAACACCTCAAAGTGTACCTCAATACAACAGCAGCCACAACAAGCATTCCTGGGATATTCTGGCCTCACCCACCCTGCAGAGGTCTGGGATAAAGCGCTGACCTGCTAAGGTCTTATGCAAGTCAGGGAATTAAGCAAAAACATGGTGGGTCTAGGAGATTCTAAAACAAAATATAACCCACAGACTCTAGGGCAGGTGGTTGGGAAGAGAAAGATTGCCAAGCAAAATAGCCACCAGTTTGTTATGAAGTAAAAATTCCCTCTTGATTCTCAAAATTGGCAGGCAGATGAAGCCCAAAACAAACCACTGCATAAACCAACATTATTAGTATCCAACTGTGCCACCAGAAACGCAGACAAGTTGCAATGACAGAAGGGGGAGATTATAATTTAGGATTCTTTCCCTTTTAGACACTCCATAAAAGGAGGATGTAGGGAATGAGGACAGAAAATACGCTGTGCACATTCGATGGGGGAATCACTTCCACTTGGAGTCACCAGGGGCTCACAGCAACAACCCAGGATAAAAGCAGCTGTGACACTTCCAAAGAAATTCAATTCATTCAGCAGCATACAAAAATCTGCTGTCAGTTCTTTAGTGTCATCTATTGATGTTGAATCTATACACCAACGCTGAACATGAGAAGAGAGGCAACCTGGACCCTACACCAAGTAAGTCTGAGACAGTCTTTTCCTTTTCGAATCTATGCAAATCACAAATGTTAATTCTAACGGCACAGACCAGCATGGCTTTGTACATGCATTTGCACTGGAATTCAAAACAATGCCAGAGAGAATAAAAAGATCATCTAAACATTTGGACACGAGATAGTATTTCATCAAAAGAAAGTATTGTTGCACAGAGAGCTAGAAAGTGCTGATAAAAGTTACAAGCTCAGGCGAAGGAATAAACGAATGAAATGCAAAAATGTGAAGATACATTTTTCCAAAGAAAACAGCTGCTACAGATTTTCAGCGTACATTTTGGGAAAGGAATAATAAAAAAAGGAAGAGCACAAAGACAAATATTCACTGAGATGGCACTATGTGGTTACCGCTTGCTTGAACAGCATTCAACATGTCAAACAAACCATGCTCTTCAAGGTGTAAATGGCCACGGCACAGTATCAGTAAGGAAGGCACTCTGAAGGATTTCAAGAGAAATTGTCCTTTAGAGCTTGCTTAGGCCCTGAGCAAAATCACTTTTTTCAAACACAACCCATTCAGAAAAACGCATGAAACAGAAAGAAGACCAGGGAAATTAGAATTAATGGACATGAAAGCTGAGTGGTTTTAATAGGAGATTTGAAACTCACAGATCCCATATTCCGCTCGCACATTCTGAGTCTTCTTGTCCATATGGATAATACTTAATACTTCAAGTGTTACTGCCAATTCTTATACAGGTCTCACATCTGTTTGGTAGTTAAAACAGGTGTCCAAGCTGGCAGCTAACATTATTTTCTGAGATTATTTTGGGTCTGTTACATGGAAATGATTATAAATCACATGAATAGAAGCCTGAACATCATCAAACCCAGGGATAAAGGTTCCAAAGGGACAAGAAGGCAAACAGTAGAAAAATCTGTAAAGGCAAAACTTTCCCAAACCTCAAAAAAAAAAAGCTTTAACTCACATACGGCAGGAGATACAACCACATTCACAGTATCACCATGGAAAAATGTACTTACAATGACTAATTCATGATATTTTAAATACTGTTCTTTCAATCAGTCTGACAATAAGCTGCTTTTCTGTAGGTTTTTTGAAACAGTTAACCATGACGCACGGCACAGTGTTTACAAGAATTACTCCCTACTTCCGACCGTAGTGGATTTAGCACTCATATATCACATGAAATTGAAGAACATCAATTTATCCAATGCAAAGATGTACAAACATAAAAGGAGGGATGAGAAGCAAAGTTATTTCCACAATCTTTTGGACACCATGTAATACCAGTACATAAAATGTACATGTTTCTCACTTAGTCCCCCCACGTTTCCATCCCCTTTAATCTGGTTTGCTAAAGAAACAGGGATAGATGAGTTTATTGGTGGTTGTCTCCCCTCACCTAATAACCCGTGAATCTGCAGGCAAATTTCAACCAGATTTAACCAAAGGGTAGAAACCATTAGACTACTATGTCCCTACAAACTTTGCCAAATTAGAGACTTGCAAGATGATCCTACAGTACTTCTGTCAAACAGAGGAAAAGCTGCAGTTTGAGCTCCAGCTTTTTAGACTCCGCAGCATAAGCATCGGAGAGAGTTATTACAGCCCACTGCTTTGGGAAAAGCCTCAGTTAGGATCTGAGTGTGGCTGCACAAGGAAGAACCCAACCAGAAGATACACATCCTTAGACAAACAGGTTTCATTATTTCCGGAGCCCAAGAAATTGCTTGTTTCCATGCTCATAACTTTGACGTGCAGAAGTTCACATAGATCAAAGGGAAGACTTTTTGCATGTTTCTCCACAAAGCCCCTGTGAACATCCTGGCTCTGCCTTCCCCTCTCAGACCAGAAAGACAAGAAATTTGCCAATGCAAAAGAAAAGCCAAATTAGAAAATAGCTGGGTTTTTTGGATGCACAGAATTTTGAAATGGCATCTTTGGCATTTCAGCAGAGCACAATACAATATTCTACCGTGAAACCACCACTTCTGCAAAGATCATCACTGCGTCACCATTATTTCTGCGTTATGGCCAAAGACAGATAACTCAGCCATAATGAGGACATGTCAGGTGGGCATATCTATTGTACAACACAGTATTTTATAATAAGCAATACAAATTATTACAGTTTTTGCACAGAAGCAGCACCTGTCTTCAAAACAACTCTGTAAGGCAGTAAATGCCTGGAAGAAGGCCAAAAAAGTAATCTCTACTTTTGAATATATGTAGCTAACACAGTAGTTAACCATCTCCGAAAACATGCCCAGAGCACACAAATAAAGCCATAGTAGATACATTCAGCATCTACTGCACATGGAACAAAACCAGTATAGGATAACTTTATAAAGTCACAGTGAAATTGTTACATGAGTTAATGTCATAATGCACAATGACGGTATGTCCTGCCTTCGAATATGAATGAGATGTACCGGATGCATCCAGTTAATGCTACAGGAATATAACTAGAATTGAAGAATTTCAGGACCTTAAAGAGGACACTGAAGACTATCATATCAGCCCTTTGAAGCATGGCTATTTGCTCTCTCATGTCGTGTGTGCAGCAGCGTGAATAATCAAGTAATTAGATTTCTGATCTATCAAAAGGACCATTTTATAATTGAAGTACATAAATGAGAGGTGGTTGAGAATAGTGCCTGTAAATAAACTATTGCAATCTTTCTCAAATAATGAGGCCCTGTTGAAACAGCAGAAGTGCTTACATGAAATATTAATAATAAAGCAGTGAGACATGCTCAGAATTGATAATGAAACCAAGAACCAAATATACAATTAGGCAAATCACTTCACAGGAAGTTTTCTGCGCAGTTGACACTGCTTTGGAGCACGCACAAAAGCCACAAAGCAGGTAGGACACTAGTGGCATTTCCTTCTGGCCCCATCAAGCTCATTTGGTTGTACCGTTTCCTGGGGACAGACCTCGGATGGGTGGGGAGGAGATGAGGTTGTGTAACAGCACAACTGCATCTCCAGCCCTCTCGGAGATAGCAGTCCGGTAAAAGATAGAGGCAGTGACAGAGAGAAATCAAATATGTTTCAAATGGCTTCTCAGTAGTTTTCCAATAAAAAATGTTCACTTGGAAATGCAAATATACTAGTTTAGTATATCCTTGTTTAGTACAGATAGAATATTTTAGAAAAAGACAAAAAAAAAAAGAAAGATTTACACCACAATAGGTATTTATCAGAATTTCCTATTTGAAATGGTCATTTACAAAGTGTTTCAATGGACTTCAAGCTAGGTACATCTGCTCAGCCACTGCAAACCAGCCCATGCTGAAGCCTTGCTGGAGTGAACTAACACCACGCCATACTCCTCTGTAAAGGGTTTGGAAACATGAAAAAAGAAGTTGTATAAACTTTGAGCACTGTCTGTGTCCCAAAATAATTAATTAAAGGCTATGTTTTGATTCACGTGCTTTAAGGCCAGTAAACAAGAACAAAAAAAACCAGTTAATGCTCAGGGCAAGTAACTGGAAAAAGCAAAGCAGTTAAGAAACATTACGGTAAGCATTATCAATTCTCTCTTCTGTATATGTGCCATACATATACCCTCGATTTTATGAATTGTTGTGTTAACAACAATTAATTACAGTTAAGAATTTAAACATTTAACATAAAAGCTGGAGGAAAGAGGAGTATAAATGCAGCACTAGTACTTACCCTTATATCTCCATTTACAGCTCTGGAAGTGTGATTAAATGCATGTGCAGGATCTTTGTTGTAAACTTTAAGGAAAGATCGGTCTTGAATATTCCTGGAATCAAAAGAATCAGCAATGACAACAGATGAAAGTAGTTTTATTTACTTTGCTGCCCGAAAATTTCAGGTAACAGACAAACACGGTAGGTCTGCAGCCGACCTATAAGAAAAACCTAAATGCCATAACTTAGACACACACAAACAAACAAAAGCCTACTTTGATTCTCTTTCCCATGGGAAGTATCATTCTTTCGCTACAACTCCACACCCATAAAAATTAGATAGTGTTAGTTTCTTTCAAGATCCTGCCATAGAGTGAAAACACTTTGAAGACAATAGAGCTTCAACATTTACACGGCACTCAAAAGGATTTAGTTAGTATTTACATGTTTTATTGTGTACTCAGCCCACGTGAATTTTTACTATTCTAAGAAGCAAGAATATCAAAAGAAAAACAGTCTTTCTAACTGCAATTATTCTTGAGGTAATTCTAATCACCAGCTTGCTCACAAACCTGAAAAAAAATCCGCAAAAGCTAATAATTCAGTAGCAGACAAATCCTTCTGCTAAACTTTATTTATAATAAAGACAGGTTTTTAAGGGAAAACATAGGAATTAAAAAAACAGATAAACAAGCAAAACTTTTCATGAAAGGTACCACAGAAATGGTTTAAATGGAAAGCCCCAAGAGAGTATTTTTGTTTAATTAGGACCCAACAGTTTGTCATTGATTAGTTCATTTTTCAACTACTACATTTAGGAAAGAGTTAGATGACAGTAGTTTTCTAGTTTGTTTCAAAACCTACCTTCCAATAATTAATAAACACTTGCACTGAGTTCTGCTGATTTCTTGTTCACATTTAATCAGTAGCAAAGCCTCCAATCTACGCTCACTTACATCCTTTCAAAGCTGCGGTTCCTTTCATTTCCCAGTAGTGATCTCTAGAGAATTTACTTATACATGTGACTGAATTCCTTTCCTCCAGGTGCAGCTACAAGTCTAGTGAACTGATCTTAATCACTGGGATTATCATTTAAAAATGAAGGAAAGGTTTCTTGGGCAGGTCCAATTTCTTTCTTACAATGTCATATTACAATCAGTGATCGCTTTGAATGGGTAGCTAGTCAGAACTTGTGCTGCTGTTGTAGATGTCAAGTAGTTATTAAAGAAACCCCACAGCTTAAGAGACAGATCAGTGCCTTCTGTTTAAGAACTGCAGGGCTGATGAGAAGTTTAGTATTTATGAGTGTTTACTTGTAGACTGCATAGGAAAATAGCTACCTTGCGGCAAGTTCAAGTTCTTCAATTATTTATGGTAACATAAACTGTTTTCCATCTTGCAAACGTGACCCTTTCGGTTTGAGACTTGCACTGGGAGTTTCAGTTACCATTTTCTGCCTCAGACTTGGAAATACGTTCCTTTCGATACAAAGCAAGCTCTCTCATCTTCAGTTCAAGAAACAGTATATTATTCATTTAAATAAATTTTATCTGCGGTCTTTTCTGTCTGATGGCTATGAGATGGTACCTCAGCTAACTGGAGTTTGTTTTAAAAGCATTCTCCGTAAATATTTCTTGTAGAAACATGACACTTTAAAGTAAAACATTGCTGCAGGCAAAGCACCAAAATACTAGGCATTTGATCTCTGAAGTGAATTCTATTTCACCTCATGTTGTTATTCTAAGATAAACATTACTGATAACAGGTATATATTACTGTACTTTTATTATTACTATTATTTGCATTACTGTAGCTCCCAGATGCGCTTGGCATGTTCAAAGGCCTCATTGATCTGTGTGTGCTGCATAAACACCCCAGGAATACAACCTCTTCACCAGCTTACAAGGTGAACAGAAGACACAAGAGACAACAGGATGGCTGCAGAAAGATAAGGGAACAAAAAGAAACGAGAAGACCACAGTCTCTCCAACCAGAGGAGCAATAAACAGAACCTGGGACCACGGGCATGCTCTGAGTAGGCCACGCAACAGAGAGGGCATGAAGGTGGCACTGGAAGGAGACCAACGTAGGGGCTATGTGGATGTCTGCGGAGGACACCTTCCAAGCACATTAGAGGGCTGCCTGAGAGACAGCGTGAAGGCACTTGTTTGAAAATTAAAGACATGTGGTACGAAAGTTGGCATTTTTCACCAAGTGGAAGCAGATGGCGCTTGGTACTGAACAAGAACTGAAAAGTGTTATTGAAGTGGGCTTGGAGGAGCCCTCATAATGAAGACAAGTAGTTTATATTTAATGAGATGGAAAAGATACAGCCAGAGGACAAATGAAAAAAATGCATGTGAAACAGTCTGCTTGTCACACTAGGAGAATGATCTTTGTTGCTTCATTTGAATGAGTAAGAGCGAACAAGATTACCTGTGTCAACTGCCAAGAAAAGACCATTACAGCAGTTGCTATTAAAAAACGGATGAATTAGCTGAGTGTTTTTTCACTACGTGGTGAGAAAGGAAAAGCTGCATCATAGGGATGTTGTGCAGGAAAAATCTGAAATCTACACTGGCTGCAGAGCCCTGAATCACTTTAAGAAAAGGACCAGGTTATGGGCTAAAGTAGAAAGATAGTGCTTTGTCCCCAGTGATTTTTAAAAAAAAAAAAAAAAAGAAAGAAAGAAAAGGGGAAGGAGGAAGGAGTCTGATGGTCTAACGAAGAAAGAACATAAGCTATGCTGAAACTAATAGTCCATGAGACTATATTAAAACAGAAGATCAAGATTTTAGTTTGGATGGAGGAGGTAGGATTCATGTCATACAACTACAGACATTCACAGGGAAGACATCAACAGCTAGGTTCTCTGGCATGTATAATTTATCAGACAATTTTATAGGATTAATCACAACCAGCTCAAAATGGGGAAGTAAAAATCTCCATTTGGTCCGATGAATCCCATCCTAAAGGACAGAAAAATAAATGGGAGAGTCACCCATGTAGGTATGATAATTCAACTAATCCACAGGGATAAGATGATAGAGATCGGTACAGACAAGGAAAAGGAAAGAGGACAAAGCCCTGAAAAACACAACAGAAAATCAATGTTTGAGAAGAGGACCTCTCAAATGATACCTGAAAGTAGAGGAGAGATACAGGAAGAAATCATGAAAGAACACCTATTGAAACAAAGGCAGATCAAAGTTCCAAGAAGAAAACATTAAAAGTATGTGAGGTCTGAGAGAAAAAGGATGTTCACAAAAGCTGGCCATTTGTTGACTTCAACAACTGCAATGGTACAGTAGGGAACAAAAGACAAGTTGGAATTAGACGAACAAAACCCCAGACAGGTTGGAAATGGGTCTCGGTCAGAATTAGAGGAGAAAAACTCCAGCCAACAGTTATAGTGACTGCTCAGTGCAAGAGAGAAAGGTGATGGGGTGGAAAGTGGAAATGTATGTTGTGTTCAGGGACAGTTTTGTTGGGAGGCACAGAAACATGTCAGCAATGTAAGAGCAGTCACTTTCATAGAGTAGTAAGTTAAAAAAAGACAAAGCAAGGGATGCGAGGCACAGAAGAACACGAGACAGCCTCTGAGGGAGGTGGAGAGCTTAAAGAGTTGACTGAAACACCAGTGTTTAAGACAAGGAAGAAAGAAGAGAACTGAAGGAAGACATGGCAAGTAAAGGACAGAAAAATGATAATTTATTTGTTCTCTGAGGAGAGACACTGGCAAGATCTTGTAAAGAGTAAGGAACAGAAATGGAGAAATTGTTGTGGAAATTATTCAAAAACAGTGAGAATGCAGCTGGCAGTGCGTGCTTTGGACTCCATTAAGCTGGAATTGCTGAGGTTTCCTTAGTGAGAAGGGTGGCTGTACCGAAGGAGGGAATTTTGTTATGGAGGAAGTCAGCTGGGTCGTGGGATTTCCTCTAGAAATGCTCTACAATACAGGCATAGGAACAGAGGAAGCAGATGTTGGGATTGAGCCAGGCCTGGGGTTGGCAGAGTGACGCCTGCAATGGGAGCAAGGGAAAAAAAAGGTGGAGTGGTATTAAGATAATCAACAACCACATTCTCGGGGGCCGGGAGGAGATGAAGTCATAAACTGTTAGTCTGAAACTCAAGAGAAGATGAAGGGATAAAGTGAGAGAGAAGGAGCCGATGGGCCAGATGATGGTTGGCAATAATGCGCTTGGCAACAGAGACATAGTAACCCATATCTTGATTTAATCAGTTGATCCAATCTTGCAAATAGACTGTTTGATGAATAAGAAACTTGAGCACATGATGAATGATGATGCAAAAAATCAGATGGGTCTTAACATAGGCATTACAGTGGCCAAACAGGGGTGTGGGAGTCTGCAAAGCAAGGAAGATGAAAAAACAGAAACTGAAATCCAAGAGGCTGGCTAATGACAAGACATTGGATAGACGGCCTGAGGAGAACAAGACAGGAGAGAAAATGGAGTGCGGTGCTGTTCAAAGACTAAGAAGAGGAATGGGAGAATTGGAAGTGGCAAGGCTAGAAAAACTCCAATTTGCTCTTTTAAATACAACATGACACGGAGAAGCACCTGAGCCACAGGATCTCCAGAAGAAACAAGGCAGCAGCAGACAGTACACTTCTCTTACTTTCACATCATTTTCCCGCACTAGTGGTAGACTGGCAGAGAGAGAAAACACCTCTTCTGCTTTCTCCTTCATCTTCTTATGCTCCTTTGTCTATTCTTTTTATCACATAACTTGTTATGAAAAGGATGGCACAAAGGCCCACCATATTTCCTTGCACAGTTTTACAGAGTGTAACATGTCTGAGGTGTGCCCGAGAGCTTTGTTGCTACGTGATTTGGGACTTTCTAGGGACCCTGAAAACCTGGTCCTTCTGCTTGAAGAGCACAGACATCATGATGGAAAGAAAACGGTTAATTAAGCTCCCACAAAATAAAGGATAGAAAGATGCACCCAGATGTTACTCAGATCATTTATTGACCAAGCTCTGAATTAGTGAAGGGAAGTGACTGCATCAGTTGCTGCATCCTGACATAAAATAGGCAGGTGGCGGGGCTGCTGCAGCAGCGGCCACCAGTGCCACAGATCTTTAGCAGTGTTAGATGATGAGTAATTGGCACTTTTGTGAGGACATTGGTGACATTCATATTTGTAACTTCAGGCTCACAAGGATCAGGCTTTGCTCTGCCAGCAAAGAAAAAAAAAGAGTTTTTCTGTACATGTTTATTTTGTGTTCTGTATTTTAAATGTTTATGCCTCAGTTAAAATGCAATAAAATATTAAATATGTGAACCTGCATGTCTTATATAAATATTTGAACGAGGTAGGGTATCTATCAATTGGTTTGTGCAACAGATATTGCATCTACAGCTGAAGGCAGTGTCAGACCAAACCTCCCATATTACTCAGATACCACCAAATGTGTCTTTATGTGTCAGGCCACTATCTGTCAGATACTTATCAACTCCACTCCTTTTTATTCTGTAAGTGCACTACAAAAAAACCCCAACAAACCCAAAAGCTGTAATTCCATGTTTACTTACCTCACATCACACAATTCATAGTATATGTTTCTGCTCTCATCCTTGATGTAAATGGCCACACTGGGCGATTCCAGCATTTTCATCGACAGCTGCTGGGGGAAGGCACTTACAAAAAGGGCACGAATTGTGTCTGTGCTTGTGATTTCATTCGGCATCCTCAGCTGCTTTGTTTCATCTCCATATTGAAGGTATAAAACACCTACAAGCAAAATATAATAGCAAGTTACGTATTCTTAAGTGCACAGAAATGAACTGGGCTTCAAAGTCCATGGGGAACAAAAATCAAGCCCATAATGAGTAGAGAAAAACCAATTCACACTCCTTACTCATAAAGCACATATAACATTTTCCTTTTTAACACGCTGTTGGAATAGAGCGTAGACCAGTGATATGGTTATGCCTTGATAAATACGCTTGCTCCAGTCCTGCTCTTTGCCGAGAAGCCTATTTTTACCGTTCTCCAGTTAGAGAAATCAGAAGTTTACCTTAAGAAGGATAATGAAAAATCCCAAACACACTGGTATGCTCTGCAGTGGAAGGTGTTGGTAAATAACAAGGTACTTCTTTTTTTTAAAGCATTTGAGGAAGAACTTTATCTTTTAATATCACCCAGTTTCCTTTAAACATAAATTTTGCATTTTAGCCTCACGCTTACCCAACAAAACACCCCAAAACCAGATTTCCATTTTAGCACTAGTAATTTTATACTCACAATGCAATTTGCTGGCATTCTATAGTACAAAGCCCTATGTGAAACTCCAGCAGGAGCAAAACCGAGGTCTCACACAAAAATAAGAACAATTTCAGATCCTTTCAGTTTCACTGCAGTGTTAATAGTTATCCTGAGCACTTGGGGGGAAACGCGAGTAACGTAATCCTAGATGCCGAATTGCAAAATACAGATATTCTTATTCACTCAAGACAAAAAGAACACCATTCTGATATAGCTAACTATTTTCAGGGAATGGGAGGCTGTGACATGCTCAATAATGGCAAAAAATCCCATGGATAATGTAGACCAGGGGCTCAGTGATGGGATACTAAGTACTTCTTCCAGGATGACTGTGTTGTCCCTTCCACGGCTATGCTAACTCTCGCATAACCAGCAGATGCCTGCATCTCCACTGGCTGGTTACTGCACGACAAGTGTGACTCATCAGCTTTGCCACAGCCCAGTCCCACACCATCCCAAGCTACAAAGCCCTCCAAGGACTGAAGCACTGAGAAAAGCCATCTCAATCAACAGCAGAAATCAGACTGGACTTGACAGGGTTGATGAGCTCTGACCATGCTGTGCCTGGCTCCTAAAGACCACCAAAAGGTCTTCTCATGAGCATCTCCAATATAGGAAGGCTCATTAGGACCTGCACAGCAGAAAAGAGGCTGACACAGAATTGCAGCCAAACTATGAAACTTCCTGGAATCTACAGCACTAAGGGAGTAGATGCAGAGGCACATGCTCAGCCAAACTACTTTGGAAACAGAGGAAACAGAACTGGTAAGCCCAGCTGAGCCTACATATTCAGTCCGTACAGATATCCTGCCTGGGCATGGATTGAGGAGAGCACACTGTGCTCTTTCTGAGCCATCTCAGGTGTCTCTGTACAACACAGCATCATGCCAGGAAGAAACACCTTTACTCTCTTGCCATCTCCAAGAGATGGAGTAGGTATAGCTTCTGCAGTGGTATCAAAAGACACTAAAATGGCAGATCACAGAATCACGGAATATTTGAGGTTGGAAGGCACTTCTAGAGGTCATCTGGTCCCATCCTCCCACTCAAGCGAGGTCACCTACAGCCAGTTGCCCAGAATGGTGTTGAGACAACTTTTGAACACCTCCAAGGAAGGAGACTCCACAACCTCTCTGGGCAACCTCTGCCAGTGCTTGGTCACCCTCACAGTGAAAATGTGTTTCCTGATGTTCAGAGGGAATCTCACATGTTTCAGTTGGTTCCCATTGCCTCTGGTCCTGTCACTGGGCACCACTGAAAAGGGCCTGGCTCCACCTTCTTTGCACTCTCCCTTCAGGTACTTTTATACACTGACGAGATGCCCCCCTGAACCTTCTCTTCTCCAGGCCGAACAGTCCCAGCTCTCTCAGTCTTTGCTTATATGAGAGATGCTCCAATGGAGTTAATCATCCTTGTGGCCCTTCATTGGACTCTATTCAGTATGTTCATGTCTCTCTTGTACTGAGGAACCCAGAACTGGACACAGCACTTCAGGTGTAGCCTCACCAGTGCTGAGTAGAGGGGAAGCATCACCTCCCCCAACCTGCTGGCAATACTTTGTCTAATGCAGCCAAGGATACCATTGACCCTCTTTGCTGCAGGGGTACATTGCTGGCTCATGGTCAACTTGGTGTCCACCAGGATCCCCAGATCCTTTCTGACACATTGCTTTCCAGCTGGGTGGGCCCCAAGATATATTGGTGCATCCATTTTGCAGACATTTTGCAGCCCAGAATGAGATGGAAGAGAAAAAATTGCAGAAAAGAAAGAAAAAAATACCACTGAAGTTTGTATTTCCACCAGCTGTCTGAGAGGCACTGCCACAGCTAAATGCTATGTAAATAGATTGAAAGCTATCTAGCCATTGGAAAGTGTTTGGAAAAGGAATACAATATCAGGTATGCTCAAGAATTAGTGATTACAGAAACATCAATACTGAATTCATTGCAGCTCATGTAGATATACAACCAGGGCAGTTTTACACCTCCCAGTTTGGATGTTGCTAGTGACATAATGGTAGGACAGCATCCAGGCTGAACTGCTAAAGTCTTTATTACATTTTCAGGCAGACTTTGGGGCCTGAGCAGATTCTGTGCTGCCATGCCTTTGCATCTACCAATAACCAACACAGGCAGGCTAAAACAAATCATCCTATGATTCTACTTTACGCAAACAGAATTCACCATAGTAATTGCAGCGTAGATACACCGCATGTTGGTCTCCCATGGCCAATATAAACAGGAGGGTTGGGAACACAAAGTCCTCAATGTGGCTACCATCAGTCATCATCAAATCTCAACAAATCACAAAACTTAGATGGCAACTCAATGATTCTCACTTGAAAGTCAGCAACGGGATGGGCAGTTTATAGTCCTGAGATATGAACATTGAGCAAAAGCAATGGGGAAATCTAAGGTCCTGGAATACAAAGGCATTTAATGAAAAGATGAGAAGGCATTTTAATCTAAGATGAGCCCTCTTTCCCCTTAGTCTTTAGTATTTTTTGTCCCTATATTGTCCATAATTGCTATAGAGGAATGAACATACACATAGGCAGACGTTCCTACAATCAGTGGGTAGATAATCGTGCTTGCACCTAGGGAAGAAAGATGTTAATTTTTCTGAATAATAAACAGGCTGCTCAACATTACCTAACCATTACTTAATATTGGGCTGCTTTTATAAAGTGGAGCTGTTAACATCATTTTCCATTATCAGGAGCTGATACTTTTTCTTTCATTAAGATTGCAATCAGACCCTTTATGAATCCTACTACAAACTTCCATTTTCCTTTCAGTGGAAAAATTGTTTCAGACTGAAAAGTCGCTAGTTTTCTTTCAAAGACTGAAGAGAATTTTCCTAAGAATTTTATTTTTAATGCCAATATTTAATGGGCTACTAAACTATTTTTCCTTTCTTCTTATTTTAATTTGAGACATCATTTATTTCCTTATGTTCTTCTAGGTAAAACTGGCTTTTTAGTGCTCATTTAAATATTCTATGCAGCTAAACATTCTTTAGAATTCAGAAACTAACTATATTTGTAAAAAAATTAAGTACACGTTTTTAATGGTTGTATTTATTTCACTGTTCCAAGATGTGCATAAACATATTCATTTCTAATGATAGCTTTCAGTTCTTAGGAAGAACATAAGGAACCTTCTATATTTTGGCATTTTTAACTTTTCTTGGATTAAATGGCAAAAACTTATTTTTTGGCTAAAAATACAGACTTTGCATGTCAGCTTTGCAGGTGTGTGTGACTCTCTTCTCCCCAGTTTAAAAGTTAGTGCAGAATGCAGAAAACGCTGGTTTTGCATTTCAGGCCACTAAAAATATGCTGAACACTCAGCTACTGAAACTGTTAACTCAAAAGAAATGGTACAGTTGAAAAATCTTCCTTATACACAAGCCTAAATCATTTCAGAACAGTCTTGATTCTGCCTGTCCTCCAGTACTCCCACAAAATATTGATCCAAAACAAAATTACAGTTATCTTTGGGTCTTGGCTTTTCAAAGCAAATATGCCTGTAATTCAAAAAGATCATGTCTTAAAATATACAGCGTTAACATACAACTCAGAGAAGTGTTTTGGCCACAATCTTACTGTAGGGGTAAAAGACATTTTCAAAGGCATAATCAATTCTTTTTTCCTTACTCTCCCTTAAATCACATGCCTTTAAATAAAACTACTGCCTTTCCTCTTGAGTTGTCTGATCTGTATCATGATAGAGCAATGCTTTAGGGCATTTCCCATTTGACAAAACTAACTGCTCACTTCTAAAAATCCAGTTTCAGCATGACAGAATAAAGAGACTCAAAATCCATTATTTTAAGTCATTGACGTTATTTTTCTCCCACACATTGCTGGGCTGAAACTGAACACCAGCAATACCCACAGGCCCAACTTCATGAGAGCCTCTGGAGCTCTGAGGTTTGTTTCACCTTCAGCTAAAAAATTACTCCCATTGAGAATTAAGGCAAGAAGAAATAGAATATAACTCAGGCACACCTTTTGTTAGGGCACAGCACATAGGCCAGCAAAGCTGCTGGAAAGAAAGTTAAACGCAATGGGTGTTATTGTCTCCACGTACCCTGAAGTCCGTCTTGCACTTACGCTTCTGTTACAATGGATTTACCTGAAACATGAAGACTGTGCTGAGGTTTATAAAACGCAAAACAAACAGGACTCTGAAATGCCCTGCTATTCTAGGAAGACAGGTATGAAGATCAGTGTGAACGAGGAAGCTACACCATGCAACTGTTTTGAAAGTTCAAGTCAGGTAACACTGTGGCTACCACTTGTGGATGCTCCTAAATACCACCAGCCCTGGGCTTTCCTACAGCTACAAGGCAAACTGTGATGTTAAGCTTTTCTCTTCGTCATGCTGGTATAACTTAGTTTCAGAAATACCTCTGGAGTTTCTGATCATTCTTCCCCCTGTGGGCAACAGGCCACGGCATTAAACACAGACCATGGCAGAAAACAGTTATGTGTAAGCCAGGCCTTAGAAACTTAAACCTCTTTACAAATTGCTTCACAACATTCCTGTCAACAGAAAGGTATGTTTTATAGTAGGGGAAATTAAACACCCGAGAGGTGAAAGGACATGTTCAAAGAAGGGTTTACAAGCATAAAACCCAGATCTGATGATGATCATGAGAACGCACCACATGATCACCCTTTCCTTCCCTGCATACAGAGCTCTTTCAAAAATAAGAGACTTTCTGCTCCCCATTTACCAAGGGTCAGTGACAGAAGGACTTGCGAAATATTTTGTGATTTCTCTCAGGGCTGGTCTACATGAAACACAACACAGTGCAACAGAAGATGCGCTTTTAACTTGATTTATGGAGGCAATGCCTCCTGCACAAGCTGAACCCATTGGCGCTGGGTCTAGAGGGTGCCCAGAGCAGCCATCCTGCAGCTTTAGTCCAGCTAGCACAGTTCTGAGGACTGCCCATGCTGTGGCTGCAGCTCACGCAGACACACCAGATGTACAGCAAGATGCTCAGCTCAGATACTGCCCCTGGGCTGTAAAACCCACTTGCCAGCTGAGGACGCGCCCACATGGCGCAACGGTGAACCATACCTGAACTCAGGGGGTCTAGGCAGGTTTTAGAGCAAGAAGCTGCATAACCAAAATGATTTTATATACAGAACAGGAATTATCCTTACAAACTGGTTATTTAAGAGAAAAAAACATGAAGTACACAACAGTGAAGAAAAGTTAAGTACCTGATAAATCAAGAATAAGTTAACAAACATGACTGAGTCATCTTCTGTGACCTTTACAAATATCAGTTAATTCTCTCACACAATGAATTTTAAATTGAAAAGTACTTGTACTCATATAATCCTCTCAGAATTCTCTTCTCATAATGAAGAAGAGAAAACTGAGGCAGAGGAGTTAAATAACTCCTCAGTGTACGAAATAAAATACAGTCAAAACTTAAATTGGAGTTCATGAGTTTCTTTCCTGTGAAACTACAGGGCGCTCTCCGTGTAGGCAAGGAATGCAAATTTCTGCATTGAAAAATCTACTGACATTTAGCAACACCTTAATCCACGGGCTCCTGTCTGAAGAGAAGTATCAACTGATTATAATATCCGTATTTGTCTAATGTTGGGTGCTTGGGTACTAGAGCTTTGAAACCTTCCCACAGAACCAGAAATCACTGGCGTGAACAAGGCACTGCTACTGTCTTCTCACCCAGACACTCTATGTATCCTCTGGAAATTCTGTGTCCAATTTGAAAATTTCAGATAATTAGTAAAGCTGGTTGATCTACAGCAATTAAAACCTGGATGCATTGGGAGCTCTGGAATGTTTTTAAATCAAAGATGCAAAGCTAGGTATAACTAAAACAGGGAGAAAATACTTCCAGGAGGCCTCCAGATCTTGGTGGGTTAATAATAACAACTAAAAAGTATATTAGTATATTAGGATTCAGTACAGGATATATAAGAAATGGAAAATTAGATAAACGAGCAAAGAAAGCTGTCTCTTAAGGGAAGAAATATGGAGTACATGGTGAGGAAAAGCAGCGAGAACTGCCAGAAATCAAGCTGAGCTATGTTTTGTAAAGTAAATTAAATAGCACAATATTGAGTTAGAGGTTGATGAAGTTGTCATTAGATTTGTTTCACGCTTTACCTAACCATCAGATAACCACATCTTCTTGAGATGATGGACAATCTTTGTCTTTTCATGCTGGTTTAGCTTGATCTTCCACCATATGTCCATTGAGTCACCGTCTCTGTCTACACTTTCCCTCACACTGAAGTCAGCAGCAATGCCAATAAGCAAAAGTGAGAAAATGCACCCTTGTTCCTTCCTCATATTTATCATAGAATCCTTAGTTGAGACTTGCATCAGTTTTAAAAACTAAGGATAACTTTTAAAATCTTGCTAATAGCTATTTTTGTTGGGACACTTCAGGACAATCCAGAGGGGTTCACAATAAAAACTGCCAAGCATTTCTTCAAAATCCAGTTTGCAAATTTTTTATTTTTTTTTTTTTTACCAAAATGCCAAGATCCTGCCAATTTTTCTTTGATTTTTATTTGACAAAATTGTAATATATAAGACTGTAAGGGTGGCACAGGCCCATAGTGTTCTCCACCTTCTCCCCTCCCCTTCCCTGCAGCTATCATCAGATAAACAGAGATAACACATACTTGGTTTCCTTATCACCAAATTCTGCAAAAGTTGTCCAGACACAAGTTTATTACAGTAACAACTCTTGCAGTGTGAAAGACATTCCTCAATATGCAGTTCTTACTTTCCAGACCCTCAAGACTTGACTCTCCTATTTTACCACACACATTTTCAACTACTCTGAGGTCATTGCCATGATCCTGTGGTATTTCTAGCCTGAAGCTCTCATACTAGCTTCCATTAGCTACTCCCTGCTGACAATCTGTCCTCCGCATTCAGAAAATATCTATAAATAACCTTAGCTGTCTTCAAGTACTAAGAGAGTCAAAAAGTAGAACTTTTAATGAAATAAAAACAATTACTTATTTTATATAATTTTCATCCAGAATTGCGTGAAGTGTTTTGCTCAAGGTATTAAGTTGTTTGATAACAATTTCAATGAAAACAAGAACTTTCTAATTTTGTCCAGTACTGCTTCTAACTGCTATTTCATCCTTTTCTGCTATTTGCAGTGACTTGCTGTAATTCTGCAACAGATTTGTTACCTAATAAAAAAAACACATGGAAAATTCAGTAGTCATAAAATTTCTACCAAAGTGTTATGTGAAATAAAGATTTTAACTGTCAGTCAAATACTAGCACTTTTCTACAAACGGATACATTTAGCTGGCTAAGAATAAAAAGCAAAACCAAAAACAAAACGGACAACTTTTTTTACCTAAAGAAAAACTGGTATTTGTCCTATCTGATTGCAGATAGAACCTGTGAAACAGCAAAGCTGCTCCCAAGCCAGTCTGTCCCTGCCTAGGTTGTCACACAGGGCTACTCTGTCCCTGCTGAAAGATTTCATTTGCCTCTGTGGAGCTTCATGAAGTTCCTGCTAGCCCATTCCTCTGGCTCACTGGAGTCCCAGTGAGTGGCTGGCTGACCCTCCAGCATAGTAAAGCTCTCCCAAACTTAGTGTCAGGCTTGATTCTGCTGATGGTTCACTCCATCCCAACAGCCAGGTTGTTGATGTTAAAAAGTACTGGTCCCAGAGTTTACCCCTGAGGAAGACCACTGAAAACCAGCTGCCAGTTAGGCTTTAAAGCATTAAACCCTACTCACCTCGAAGGCCACCCATATCTCCTGCTTGGCTACAAGGATGCTATGAGAGGCATATGGAAGGCCTTGTTAAAGCCAAGATAAACAATATCCACTGCTCTGCCCTGATCCCCACAGCTGGGCTATTCATTGCAGAAGGTAATTGGGTAGAAACAACAGTACCAAGTGCTTGTCTTTTATGAGACAGTTGAGTAGTTAAAAATTTATCCAGAAGGGCTCCCATCTTGAGAGCTGCTCAGACCATTGCCCCTAATATCCCAAGAGAGGACCCTAATCAGCACTCTATCTACCAGCCTCTGATGCAGTGATTATCCTCTTATCCTATCAGGCTACTCTGTAGCCAAAAATACAACAGAGAGAGAGAGAATGAAAACAAAAACAAGAGATGGTCTTACATGATACCACAGAGATGACAGTATTTCCCTTTGAGAACAGAAACCTAAACTCAGGCCCAGCATAGTAACTATGCATTAGAATCACTACCTAAATATATAAACAGTACTGGGAGCAATGACTAAATCCAAGACCTGTCCTCATTCAGGGACTTGCTGTCAGCACTGGAAGCAAATCCTAAATACGCTGTGCTGAGCAACAGGCTAGTACTATGCTTCTCAGCTTGGCCAAAATCTTGCACATCTTGCAAAGCATGGAATTGCAATACACTTTTTTCTTTGCATGCCCCAGGTGCAAATGGAAGGGTCTGGTGTTTGTGTGACTTGCTGTATTAGAGACAGACTTACAAATTTCACCTAATGTGAAAATTAGGTCAAATTTGTCCAAGTGATAGCTCCTGTGCCAGACGCGACCCGTGGGACAGCTCCATCTGGCCTCTTACCTTTCCTCTGAAGGGTAGTTTGGCCTGTACAAGCTGTTCCAGCTGCCAAATCCCTCTTCCAGCAGACACCAAATGCTGAAAGCCCAAACTGCTGCTGCTAAATCAGAATAAGAAGCGGTGGTAGTGCAGGATGGAGACATTGCACCTTCTGTGCAGGCAAGATTTGGGGTAAAGAGGAAAGCCACTGCCACCTTAACATAGCTTTATTCAGTTGATCAGTTTGGACCCTAATTACTCTACCTCTCCCTTTATCTTCACCACTTTTCATTCTTGTTTATTCATGTTGCAAGGTCCTGTAATAGGAGTATTTTCTCGCTATGTATATTACCCAATATGGTGAGGCCCCATTTTCAGTCAGGGTCCTTTAGTATTACTGCAATGCAGATAAATAATAAAGATTGCATTCAAAAAACATTTAACAGATAGAGCAGTGAGAGATACACACTTGCATAGCTGATGGTTTTATTTAGCACATTGCACATCTTCTCCAGTATTGCTGCAATGAACCCATTGGATCCATGCTGATCCAGCCTGTTGCAATGGAGTCAAATTCAGCATCTAAAATATACTGCTCATCAGCTTTTAAGCAGCAGACAGAATGTGCTTCTGTTGAAACAGTATGTACTAAATCAGATCTTGCTTCTTTGAAGCATTTTTTTTCAGGTACACACAAGACATTCTTTTATAGGCGGAAGAATGTGTTAAGTAAACAATAATTGAGTGCACAAGTGCCAGCCTGGGAAGGCCCGTATTTCACTCTTCCATATAGCTGCCTTTCACAAATCATGTTAAGGGCAATAAATGAAACAGATAAAAAACTCCCAGCACTGTGATATGTTGGTATGATTGTTTACCTTCTTTTGCTCTTTTGACGCAAAGTATTTCAGGTAAGAAGTGTTGGTTTGGGGCTTTTTTCTTTCAAAGTCCAAAAACTTCAGCTATAATTTGAAGAAATATGAAAGAAGATAAAGTCTAGAAAAGTTGGACAGGAAAACTACTGTTACCTTAGAATATTTTAATTTCCCAGGATCTGTGTTTAAATTCAGTAATTGGAACTAGTTGTTTCTGGCTGTTTTTCCTATAGACCTGGCAGCCCATGTTAATGTATCTGACCATGACAGCAAATATTTACATGACCTTTTTGCATGTTGGCTGCTTTGCATACACTGTAAAAAGACAAGATAGGGAAAATTTCTTTAAGATGACTGAATACATTAAAGCTATACTCAGCCTTAACTTGAAATGCAGTTCCCAGGGAGCTCCTCTCCCATGAATTAAACTGAAGATTCTGCTGACTTCATTAGCCTTGAATCTGTCCCTAAGGGCTCTGAGAAGGCAGTGCCACTCCTAACAAATCACAGACTTCTCTTATAAAATCTATGGCCATTCACACATCTTGTACCTGATTTAACATGCCTATTTTAATTTCTAGCTCATAAACAGTAAATAACAATTAATTACCACCAATATAGTATATAAGTCTACCTTTAACATTTGTATTTTTATGTGTCTTACAGTACATTGCACACACATGTATAGAGAGTTATTTCTACCATCGGGTGACAGCAACAAATTCACTATCCCTCTCTCCACAAAAGTTTTCCTATGTGTAAAATTGCAACTAAGGCCCTGACTCTCTTTTTAACAGGCATTGCAAGAAATGCTACAAAAGATCCAGGTGTTACTATTATAACCAACAGTATTTCCATAGAAGGTGGCAGCAAACTAATTAATCAGACACTAAAATCTGTGCCTGCTAAAACTTGGTGTTGGGAGGGGGCTAACAAATAATGTTCAGAATATTCCATGATTGTTTAAGTCCATCCCCATGCCAGTCCTTAAACGGTTGTGTGATTTTACTCCTGTGAGTAATCCCTCTGAAGGCAAATAAAATGTAAATGTTGGCAGAATCAGACATTTCTGCAGAGGCCTTTCAATGCCATCTAATTTTAGGCACAGGTTTGCCAACAAGGAGCCAAATCATCCTCTGCTTCTTATTCACCTGGACCAGAGCAGCCGGGCGCCCTGGCTGGGACACCCAGAGAAGGCGCCTGCAGCCCGCAAGCCATAAAGCTTCATCCTCCTCAGTGATTTCTTAAACCCACATCCTTGTGCATTTATGGAAATCCCTCCTAATTCTTCCTTAGTCCAACCCTGCCTGTACAGCCCCATCCTGCGGGAGCATCTACAGCTGTTACTGCAATCGGAGGTGTTAATCACACCCTGCCCTTCAGGGCTGCGACTCATCGCCTCAACTGCCCCGACCGCTTGGTCACCACAGAAGATGCTGGTGGATAAGGCCCATCGTTTGTCCAGCTGTGCCACAGGAGAGACTACAAGTGAAAATATCCGTCAGTCTTCATTTCGTTGCGGAGGTACCCAGCTGCGGCACGGGCACAGGCTGGCTGCTGGTGTAACCTCACTGGGCGCTTGTCAGGTTCTGCTTCCTCCAGGCAAATTGCAAGTGAAGTTCGTTGAAAGCTTTTGAGCGCTTTCCAGGTTTCAGCTGATTCTCGCTCTGACAGTTTTGCTAGATAATTTTTTCCCACAGTTATCGCACTGGAAGAACTCCCAGCTTTCAAATAGATATTTTAAATTACATTTAATTTTCTCTTGCACAGTGAATTAATTTATTTTAATATCTTGCTTTGTCTCCGGGCTGCAGATTGATGAGACAAATGCCGATTTCTGATGGACCTCTTAGCCAAAAAAGACCTTCCTTTTGAAAGCTGTGGCTGAAATTTTAAGCGGGCCCACAACTGGAACACTGTTTTCTGCGTCGACTCCACGTGGCATGCCATAACCTCGCATGTCAGAATACCATGTCCTATTAGATTAGTCCTGACTGACAAAACCATGATGTTGGGGTAGCCAAAATGCATTACAGCTATTCCTGCTTAGGCTCCATGTTAATTCGACCACAATTTAAAAACAAACTGACTCATATGTAGTTATTAAACCAGGGACTTACAGAAGAATTAGAATTTCAAAAAGAAAGCATCAGGTTTTAAAAACAACTGCATTGAGGTATTAAATGTAAAATTAATAAAAATTCACAGAAGTTGGTCATTTTCCTCACTGAAATTACGTTGGCTGAGAACAAAACATAATTTGTATTTAAATTAGATTAAATTAAAAAATTAATAGAGATGGAAAGGGAGGTGATTACACACAGCTTGTTTAAAATCATGTGAACAGAAATATTTTCATGAAACATAAAATTGAAGTTATAAACAGTTTCCTGTTTTTTAAAAATAAACACTCCCCTTGTACTGCTGGAAGTGAAAACAATCCTAACAGGGCCACACGCTGTAAAGAGTCTCAAAATTAAAATTTCAGAACATTGCTCATGGTGGTGTTAGAACACACTGGCAGAAAAGACTGAAAAGGACATTACTGTAAAAGAAATGCATTGAAGAAGAATAATCTAAAATTGAACTATTTTAGAATCATTTTTAGACTATCTTTTAAAACAAACCATTTGCTTTTAATAGTTCCTGGAACAACTCGAAAATGATACATTGTGGGGTGGTGACAATACATTACTTCCTATTCGGCTAGTATGAGGATCCCTTAAGCTACACACATAGCTGTGACCCCTCCTGCAATGCAAGTGGGAAAAGGCTTATTTTGTTCCAGTTTCAAATCTAAAAACTCCCAACTCAAATGCTTCATATTACATTGCTTCCTTTTTTTTTTTTTCTAGTATGTGAAAGACAGACTGAGATAAGGTGCCTTGCAAGGTCTGAAATCCTGGCCATTAAATGAAATGGTACAGCTTCATGTGACCGTCCTCCATTAGGACCTGGACAACATGTTTCAGAATATGCAACAGATGCTTAAAAAAGGGTTTAAGAGTGGACTACCTAACAGTGAGCTTCCGCAGCTCTGGTCCTCTCATCTCAGCAAAGATAGTGTAAAACTGGAAAAAGTGCAAAGAAGGGCAACAATGATGATCAAATGTTCAGGATGGTTTCTGGGTGAGGAACAAATGATTACAGCAGCACTTCTCAGCCTGGAGAAGAGATGACCTGAGGGAAATGACAGGCCTACAAAATCAGAGATGGCCCAGGGGGAGCAGACAGCGATCTAATGTTTGCTGTCACTTCCAACACAAGGACAAGGGGCCAGGACATTAACTTAGAGCAGATAAGCAAATACAAAACAAAGCAAGGGAAAAGCCATGGTTGGGCAGTAAACCAGCAAAGCTTGCTGCCAAAGTCACAGCTGCACTGTTGCGGATGTGAAAAATTTACATGGGTTCAAAGGGAGACTGAACAAATACCTGGAGGAGACAGCTCTTAAAGGTTATTACACAGGCAGAAACCATAACCATGAAATCCCTAAGCTAAAGATAGCCTGAGGCTGGGAGAGTACTCGGGGGAAGGATCACATATACACATGCTTCCCCTGCTCTTATCCTTGCCTAGACTAGCAAGACCTAGACTATGGTCCCTCTTGGGGACAAAATATGGGGCCAGGCAGACTCTTGGTGTAATCCAGTATAGCCCTTCCTATAACCTACCAGGTTTATTTGTAGTCTTAGAGCATGTAAGTCTTTTCCAGAAGCAGGGCTGTTGTATTCTTTTCAGATGTACGCACTGACAATGAGAAAGCTGTTTCTAGCTCAGCTTTTGAGAGAGAAAACACTGGACAAAGTACTGGTGCATAGCAGGCCACCCTCTTTGGTGCCAATAAAAAGCTTTCTGAAAGTTGTTTATCAGTTCTCAGCTCACATGTGAAAGAGAAGTTCAGAGCTGAGCTCAGATACCCTTCACGGCCTGGGGGACACGTTCCTGTGCAACCTGCTCCAGGTGAACCTGCTTTCGCAGGGGGGTTGGAATAGACGATCTCCAGAGGTCCCTTCCAACCCCTATCATTCTATGATTCTGTGTGTAATTGCTGAATGCCAGCTGAAACCCACGCAGTGAGCCTGGACTGCAGGTCACACAGGGACTTGCAAAGGCCCCAATCCACTTGACATTGCATTGAAGCAAATGCACATTTTCTGGAAAATCTCAGGGTGAAGCAAGTCATTCTGAGGACGCCCTAGCCAGCAGTGACATATAGGCAGAGATGAATCCTCTGCATGTATAGTAAACATACATGTGCTACAGGCTTGCTCTTAAAAGCACCCCTCAACCAAAAAGTCTTGTCCAGATTGGTGTCTTCAACATTTCTCCCCAAAGAGCCTGACATATTGGTGGCCCAATGGGCTTCGGGAACGCAGCAGTGCCGCTCCAGGAGGTGACATGGGCAGGGATCAGGCCCTTGTCCCCAGCGCCACTGCTCTGCACTTGCCAGCTCTGGGGGTCACAGTGACCCCTTCCAGCCCTGTTTTCTTCTCATTTGTTGTGTTTGTCAGATATCATAATACTCTTGACAGAAACTGTCTTAGATTGTTGAGGAATGAGTACACCACCGTGACAAGCTTACAAGCATGGTATGATTTACAGCCCAGCCTTCGGTTTATGTCACTCCGTGTGTTGGGAGATGAGTCTCAGGAAAGCAGCATTTCAGTTTATTACCTCTAAGCAAAAACCTGCCTTCCTCAGCAATCCGCATTCGAGTTAATGCCACCTTCTCACAGCAGTTTAACTGCCCTCTGGTGTCCTCCCTCAAAAAAACAGCCTTTATTCCTACCATCCATCAGATGAGAGCAGAGTCTTCAGGACAAAATCCACTCTTATAAAAGGAGCTCTGGTTCACAGCTGGGCTTAATTCAACCCTGAGATATGGGAAGAACGTGGGAAGCAGAGATGTCCACCTGCACTAATATATCACCCGTGTCACCACACAGATGGAAGGGCACTGCCCTAAAGTAAAGGGCATCTCTGTCAGCATATCCATTCAAATCCTCCGCCTGGATAGCTACCGCCACGCAAATGCCAAGTCTTTTCACCAAGAGCTGGATCTGTCAGGCAATAATATCTCTAGGCTTCTTCCAACCAGGTCTGGCTTTGAAGAGATAATAAAGTAAAACCCTTGCATCTCCTGTCTGAAAATGAGGGTGCAACCTTGTACTAAGTTCACTGCCACACAGCGTGCAGGCTTGGCAAAAAGTATTTGCAATATTGGGTTTTAACCGTTAATCAGCATTTCATGTCAGGGTCTGCGCCTTTCTCCTTGTCTACCATGTTCCCCTCACACTTTCAAATCTTATGAAAATATTTTCGCCATTACCCCAAGTTACCCAGTACCCCACACTAAGCTCATTTCCAAAGAACAACCAGACATTAAAAATAATGTGCTACCAAAGTCTCGAATTTTATAACCCCAAACTATTTAAAGATTATTTTCAGTGTACAAAGGGAAAACACAGGCTAGGAGCAGGGAGGAGAAGGACTGAAGCAGGGTCTTACCCAGTGATCTTTCCTTTGTTTGGTTGGCCGACCTCACCACGGGAAGGCTCGCCCGCGTGCGGCTGCCCCTCGAAAAGGGGGTTGGAGAATCGCCCTCGGACATGGCCTCTAAGGAATCAGCAGACGCTTCAGAGAGGTGTTCTGTCTGATCACCCAAATTGGGCTGCGGGCTCTGGGACGGCTTTGGGCTTCTTGTCTGCAAAACAGAACATTTCGTTATTCGTCTACTGAAACTGGAACATGGAGGAAAAAAATCCAAGGAAAGAAGGAAGAAGTCCAAACTTCTTCAAATACTGGTATGCTGCAGGTCAATTCTGTGTAGATTATTTAGGAAACCAGTGTCGTTGGGTATTCTGCTATGGTTTTTATGGTTGTACATCCATATTGCAAATTTTGTTGCTAACAAGGCTCTGAGGATAAGACATGTGCTGAGGAGATGTACAGTAATGACATTCCTTGCTGCTCACACTACCACTATAGCATAGGCATGTCCATACACACACACATACACACTTATGTTGACAAGCATACTAAGAAAAAGGCTCTGAAAAGAATTACTGTGATGTAGTTGTAAGCTATCAATCCCAGTATATTCTGCTGTACCGTCTGTGAAAGGTACAGGTCACGCAGTAAGGCCAAAATAGACAGCCAACATTTCTAGCTGAAATCACAATCAAGTATTTTGCTTTTTGTTGCATCAGCACAAACAAGAAATGTCTTCATTAACTGACCAAATTAAGCATGATTTTTATTGGGCAATCATACTGGTAAATTGCTAAACACAGTGCTTAGAAAAAGCTGACTCTCTCAGGAGGGGAGAGAGATGGCTTCATTTATGCACTTCCACTGACACTCTTCATTGTAAGATCTGCCTAATAAAAACACACTCAATAGGAGATTCAACGTCCTGAACATTTTTTTGCTAACTATAAGTGACATTGTAAGTGCTTTCTACAAAGAGGGGTTGCTTTAAGAAGTATACTCAATACTGTTTAGTGAAACTCCCTCAACCACGTGTTACTATTACTTTGGAAGAACCATTTTCCAGTCTCTCAAGCAAACTCTGTATCACAACAAACTAGAACACACACTGTACAAGCAGAAATTCAAAGCACAGCAAGCTTACTCTGTCCCAAAACCAGTATGTAAATATCAACTTTATAAAGGCCTATAACCGTCATCGGGCACCAGATGTCATAAACCATATTCGCTTTCCTCTACCCTATCATTAAAGGTCAGATGCTAGTACATTAAAAATCCCCTCTATTAAAATCAACTTCAACTCTAGGTTTGAAGATGCTGTCAAGATCCAGAAAAGATTTTGCTTCTTTCTGGAAAGCCAAGATGACTTATCTTGCTGACATGTGGTTCCTTCAGTGGTTTTTCAAGTGAAATTAGGTGAGCTCATTTCAGACACAGCATGCATCACATAATATTCCCTATGTGGCCTTGAAAGTATGAAAAACTTTTACTTTTATTGGATTTTCATTAGCTGGCTATAGAGGCCTGTTGTTGCCATGTTGTGCAGTTGCTCACAAACTTCTGTAACTTAGAAATACCTCACAAGAAAACTAAATCCTCCAGAACTTTTCACTTTTGAAATGCTAATATTGAAGTATTAGGTATTATCCAGTGTCCTGCAGTGAAATTGTTCAAGAGCACTGAATTTTTGCAGGACTTAAAGCTAACAACATTTGCTCTCAGCAAACTAAAGTATGCTTTGAAGTGCCTCTGACATGGTCAGCACTAGTCTCCAGGTTGTAAATACAGGGACTTGTGCCTGAAAATTTACAAAGGTGACAAGTGACCTGCAAACACAGAGAAAGAATTTGATTACTCAGTACTTCTTCATTCAACTTTTCTAAATGGCTTGGGAACCATAACTGCCGAAGTATTTTATTTACACAGGCATATTACAGAAGTACTACCAAGCCAAGTCATTACAGCTTTGTAGTGCCTTGTACTGATTAATAACTGATCTCTATGTATCCATTAATAGGGAGCTAGAAGGCATTAATTCTCACTTTCTAGAAAACCATAACTAAAAAGCAAACAAGATGCAAAAAAACCCAACAAAATCAACCTGCAAAAGGTCTTTAACTTCAGAGTTCACTGGAAAGGGGATTGCTTTTGTTTCTTTAAGAAAAAAAAAATCTGATAATATCAATCAAGCTTATTTTGCTTTGCTTTTGCTTATTTTTGTTTCTCTTTCATTTGAATCCCCAGACGTCATTTGAGACACGCAGTTGCGTGTGCATAGTTTATCGACACGTATGAACAGGTGTATATTGAAGCAGTAAGGGGATACTCCATTACCAGAAGCAACAGACACAGTTTCAGCTGTGCAGTTGCCCAGCGTGTCCTGTCAACGCGCAGATGGAGCCAACCTCAGCAATGCTGTGTTTCTTTGGTTGTCCCCGGGGCAATTCTTTAGGACTTAACATACAGCACCTCAGACCCCCCTGGATGATAATGCCAGCATTACTGTGACTAAAAAAAACCCCTTTTGGCAGCCCTCATTCCTCAACCCAAATACTGCAGCCCCAAGGGTACTGGAGCCTTCCGAAGCAAGGCAGCGGCAGATCATGGATTCTGCTCAGACCTGAAGTCCTACTCTTAACATACACCCGTGCAAATCCACAGTAGTTCCACTCTAGTAAGTGGAGTACCGCAAATATAAACCCAATGAAGCTATTAATGAGATCCATCATGTATACACATACCCTTTATAAAAGGTTTCAAACTATTTGTTATGCTCAACTTGTGCAAACATTGCATTTCAGGAGTAATTCGGAATTTTGAACATGAAAAAATCCTCAAACACAGCAACAACAGTGGTTATCCAAGTAACTGAGAGATATGAGTGCATATTTTATAGGAAAGCATTCTTATTATTGTCAATGAGCACTAGGCTTGATGGCACTTAATAATCAACTGATTCCTAGGCAGCACTTCTTAGGAAAACCAGACCATGAAGTGGAGAGGGGACAAGAAACATTTATGGAGCCACAAACTACAAGGACTTGTAAAGATAGTTGGAGAAAGCCAGGCAGAAACCTTCAGCATTATCCAATCCTTGTAATAATTTTTCAGCGTGTTGATTCCAACATCAAATGAGATAAATAAGACAGATGGTAAAGAAATACTTAATAAATCATACCATACAGAATGTTCACTAACATATTTTAAAATTATTCAGAAACTTAAAATAGTATTTCAGGAAGTGTCCCTTTAAATACTCACTTGTCAGGAACTAGCATGCAGTACAAGCATTTACAAAATAAATATTCACCATACAGCTCATGTTCCAGGACCCATCAGAACCCAACTAGAGTCGCTGTGGAGACAGCTGCTACTGGAGTCAGGATGCTGCTGTAACTGCATGTTGCATAAATCCGGCGAAAGCAACGAACGGGATAGCAAAGGGCAAAAAACACAATGCCTAACAGAGAAGAAAACTCAAGACATGCCCAGTAAGGAGTAGCGCCATCGAAAATCAAGACGCTTGTAAACAGATACTCCACACCTGCACACAAAACCAGGGAAATACCAGCACTTTCCTAGCCACACCTCTGGGACAAATGCCAAAAAACAGAAGAAGGTTCAGAAACAGGCAGTGGGTCTCTCTTTCCCTGTGCCAATACTAGTTACGTTATAATTTCCTCAGTCAGCCATGGTCTTCCCCTCACCACTTATATGTTAGGAGACATCCCCCTGCATGTTTCGTGGTACAATATGCTTCATTTTTCAGCCAGATGAATTGAGCATAACCTCCTTGAGGACTTCTCTGATAAAAGATCTTGCCCGTGCTAGTTCTGGGTAAGAGGCTCAGCAGAAAGGAAAGGCCTAAATAAGGACGAACAATTCTGCTGAAAACTTACATATTAGATAGTGCATTACTATTTCATTTAATTTTCTTAGTATACAAGGATATACATCTCTGCAACCTTTTCAGGGTTTATATTGAAGTATAATACATGGAGGTAGCAGTTACAGAAGATCCAGCATCTTCTAATGGCTCTTGGGATTTGATCAAGAAGTAAAACTGTAGTTAATCATGCCTCACGACTGATGTCTGTCTGTTACAGCTCGTCCAAAGTATGCACTTTTAATATATCTGCTTTAGTTCTTTCACTGACTTGGAAAAAAGCACAGGACCCCTGAAATGCAACAAAATTTAAATAATGAGCAGTGAAACCAGAAGGTACTTGGAATAAGGAAAAGTGAAATACTGCTGAGATGCCAATGTAGCGAGCAGTCACAGGGCACCAGAGATGCCTCTCTCTCTTCAAGTGCCACACAAGCTGCTGCACCTCCTCCTCTGCTCACGTTTGCCCCCACTAATGCCATCACCCTTTTGTTCTACCCAGTTTTATGGCTCTGCGCTTCCTAACTTCCTTCCATGCTCATTTCCATTTATTTTCCATATTAATTTACATAAATGAAACCTTTTTTTCCTTCTTCTCCTTTTTAAAAATCTCTCCTGTAAATTTGTTTCACACATTTTCACAGACAAAAAGAAGAACTAAGAAAAAAAATCCCATGACCTGAAGAAGGATTTAATTTAACCTCTTGATCAATTCACACTTTTCATTTTCTGTCTCCAGGAACTTCCTTAGCCTTTATCTTGACAGAAACTTATCTCTTTAGGAGAAGAATCTTATCATACACATCTTCGCATTCCTGGCAGTGTACAAATGGTAAAGAATGACATCAAAAATAATACAGGACTAATAAAATAACTCTTTCCAATCAAGTGCTCTAAAGAACACACTTAGCATGGGCAAAAAAAACCCATTTGAGTGTCTTCTTGACATTTCAAATAAAGAAGAAAAATGAAAAGAAAAATGGAAACCTGCTTTTCTTGACCTTCAAGTAAACTATTTATCCTGTGACTTGTGTGGAAGATGGCTACTGGGTGTGTGACAGACTGCCAATATGCATATAAACAGGCTGTGTTTAATGTATGATGAATTTATTAACTCTGAAATATTGCCACAGCACATGAGCTCTTATTACCACAACAACAATATTTCTTCATCACATTTGTGTCAAATTGTCCAAATTAAGGTTGTCTGAATGAAGGATCTGCTTTTTCCAAAGATACAGAGTCTTTGGGGTCCCATATTATCACAACTACAAGTTTTTACTTGTCTGGACATGCTACTAGTGACATATTGCTGTTGGAGAGAAAGTGAATACTACCCACAGGTTCTTATTTTTAAGCATTTATTGTAACAATGTTTTCCATAGCACTTTCTCAGAAAAGTTAAATGCTTATACATGTCTATATAAACTAAAGTTCATTTACATCTGTGCAATGGATGTGTTAGGATATTCTCTCTCACTGGGGGAACTGGGGGCGGGGAGGTGATTCAGCAGCTGAACGCAACATAAAACCATTTTTCATGACAAGCTCGCTTTTCTCTGTGTGTTATTTCACCATTATGAGATGAAAAAATCTATGGCATGTTCCTTTCAGACACCACCAGCTGAACCCGGTACCATGCCAGGAGCAGGCGCACGCCAGCATCCATGCTCTCGGCAGCTGAAGAGAGCAGGGGAGCAACTGCCCACTCGACACCGTGTAGACTCTGTAGGAGTTATTTGTACTATTCCCCGATGCCTGCTCATGGGCTAGCGGATGTCTCTGGCTTTTATTTCCGTATTTCGAACACAAACGTTTCACTGTTTTCAGTTGAATCAATGACAATGAGCTACAAAGCCGGTCCTTGCTCATGAGAACTCTCAGTTTGGTGGCAATATTAGTTTCTACAGTATGAACGCCCAGAAGTCTTTCCTCCTTGATAAGGAGAGACACAGTGGCTGAGCCATGGCTGCCCACTGTCCCTAGCACTGAACCAAGGTACCCCGCTTGCTTGCATCTCCCTGACTTGGAGGCACGTCCTGCATTGGATGCTGCCCCACCTCCCCCTCGGTCCAGGGGAAAGCCTGAGTTCACCCGTACTCACCGCAGGAGGAAAGCAAACACAGCACAAATCACAGAGCCCTCCCCAGGTCACGGTAATTAAGCAAAGCAATGAATTCAGTGTACCTAAGGTACAGCCCCGGTGCAAATCTTTTCACGCTCTGAGGAAGGGAGGAAACAGACACAGAAAAATTTTCCCAAGTAAGGTAAAAGAAAGCATTCCCCTTCCCTCCCAGTGTGAACAAGGAGGAGGGGAAGATAACTCAGCCAATGGCACCAGCTGCCACAGGAAGGTGCTGCATTAAAACCGGGTAATGCTCAGTCACAGCTACACGTTACCAGAGCCCGTTGTTACGGCAGGTTCAGGACGCCACACTGAGTGGTTATTTTACTCATTTCTAAGACTTTATCTGAAGGCAAAACTCCTCTCTGCTTATGATAGGATCTTTATCACCACTCTTTGTGTTCACTGATGCTGACCCCAGTTTCTTTCACCTAGCAGAAAAAAGCACATCTAATGATGTGTCAGAATTTATCTGCCATATTTTTAGGTTGGAATGATATTCAAATCATCCTAAAAATCTGCACGTTTTCCCAGGAGCCTTCCCTAGCTCCTGTTGGTGGCCAGCTGCATGCTCCCTGCTGTGGCAAGCCGCCAAAACCCATTTCTTTTAATCCCGAGTGCTGTGAATCACCAAGCAGGACATCCGCAGGCTGCCAACGCCTGCTAGCCCTTCGCAGGACTACGGCTTGCTCTTCAGCAGGGTGATCCCCACAGTTATCAGAGAAAGGTTTTCATGAAACTTTGTTATAAATGACTAACACGAAGCAACATTTTCAAATTTTGGTTCCTAACTGTAAGCGCCTAGATAAATTGAAGCCTGTTCTTCAGGAAAGCTGTGTGTTTACAGTAAAGATATTCATTAGAAGCAATAAAAGCTGTAGGTGCTCAGCACTTACGCTGCCAGACCTCTTATTCAGATTTTTAATTGGAGGAACTTGCATTTGAAAATGTTGCCCTAAGGAACTCAGCAGCCTGTCTAAGAGCAGCTTAATTGGTCCAGACAAGTCCAGACTGAAATATGCAACATGCTGTGGCATCTCTTTGGAATACATGAAATAACAGAAAAACCCAAGCCATCCATGTTAAAGTGTAAAAATATTTCTGTCCAAATCCAAGGTTTTCTCTTTCTAGAAATGCCAACCTGATATTTTAGGGTAGAAACTGAAGTAAAATTATAGACAAAACTAATAGTCACACGCTGGTAATAAGCAAAAATCACACTGAGTGAAAAAAGTCTTTCATTTTAAAATAAAATCATATAACTCTGCTTTATTCTAATGCTTTGTGACATGAAGTATTTATTTACATGTGATAGCCAAATTTAAAAAGTGACTGCTCACCTCACTATTTTTCCCCAAAAAGGCTTCTATGGCTCCATCAATTTTGCTCACAGCAAAATTTGTTCTTTCACAGCCTCTGTCATATTCTTGCATCATGGCTTCAGTTTATTATTATTTTGTTAAAATTAGTTATCCATAAATTCCAGCCTGGACATCAACATTTGTCTTAATTAAAATCTTATGGCAGTTTCAGTTGGAAGCTATTTCTCTTTTCCCTCCTAAAAACCCTACTGTGAAGTATTCACGAGCCAGCATGACCCCTTGTTCCATCCGGGAGATGGCTGCATTTCATCAGCAGCGGGTGAGGTAACTCCTACCTACACAATCCCCAAAACCGTCATGAGAACTCTGCAGATTAAAAGGGATGATTTAAACAAAAACTGTCATTATGCTGATTAAAGGGGAAAGATCTTTACATGCTTAAAACCACATGCAAAAAGGGGGGGGGGGGGAAGAAAAGAATATATACCAGATGCCTAAATGTACCTAGGGGATAGTGTGTTCTGATTCAATAAAATTATTATCTACCCATCCCTCTTCACCCACACATGTCCCTGAGGAAAACAGGAGGAGGGTCTGTTTTCGTGGTGTTTGTTTCCCAAAGCAAAGGAACGCGATGGGGCGGTCCTGGAAAAACCTGTTTTCCTGTGTTTCTACAAGCTAAGGAGGAGTTCTTCATTAACATGCTATTTTAAAAATAACCAAAAAAAGAGCCATCAACACGAAGGCTGGTGAGCGAGTGGGAGCGAGGTCTCTGGGGCAGGGTGTGAGCTGCTCTCTGTGCGGGCCCGGCCGGTGGGCGCTGCCAGCCCCCAGCAAGAAGAAATACCGGGGAAAAGCAAGCGGGAGACAGAGCGGCCGCCGGCAGCAGCACACCCACGCCAGAGACTTATTTTTAGCCTCTACTCATGGAAGTAAACGTGTGATGAAGCGCTTATCAGAGCTTGCTGCTCTGGCACTTGGGGAGAGTTAGGGGGCTGCTGCAAGAGAAATGCTGTAGAAGACAAGAGCATCTCCTGCTCCTCTTTTCCAACTTGTCATCTTGCCCTTTCGCTTCTTTTTCCCTCCCTTGAGGCCATCTCCTTGGCAGAGGAGGGAGAAGCCTTCCTGCTCTCCACACCTCTGCCTCTCCCACCCTTCCCTGTGGTCGGCATGTTTATTGGCCTACTTAAATCCTGTAAGTGGAAACAAAACGAGTCGGGAAATCAGGTGCAAATAAGCCGCTGTGCACTCTGCATGCTCCAAAGCCTCAGTCCTTGCTTGCAGCAGGTGTTATCTTGGTGCTTTTGTGATTGCGCTTTTGACTGCAGTAGAAACCATGCAGAGACACCTTTTATGTAGGTACCTAAAAGGCACATGCACTGCCTGGGTGGGAAAAAAAAAGTAATTCTAGTAGACATCATTTCGATATGGTGTTATAAGCCATACAGAAATGGAAGAGGAGCTCAACAGGAAGAACGGTGAGATACAGGTGACTTCGGAGGTGCACAGTGTACATGTAAGATCATTTTGCAAGTTGCAGAACTAAGCTTTTTTGCATGTCAAATATAAAAATATTTACTCCTGTGCCCACAGAGCTGTCCTTAACTTTGCAGCAAAACCCCTTAAACCAGTTCCAAGTAGGTATAAATACATAAATAAAATTAGAATTGGGACAGTTGGTAGGGATCACTTATTTGTCTAGGATCTCCCACTGAATTTTGGTGGATTTCAACGCATCTAAGACAAGAGTGTGGACTTCATGTCTATCATGCCATTAAAGGAAAAGTCAGAATTAAAAATTGTCAAAGGATGCACATGCATCACACTCCCATATGCAATTAATCTATATGAATGACACTTCGCTGCTGTGAAATACAGAGCGAAAAAGCATGCAGATCCATATTTATTTGAGAACGCTAGTTGTGAAACAGGACACACATAGTTATAGGGTAACAAACTCAATCCACAGCAGAGTGCAGAAAAAAGAAAGTACAGTACTAACTCTCTGAGAGGATTCAATTTTCATCAAGTACCTTTGAATGTCAAGTTCTGAATGAAGGGAGACCAACATGCACTGCAAAACCTGTGGATCAAAGAGAGAAAAGAAGGGAAGGGGGAGAGATAATTGTTAACAGGAAAAGAAAATGGAGAACAACAGAAATTAAAAGAGAATAACCTGTGCATACTGAACGTATACTGAGTAAAGGAGGAGGGGAGAGGAGAAGAGAGGAGAAGGGAGGAGAAG
>VYZM01003407.1:1164513-1212606 GCA_013398915.1 Dromas ardeola
AGGAGAGGAGGAGGAGAGGAGGAGGAGAGGAGAGGAGGCACTGAAAAATAACGACGGAAAGGCATATGTGGCAGGGAACAATATGATGTATCCATACTTAATATGCAATATTCTCAGGACCCTTGCTGGACTCAGGTTGGATGCACTATGTGTGGTGGTGTGCCAAAGAAATGGACAATGTTCTTCTAATACAAGAACAATGGCAGAGAGTTGAGACACACAGATTCAAATATGTATCTAGCAACCATTTCTGATGAGAAATGGCAAAATATGCATTCTTCCTAAGGAATTATACAACTCTTGGCTGGAGTTAGCAGCAGTCGTTACACTTCTGTGTTGGTTTCACACTTACTACAGAGACATGGAATCCTTCAAGCAGAACTCAGAAATACTGTATTACTCTTGATTAACCATAACTTTTAAAAGAATAAAAGATAAACTATGGTATGATTAAAAAGTATTCTCCAACCATCTCTCTCTTACTATTCTACATTTGATCTTAAAGCACACAGAATGTGAAAATGTGCTAAAAGGGGTTTAAGGGCCAAAAAAACCCAAACATCTTTTCCTCCAATAGAGGAATAAGATGCAAAGTGGAGGGGAAATTGCCCACTGCTGTTTGAGTCCTTATAGGTGGAGGTGCTATATTTTCCTTAATCTTCATTTGCCTGTGGGGCAGACGTGGGGACAAAATAGGTTTTGTATAGTGCTCTAAACAACCTTCTCTGAGCAATCGATTCCTCCTTCAGCCAGAGTCAGACTCCCACGACAACTGCTGCTGCCGTCCCGTTCAGAGCATGCAGCTATTCATACCAGGCAAAGAAACGCAACTGCTTTGGTAACAAGGACATCATTGTTAAAGAATCTTATTTAGCAAGTAATTATAATGCCAACATCATAATTAAGAAAGTAATTCAAAGAATCTTTTGAATTTTACAAACCCAGAGGATATGAGCATATGAGAGCTGATTCTGGGGACGAGATAAGCAACATATAAGTATGCTGTGATTTTTCATGTTTTTATCGACTGGCTACTTTGGAAGGGCAGTATCATTTTATTTAAAGAGAACAATAGATCATTTTTCTCCCTATGATAAATGCATCATTTAGAATTGTTCAAGTAAAATGCGATTTTTACAAATAAGCTATTTATGCAAACACAGTACAAATTAAATGTAGCCTTCCGGCAACAACTGGATAAATTCCAATTCCAAACCACAAAGACAAAACAGTCTGTTGCTAATGTCTCAGTAATACTGAAACTGTATTAGGGTTTCTCATGTTTTTATAATGTCACGACCCCACACACGCAAACCTGAGAAGTTCTATTTGTCCTTTAATTAAAACTATTCTCCTGACTATAAAGAAAAAAGTTATGGATTCTCTAAGGACTAAATCCCATCCCAATGCCAAATACCTGAGACTTCTAAACGAAAAACTCATGCTGCATGTTTGCTTGACATTCAGGTATCATTACACATCAAGACCACACTTTGGAAGGAACAGTACACTGCACAATGGCAGCATTAAAAGAGTGCAATAGTCGCCCTCCCTAAAGCCATTGTACAGGATCAACTCGAGCTACTTAGTTTCCTCAAACCCTGTCACTCACGGGGAATTACAACTGTGTCACTTTTCTCCGTACTTTCCTACTCCCAGAGGAAGTGAAACATCAATTCTGACCTATGGGTGGGTAAGGAAATAAGGATGCTTGACAAAACCAGCAACATTTCCCACCCTCAATCCAGGGAAAATGTAGTCTGTATTCATACCTCTCCCGCTCCTCTTATCATAACATGGTATCTATTTTAATTTTAAAGCAAGTGGATAGATGAAGATTTGCAGTTAAAATACATAAAACTAGTCCACCTCAGGCCTCCACAGTGTTATATAGCAAACTTCAGATCACGCAAAGAAGATCCAGACATGCCAATATGGGAGAAATATAATCAAGACCGTTACTGCAGCCCACGTAAAGACCTTATTATGAAAGAAATTTGAAGACATTTGGGTCTGAATCCAAACCTGAAGCATGGCTTCCTTTGGAACTTTCCAAAATATTTCTTAACTTTCTATATTCCTTTCCAAACTCAACACCACACTGATGCCTTCATCAGCACTCTGATGACCTCAAGGGTATTTAAAGAGGGAAAACAATTATGATCTATTTCTTCCTTTCCTCCTAGATTGTAGGGGAGTATTATTTTTTTTCCATCTGTGGGCATGCATAAGGATATATATAGTCCACAATGATGGGAAATGAATTCAAGGAGAGCTTTGCAATTTCCAAATGCAGCAAGGACTGCAATCTTGCCCACCCCAGGGACAGGTTCCTGGGACAATCCCCCGTCTCCTGCTTCCCTCGTCGACTCCATCATTGTTCCAGAGAGGTGAGGCATCAGAGCAAATACCTGGCATGAGGGGAGAAACAGGATGTTGGAGCAAATCCCACAAAAGATTAAAAAAACCTGGACTTGACTTATAAGAAATAAAGGGCTGTAGAGTGCAGAACACTCAACTAACGTGCTCTGAGCTACCTCTGCTGGCCAGCAGATAAGATCCCATGCCTCCTCCTAAATGGAGTTGTACAGAGCCTGTGATTTCATTCCCGTGTATGAGAGTGCAGATCCTTAGCTGGCTTAAATGAACATTACTCAACCAGCTTGAACAGCATGAGGACAACCTATAAAAGGTGGGCCTGTCCCAGTGAGCTGGAAGAATGACAGGGATTTCCACTGTCTGTTACCAAATACCATGAGAGCAGAGAGGCTCCTGTTGAAACTAGTGTTAAGTCTTGAGTTGTGAAAGCAAATAGCCAGAATACAGGAGGTACCAACTCTTGTACCAACTCTTGCAGTTAAAATACATAAAACTAGTCCACCTCAGGCCTCCACAGTGTTATATAGCAAACTTCAGATCACGCAAAGAAGATCCAGACATGCCAATATGGGAGAAATATAATCAAGACCATTATGCATGCAAAGAAACAGATCAATACAGACAGGTAGACATATAAAAGTATCATGCAGAAAATCAACAAAAGAGCATAAGTAATTTCCTCTGTAATAAAGTGGAAAATGTTAGAGGCTTGGGAGGAGACTGGAAACATGGCACATAGCTACTAGAATGGTTGCAGAACCTCACTGATGGCATGTATAAGCAGGATGGGATATTACACGGAGAAAAACTGTTTTCAGGAGCCAGTCTTTACTGCAATGAGAAAGGTATCAGAGACACAGGAAACAGCTGCCAAACATGTTGGTTTTGAACTTTAAACCTAAACGGAGTGAGCGGTGGCCCTGGAAAAGGTGTAGAAAGCTAAGAGTCACAGGAGGAAAGCAAAGTTGCCAGGAATGTGCTGAATGTCATCAAACAAAGTCTTAAGGAAAGTCTGGTGAACACCACTTGTAAGGTAGTACCTGAAGGATTAGCGTGCAGTAACTTAGGGAGGACAAGGATTAATATCTTGGGGTGGACTGACTGTATTAGTCATTATCCCAGGGCCTTCAAAACAAGGGTGAATGAACTGTAAGTGTGCCTTGTGGGATCTGCTTAGCAAGCAGATCAAAGGAATGTATTCACCATTTTAAGCAGGATCGGGCCTGCTGAAGACTGAAATTCTAAGTCTCCAAAAGAAAATGCAGATGCTTGAGACATTTGTGTTGATGATTTAGTAGGAGACATCTGTCCCCCTGAGTCAGTCTGAAATAATGTCACAGAAGGGTGTTAGGAGCGCAATGTGCTCCCACTGTGGGAATGCAGCACTGCTGTTCTCGCTGGCAGTGACGATGCAAGCCGAAGTGCCTTTTCACTGAGGTACTGGCAGTGCTGCGAAAGTGGAGAAATCGAGCAGCACGTTAAGCCTTCCCCTTTTTTTCAGTCTGTGTAATACGCCCTTGATTTATGCTTCTGATGGATTTGAAAAGGGAAGTCCTTACAAAGGCAGAATACATGAAATACATTACATTTATCGTGGGTCACCCAGGAAGATGACACAGCTGCTGAGACAAGAAGTGGCTAAAATCAGAGAAATGCCTGGGTACAGTATGAAGCAAGGCTGGGTTAGCCAGGACATTTTGATGCCAATTAGCGCTCCCTAGGTTTACAGTTTCTGGGTGAGATCCTGCAGAGACATGCAATCAGCCAATGCTGGAGGGAAACGATAATGAAAACACAAAGGGCTACAGATGAGTATGTAGATGATGATATACAACTAAATGAGACGCTGACTCATAAGCCCTCTTAAACAGCTTGAAACTGAAGGAAGGAAATGAGGATCAACTGCCTATTTCCTGTGCACAATGGTTCTGTGGGGAGGTTGCAAGAAAGTGATATTTCTCAACAATGCTGGGATGGGAAAAAGTCAGGATGGTAACTCAGTTGGGTTCAGGCCAAAGAGGTTCTTCCAACAGAAATTTTAAGCGCTCAAGTATCTGCCAAAGAAGGGAAAGGATGAAGTCTTTCATTACATGAAAATACAGAGTCAATGTATAAGATCAACTGCAAGCAATCCGCAAGACAGCATTTAAGCAACTGAAAAAACGGAGATAGCCAATGACAAATGGTTCAAAAGGAAGTACGGAAACAAAAAGACCAGTGAAATGTGGACCAGGAATGCAGTCAGAGAGATGAGAACAAAGGAAGAGGTCTGCACAAAACATTAGGACTTCTTATGTTTCAGGATTTACGTTTTCCAGCACACTCTACATCTACAGCATCCCTCAAACTGTATACGTTCTTTGGCTCCAACTCATGCTGAAATGTTGAAAATGACACATATGTTAACTTGGCAAAGTTTTTTTGTTTCAATTTCCAAACAAAAAAAAAAGTGAAGGGTCTCCTCTTCATTGATGTTTTTGTCTTTTTCTCAGTTTTTGTCAAAAAATTCCTGAAAACTTGTGTTTCATTTCATTTTAGTGAGGATTATAGCTAATATTTTACATAATTTCATATAGTATTTGATAAACATTAAAATCAAACACCTAGAATTAGATAAATCTTAAAACATCTCAAGGGAATCCAGATCATATTCCAAACCATACTTTTTCAGAGATATAAAACAGTTACACCATTAAAGTAAAAAGTAGTCAGGTATTCAAGAGGTTCAGTTCTCCGGGGTCACATAGCCTTCCCCCTTTTGCTGTCTCTTCACCCATGTGGAGATGCTATGTTGAAACTCCATATTTTTTGCACTATCTCAACAGATATACAATATTGCATCTACACTCCTATTCACAAGCAGTATCAAGGAAACACCTAACTTCTTGTTCACCTTAGATGACTTTAAGTTTAGGGTTTTTTAAGCAATATCCTGCAGGGTATTGTATACTTCAGTCTTGTCTCCGTTATGGATTTATGCTTAAAAGTATATAATTAAGGACATAATTAAGAATAATCATATAAGAAGTCCATGAGACTATTTTCATTAACAAAGTTAGGCATGAACTGATCATTTGGTTGCTCCTGGGCCATAACACCTATAGTGGCAAGTGCTCATCAGACTCTGCTTTCCACATTTCAAATAAAAGTAACCAAGAAAAGAAATAAAATAAGTTATTCCTGTATTTATGATTTGTCTGTCCCCTGCTACAGTATTTAAGTATCACTGTGCAATGCAACATGCAAACCCAGACTGGTTGTTGCAGGCTGGAAAAAAATATGATTAGGTCCTCTTTCTCTAAGGTAATCTGAACCTGGTTAGAATCTGTGAATCTGAACATGCACCACTCTTCCGCGATGCTAAATTCTGTATGCAAAAAGCTTACATTCTACGGACACGGAGAACTGAAAAAAAATCATCTGAAAGTGTCGAAGTTGGTTGCCTAATGAGGCACACAAGTTTATAAGGAGGTACCTTAACGCACCTCACACTAATTCTGGTAAGATTTGCAGGGAACAGAGCAATTTTGAATTAGGTGTTCAATTAGGGGCTTTCAGCCACTAAAGTGCAATATCTGAGATATCTGGCAGTTTAAATATGGATTCAAACACTAAGCTTTACTAAGTTAAATGGCGAGAATATTGTCTACCATTTTTCTGTATCTGTCCTGCAGTTAGGAATGGGGACGTTTAAACAAACACAGTATCTTTGTTTCCAACAGCCCGTCTCTCCTATTATTCATTCCCTTCCTCCTATCGTTATCATCTCTTCTTGAAATCACAATATATTGCTGAAGATAAACAACAAAAAATATTATGAATCTTTATAAAAGAATAAAGAAACAATGATGACCTAAGAAGGAAAAGATTTTCATGAGCTGTCTCCAGTATTTTGAAAAGTAAGTAAGAATAATAGAGAAAATATGATGTTTAAAGAATATAGCTGTTCCTCACTCTCATTTTTCTGTGGTATTTGTTTCTCAACTTTATTTAAACAACTGGCTGACCTGGTTATTCATACAATAACCATCACTGAAAAGCACAGTATGGTGTATGCAATGACAACTGATGGTCTACTAAGAACAACATCCTCTGAAATGCAGAAAAATGCATGGCCTTGTCATCTTCCATAGCTCAGATTTAATTGTAATGTTTCTTTTATAAGTTCTTTCTTTTTATACTTGGGTTTTGGCCTTCACTATTGATTAAATGTACCTTATTTTCTAGGCTGTGATCAGCTCATCCAATTAAACCTTATAAAAGCTACTCAAAGTGATCAAAATTTGGATTATTTCCTATTAAAAATCATAAGGTTACAGGAGTTGCTCCTCCCTCCAGTCCGAAAGAAAAATAAAATTATACAGTAATTATTCAGAGGAAAGCATAAACAAAAATGAGGCTGTACACACATGTTGTTCCACCTTTCTGCTGTGCTCCTTCATAAGACATAATAACATTAATGGACAGGTTTTTTAATGCCTTAAACCCCGCAACTCCAAATGATGGGAACTGCAGGTCTCTGCCAAGAACCACCATTTTAACTGCTGCCCTAGACAACTTTAGGGGGCTGCACCCATTTGTGCTAAGCTCTTATGGAAAGCAATAAAATACTTCATTTATGGGCTTCAATGGGCCTAATTTCTTTTAAGAGCAGAAACAATTTAGAGAACACCCCTCAAGGGTAAGAAGAATCAATGCAGAACTGTAGCAGCAACGCTATTCCTTGGTGGGTGTTCTCTTACCCATTATTTCTTGATATATTAAAGCATCGGTAGAAAACTTTCATTAATCAAAATTCTCTTGACAGCAGGGAAATGGGTGAATAAATTTGGTTATGCTCACTTTGAAAAGTATACAGCAGTAATATTCCGAAAATGCTCTAATCCTTTCCCTCCAAAATCCAGTATCTTAAAAAAAGATTAAAAATTTCCAAAATCCTTTCTTGTTTAGGCAGGTCCACAAATATGTCCCGTCATAGATTTCTATGCTCCAGGAGTTACCAAGCTTTGGCTCCCATTTCAGTCCTTATAAAACCACTTTTCTTGCCCTTGACCCACCATGTAAAACAGAATTCACAATACCTATCTACCTTACAAGGCTTCTGTAATAATTAACTCATGAACAGTTTCTAGCACACTATAGGGAAAACTGCTATAGAAAAGCATCACATTTATACACCACATTAAGTTTGCTCTTAACCTCTTGTAAGGATCACAGAGACTCAGCACAGTAGTGAGGTTTTGTTAACCACAGTCTCCTAGATTTGCTCTTAGAAGACCTAAAACTTTGAACTACAACATCAAACATAAAAAGCCTACCTGTCTTATTATTAACTGAATTTATTACCTTCCACCCTTTCTTAAACACATACCTGTCATCCACACAATTACAAGAGAGATATGAGCTCAGAAATACCTTTGTGCGGCATATACCAGCTTACACTTGAATAGTATATAGAGTAATTAGAGTGGAATCCAGCTGAATAAGTCAGTCTTACTATATCATAATATCAGCTATCTCAAATTAGTGAGATAAATATTAAGTACATGTAACACTATATACAAACAGTGAGATTCTGCAAGGTCCTGAGTGAATCCTGGTTTTGATACAATCAGATATCACTGCTATGATACGAGGGGCTAATTAAAACCAGCCAACATTAGCTTATGGAAAATTATCTTGACATCACTATTGCAAAACAACACTGTATGTTTTCATTGATAAGGAAATTCAAATTTTCATTTCAATTTCAGATTTTTATATATTTATATACAAATATTACATATTGTTCAAATGACCTTATTGCAATAGGTTTTATTACCTATTACAAAACCTACTTCTTAAAATTATCTACTCACATTTAAGGAATACAATGAAAAACCAATATTCAACAAACTATAATGTCAGCTCGTTCATCAGAAATGTCAGTTCAAATATATCCAATTTGGAAACAATAGATGGACGCTACTGGCTTTACAAGCCTTACAGAGCAGGGAATAGAGCTAGAGTTGGATTTCAAGAGTTGATGTCATCGTTGTTCACAAGCCAGCACAGGGCTTTAAAGCTGAAAAGAATCTACAGCATATAAAATGATTTCCAACTTGTAAGGGGTCTAGGCCTCGCGCCAGCGGATAATAATTTGCAACACAGCTTAGGGTTTTTCAGATGAGAAAATGGGGGAGGGGATGTAACACATTCATGAAGAAAGGAATGTGCAATTCCATATTCTTAGGTGCTACAAAGAAAGATGTCTTTCTAAAATCTTGTTCTCTTACATTGTACATGTCCTGTCTTCAAATGTTTAAACATTTCCCAAGTTGGGATCTTCACTTCTTTGTTCATCAAAAAGCTTTCTTTATAGTTACAGTTCTAGCACCACTCATAAATGACAAAGTATCAAAAATTAAGAGAAAGAAAGCCTAATATGAGCCAATAGATATATTTTCCAGGTATCAGAGGGAGGGATGCAGTGAAAAGAGTATGTACATTTGGATTTTCTCTTTGCTGATTTACTTTTTTTTAGCAGATATTCTTAGAACTGCTGAAAATTTACTGAATCAAAGGTTAAAACTTTGAAATGAAGTAACCTTTAGTATACAAAACCAGATGAGCAGTACACAGTTTCTTCTGCCTTTGCGTGAACACTCAATGACCTCATATTCCTCAGTGCTTTCCCTCCCCTAAATTCAGCAAAAGACAATGTTATCTGTTCAAACAAAAAAGATACACACAAATATTTGATAAAGCTGTGTCTCAGTCTCTTCTAACTACATGGCACAGTCTTCACCAGCCAATAAATACTGTAGCCAGAACATAATGTGGGTTTGTACTTGAGCATTATCCATTTGCCTGGTTACTGAAACTGCGAGCACGTGTCCCCCATGATTTAGAGGTATGCACACAAAAGGAATCCTGCCTCCGCAGAAGCTCATGGAATGCGTTTTGCTACAGGCAATAAAAGAGGGCCAGGATTTCATTCCTACAGTGTTACCCTCTTTTAGTGTCTCTAAGCCTTAAAAATAGATTTGAAAGATTCAAAGTGAGGAAAGAATGGGTTCTAACCTACTGTTCTTTCAAGAAGCTTTTCAGAATAATTCACTTTCCACCAGGTGATTCTGTAAGAAATGACTTATAAAGCAAAACATACTGGCAGTGGCCCTTTTTATATGTGTCTGAACATGGGTGAAGGTGCCTAACCTTATGAAAATAACTGTGTTGATAGACTCCTACAGAGATTCTATGGTAGTTTTTGCCTGCACTATCTTGGTGTTATCTTGGAAACTAGAAAACGATTAAGATTTTGACCATGGAGCAATACTTACATTCTTTTTTGGGGTCTTTATTCCTCATCATTCACTTGCCTATTTTTGTTGGATAGAAATACGTCTTTATTCTCTAAACAGCAGTGAAACACACATTCTCTATTTCCAATCATCAAGACTTCCTGTTCTCTGATGTAACTGTTAGTAAGGAAAATTCTGTGCATGGTAGGTTACAGCACCTAAGTGTGTATTGTAGAGATGCATTTTTTCCCTTCAGTGTCCTCAAAAGACAATCTTCTCGCTTGCAACTTGCATCAATTCTGACTGAGAGAGAAGACGACCCTGCAATATACTCAGCAGCCCTATACTACTCAACATGCTGTTCACAACATAAAGTGATGACACAGCCATAGTTGGTTTTGGGAATAATCTCCAGGTTGACTGGCTAGGAAACATAGCTCTTATTCCCACCCGCACAGAAAGGAGATACAAAGACAGTTTACGTTGCAGATAATAGCTGTATGACAAATATTCCATACTATAGGATCTTTCAGCAGATTGCTGCAGAAGAAAGACCGAGGAACTCTTCTTTTCTTTCTTTTTTTTTTTTCTTTCTAATCATGAAGGTTCTAGGCAAAAGTAATTCAAAACTGAAGAGAGACTCTGATCTGAGTAACCCAGGAGGGAATACTAAATTCTTACGAAGACATGAAAATATTCCAGACTTCTATTCACATTGACTGCATTACCCCAATATCCCTTTAACCCTCTTAAATGAGTTCCCATCATCAGTCATTTTCTCTAGTTATTGAAATTCCCAGAAGCATCATTATTTCTCTATTTCTAAAAATCAAACAGAAAACCCAATCTGACAATGAAGGTGGATTAAGGAGAATTCTGTGAAAGCAGACGTTAAAGGGAGTTCACTGAAGGTTAGGTAGTGTAAGAAAGCCAAGTGGAAAAAAAAATCTAGCAGATGATCATATCAGCTCTGGCACGTATTGACTGAGCTTTCAGTTCTGCTTACCTCAGGAACTGAATAAATGGCTAGTAATTTTGATAGTATTCAATAAGGCAAGGGCATAACTTGTACAACAATGCTGAAAGAAATGAACTTATGCTTCATTTTTCTGAAGGAACACTGAATTATAAAAAGCAATAATCATTTGATTATTTCAGAAGCTATTAATAAATAATCTCATGTCATTTATCTTTCTGCCAGAGTTCTAACGGGAGCAGAAATTAGGGCATAGCAAAAGGACCCAGTAGCAGCAATACCTAGGTGGCTCTTCTGATTCACTGGTGTAATCCAAGAAATTTATGATTCCACAGACCCCTTCGGGATGTGAACTGAGGGACTGTTTGTTGATTTTATAAATAATGGTTTAGATTCCTTCTTAATATCTATTATCTTTTTATAAATTTCCTTTTAAGCTGCCTGTCTGGAGAATTGAAAGCTTTTAGGAAAATTCTCATGGAGGAATTTTAGGTTCTAAATGGACTGATGAGAGCAGAGAGAGCTCCCCAGCAGTATTGCTTATGTTGAAGATTACAAAGGTAACTTCTGTGTAGAAAGAAAACTGAAATTGTTCTACAATGAGGAATGAGAGAAAGGCAGACGGAGAAATAAATAATACAGAGGAAAAAAACATAAGTGAAGAACATCCAGAAAAGTATGCTTCTAAATTAGCTAGATACTTTTTCTTCTTGCCTGAAAAGCAAATGAAAATTAAAAAAAAAAAAGTTTTTGTGGCCTAAGAGTACAAAAAAACCACACATGTCTTTAAAAGCATTTTGTAGACAATATTAATTTGGAAAGACACTCTCCCATCATCAACCCTCTTAATCTAGTTAATAGAGCCTGCACGTCCTGTTTACACGAAAAACTTAATGGAAACTTGGAACAAAAACTACTCTGAAAGTGGGCAACTCTGTCTTTATGCCTTAGTACATACTAGACAAATAACAATAATGTATGGTCCAGAATGAATCCTTATTAGATAGCATTTAAAATTGTTGGGGGGGGCGGACAGGGAACGGGGGCGGACAGGGAATGGGACACACAAAACAGTACTTACCCTTTGAAAATGTTCTTCTGAGGATCTACGATAGATACCAGCTTATTAGAGTCTGCAACACCAGCTACAGTATTTATTGTGCAAGGACTGAGAAAGGTGTGTTAACAATGTGACCCAAGTAATAGGTAAAAGAGTTTGCAAAGTTCTGTTACTTTGTTAAATGTATACCCCAAGCAAGCAAACAAACAAACAAATAAAGAAACCCTACCAAATATTAACCTTCACAAGGTGAATGAACCGCTTTTCAGACCAGCTCTCAAACTCCGGACCACACATTAATAGATGGGATACGCCTGATTTCAGTTGCAGGGATGACAAAGGCAAGCAGCTCTCAGCCACTTTGAACATCTCAGCTCCCTGAAACTGGGGCCATAAAAGCCGTATTATGGCTCCGATAAGTTAAGGTGGTGACAGAGCTCTCCTGAATTGCCTCACACTGGGCAGTTTGAAGGAGGCTAGGAGCAGTGTGGGAGCACGGCTCCAGCCATACACCCTTCACATGCCAGGTGTCACCTACAGAGCTGTGTATGTTCAGATCTGTAGGCAGATCTCCAAGCAGCAGTTTTTTGCTAGCTCTCAAACTACTTGACTCATGTTGGTGCAGGGCAGACCATCAAGAGAAACAAGGACCTCTGGCCCACAGCACAGCAGCTCTTCCAGTCATGGCCCTTGTGATGGCATCTCCTCAGTTGTACTTGCATGAGTCACTTGCATCAAATGTTGCAACTGCTTATATGAGAAAATACTATACGGCAATATACAGAACAGATTTAGCTTCATTTAATTCCCATGCAAGAAGAAGAAAAGTCAGTCACATGTGAAGAGCCAGGTCTCTCTCTCTCTCTCTCTCTCTCTACATTACCACAAACCATCCATGGGCCACAGCTAAGAACAGCTGACAGACCATACCTAACCTTCACACATGCCTTATGAATTATCCTGAGTGGTTTTAATATTTGTCTTTTTGGCTAAAAGGAATAATAAAATAGTATTTAGAAAGTGCAATCACAACGTATTACAGCACCTGAGAAATTCTTCTAAGTATCTGCTCTTTTGGGGTAAGTTAAAGTGCATCTCTTCCATAGTCAAAACTGATGGCAGCACAAAGAAGGGAAAAACAGTAACTGTGTAAACTTAAAAATCTTTATGGTGGGCATGGAATAGTGCCATCAGGGAGGGCAACTCTTTCTTTGGGCAGCATAATTTGCAAAGGCTATTTTCTTTGCCAGAAGGGGGTTTTCCACTTCTTTATCATGGGATATGAAATAGCAATAAAAGTAAACTGATAAAGACCTGCAGAAAATGCTATGCAAATTGCTGCAAGTACAGTCACAACCTACCGCCTCAAAGTGCTGCATTCCTGATGCCTGAATCTGCAATTTCACAACATCCTGTATTAGCAGCAAAACACATTTCCAAATTGTATCTCTCCATTTTGTGTGCATTCTTTCCAGACCAGGCTTAACTCATTAGAACTAAGAAAATGCCTAGAGGCAATTTAGATTTCCTCTGTCTATTGGAAAAATAGAAGCCTCACAAGAAACCTTTTATCAGTGTGCTACTGGGAGAAAAAAAGCTAGGAGGCAGAAATGGGATAAAATCCTTCTAGACCTCCTTACAGTTGAAAATTGGCCAATTCAAAGAATAATTTCTAAAGCAACAGACCATGCTTCATCTCCTTTCCAATTACTATTTTCTGGTTAATAAATCTGACCTCCCTAGCAAGTACTACAGCTTTCTTAAGGCACTGTGGTTTCAAGAAAAAAGGAATTTTAGTAAACTTAATTGCAAATGAAACACATTTCAGTATTAAAGTATAAAATGTTTGCCAACTATGTTTCAGGCTATCGTTCCTTTTCTTGATTTTCTTATGTTAAATGGAGTGGTTCAGAAAAGAACACAAAAACGCTTGCTGTGAAGGACACATTTTGCTGGAAGGAAGAAGTCAGCTCTTCATATAGTTGAATTCAGTTGGCACAGAGCTGATGTAAAATCTAAAGCACTAATGCTGTATTTCTATGAACTGCGAACAAAAGCTTGGAACTCTGAAAATAAGTAGCTTGAACAGTCTGGCTTCTAAAATAAGAGTCACCAAAATGGTGTTAACTATCAATTATTAGTTTGATGCCATGGGGAATAAAAGAAATAATGTGGACTACTAACAGCCTTTACTTTGAATTTTCAGTGGCTGTTTTGTTTCTGACAAAGAGGCCTCACACTAATATACTTTAATTTACTTGCTAAATAAAGCATGTAGACCCCATCATATTATTTACACTTCAGCTGTAACTGCTTGCCTTATCCAGGACCAAACAAGACAGGCCCAACCTGCCAATAAATACTCAGATCTTAGAGAAGAAAAAACCAACCGCTTACTATTTACTAAACCGGAGACTAGGCAGTAACAACAATGTACATGAACTTAAACAGAGACATGTTTTGTTCTCAAATATTGTCAAGCAGTCAAATTCTGCTAGCCTAACTCCTGTTGAGCACCAATTAATCCCACAGTAAATCTCTCTGAATTTCTAGCATTGAAAACAAACAAACAAAAACAAAGTCAGAGTGCTCACAAGAAATGATCCAACTACTTTCAAGTAGGTGGAGGCGCAGCTGGCGGTGTCAGATGTTTAGGGGATTTCTTCCGTATATTTTGTCTTCATAGTTTCAGATCTATATTTTCATCATTCATTATTATCTTCACACTCCTCCCTGTATTTTCTTCAACTGTTGGTTCTTAGGGCCATGTCTTACCCGTACGATACTGTGAAGACACGCAAAGTAAAAACGTCCCATGCATCTGATGGCTGCCCATTCCTATAGACCACTGAGATAAGGGGAGAGGCTTGCCACAGAAAGTAGCTCATTAGCACATGGCGTGTGAAAGTGACCCTAATTTTCAAAGCGAATCGCTATTTCCTCTAAGGATTCACCCTTGCTGCTAAATGATGCCCCCATGCCAGCTTTCACACTGAGAATATTCAATGTTCAGTGCTTTGCATCACTCGGTTACCGCTCTGATGGCACCTGGTGTACCACAGGAGCATGGGCATCTGGGGAGGAAGATGTCCTTAAAAGCTTTACGCTCGGTGCTGAACGTACATGGGGTCACATATAGCAGCTCTACAGGAAGGAGTGATCTCAGCTAGTTCTGCCTGGCAAGCTCTACCAGACGTGTTTGTGAGGAGGCCCCGATTTGTAAAATTTTCAAATGATGAAGCACGCACAGAACACTCTGTTAATAATATTGCTGAAATACTTCAGATCTTTAGCACAGCTCAACTATTCTGCAGTGCGTCCCTCAAATGGTCTGAAACCTTCCATGTTTATACAAAACCAGATAACCCTTCGGGCAAAGAGCGCTCCACATTTCAAAGCAAAGTCAAATACCAAAAAATTATTCATTTGGAACCACAGCGAAAGTTCAGGCATGTTGCTGAGCAGATTTCACTGAAGGCTCTAATGATCTAATCAGGATGACTTAATTGTGTTTGGCTTTGAAACGAAAGCTCTGCACCCAAAAAGGAGAGGGCTGTTCTGCAGTACAGTAGCAGCTCCCAGCCATGAGAGGAACTGTGTGAAAAAGGACGCACACAGCCCACAGATAACTCCTCACAGAGACTCAGTTGCCATAACAAGATCATCTGGAATTGCAAGCACAAACAGTGTGCCTATTTTTGGAAGTACGCTTGATCTATCGCACATGTGGGGATCTGAACACCTTCTGAGCGGGAGAAAATGATGAGGTTATGAACATTTGCACAACAATTTGTTTAAAAGCTCAGAAAACTCATGAATAGTAATTTGGGCTAACCTTTCAGTAATCACTTTCTTCCTGCAGTATAAAAATATATTATTTGAAAACCATCATCACTGCTGTCTTTCCGTGGTCGCTCTTCTCCAATATGTATCTGACAATTACATTGCAACTGTGCTCTGAAGGAAGACCTGAAGACAACATTTGAAAATTCTCTTTGTAAATCTGTAAACAAAAAAAGAAATATAAAAACCCCGCAGTCCAAACAGCCCTTCTATTGATTAAGGTGGAGAGTAACGCTGCTTTTATTTTGATTCAAAGGGTTCAACAGTTCTTTGTTTCTAAGACTATTTCTCAAGTCTACTACCCTATTATTGGAAAGTTTTCATCTCCAAATATGATAGAAAAGCAGAAAAGCTAGTATCTCACAAACTGTTATTATAAATTTTCTAATTATTTAAATAGGTGAAAATTAGAATTGTTCACATTCCTCCTGAAAATTAAAACACACAAACCAAGATTATGTTAAGAGGAACCCACTAGTCTGAACCCAGGCAATGGGACTAATCCAAATTAATTTCTGTTAGAATAAAGCACCTCTACTAACAACAAAAAAATCACCTTGATTAAAAACAAAATAAAAAGAAATAAATCAATGCCAGAGAACTCCTCACACCCCTTCGCTAGCTATTCTACTGGATAGTTTTCCTCAGGTAAAAACACAGTCTCCAACCACCATGCATCTTGTCTTGACTTGCAGCTGTTTGGATCTTGACTACAGCTGGGAACTCCTGCTTACTCTGATGAATAAGCTCCTCAGGCTATTCACTAGAAGGCTTTTCTGGGTCTTCACCTTCTTTCAACACTCTCTTTGAACTGGGGAAAGCAGAACTAGAAAAAAGTCTTTCAGGAGTGATTCCTTCATTTCCAGTCGGGTACGTAGCATAGTCTTCCCACCATTACCCAAGAGTCCCCTGCTCCTACAAACCCCAAGGCCACGTAGCCTCTCCCACTCCAAGTCATTGGGAGGTCACCACTGGTTGAACATCTAATGACAGCTCTCAATTTCTTCTGAATTGCGAAGAAGGTGCGAGCCCTCAGCATCTTGCATTGTCTATGTTCTTTGCTCCTGGATGTATGCCTTGACATGTGGCTGCACTGAAAATCACATTATTGCTTTGGGTTGAGTTCATCAGTTGATCCAGATCATTTTTTACTGAGAAGCTTCTCATCATTGACTACTTTCCCATCTTGTACCATCTGCAAACTTTCCTTACTAGCTGATTTTACTGTGTTTGTCCAACTGAAACACCACTAAATATCACAGACTATCTTGAGCAAAACTTCCCATAATTATCGGACAAATTGAAATGAGTGTGACCAGACTAGAAAACTAAGTGGAGTTGATCACATGTCCTCTATTCTGTGCAAGTTTTCTGGAATACTGGACATTTTAATTAATATTGAGATAGTCCTTTTATTCTCAGTGTTCAGTTGGTAAAAATATGTAAAAAATCATTATGCCTCTATCATTTACAAAAAAAAAAAAAATCAAAACCCACAAAGGCTGTAGGAAGAAAATTCCGTAGCCTGGACAGCAATCTGTATAATTAACTCCTCAGACCAGATACCATGAGTATGAGAGCAACTTAGAGAAGGGGGCATAATTCCGTCCCTTAAAAAAGGAAAAGAAAAAAAAAACCTAAAAAACATCTTAGGTCTGGACATACTGCTGGAATAAAATAAAATAAAAATTAAAAAAAAAAACAAAAAACAAAACCAAAAACCAACAACAAACTAACCCACCAAATAAAAAAAATATGGACAAAGATAAATTGTACAATATTGGCTCTAAAGAATAATGGTTCTTTGGTTGACAAAGCAGATTATCTATCAAAAATGCAAAACATGAGACATTTTATAATCCCAATCCCAATCTCAAACCCTGTAGGGCAATCAGACTTCAGACGTGTCTGCTGGACCTGATTGGCAAACAATGTGGTGAGACTTGAAAGTTTGTTATAAAATAAAAATCTGTTGTTTCACTGCAAAAAAAGTGGAAATGCCCAAACTGAAAGAACAGATAACAGAGGAGAAAATATTTGGAAGTAAAATGGACACAGCTACTGTAGGTGTCTAATGAGAATAAATTCATCAATATTTACTCCTGCAGTATCTGTGCCCTAAATGCCCCCTGTTAGGACATACTTCTACCAAAAACGCAAATTTTTTTTCCCCATTTCTAGAGGGACTAATTAATTAACCAGGTTCATCACAATAATCCTTTACCACATCAACAAAGATGCACAATTCACTTTACTGGACCAAGGCAAGATCTCTGAGTATTTGATGTCGTGAAGAAAGTGTGTAACTGCACGTTCATACATATTCAGATAATAGATGCAGTACCTGTTTATTGCTCCATTAAATACAGATGTTTTGCTGGCAGAATACAAAAATACTGACAAAACACAAACATATAAACTCTCAGTCCTAAAGCTGGAACAGCTGCTTTTGACTCCCTAAATGCCAAATGCCTTGACTTCACGTGCACGTGGAACACAGTGACAGAGGTGAGAGCTTTCTGTGGGAATTTTATATGTACACATGGTCCACACAGACCTATCTGTTCAGCATATTGGTATATTTATACATAGAACTCTATACTAATCAGTGTATATAATGATGTGTGATTGCATTAGTATCTACCCTCCATTTTTTATAGTTTTCACTTGTGTATCGTCTCTAACTTTAGTTTGACAGGCACTCACTTTGAGCTTTATACCTCTAGTTTCTTTGCTGCAACTATCAACAAGAAACCTTTGAAAAATGTCTCCCTGCTGAACTAGGGAAATAAAATATTAACAGACAAAGTTTCTTGACCAAAGAAAGTTTAGCCTGTTGACAGATACTCAGTCTGTCTGCCGTTGAACTCAACCACATAAGAAGATGGATCATTAAGCATAAATCCATATCTGAGTGTATAATGATCTCTTTTCTATCCCAATGTAGAGCAGGTCAAGTACTATCTTTTTTAACCTATTCCAGAAAAAATAATGAACGGGGAAGATAAAAGAACTGCTGAAAGTTTCTGAATAGAACTTTCTGCTTCAGATCAACATTTGAAAATCATTCCCAGCTGTTAAATCTGAATTCTTAATTGTACACAAGAGGTTGAGGAGAAAATAATCAGCAGATGCAGCTACAGTTTGTTATATCTGTGATTATCTATTCTATACATGATTTACAGTTTTCAACCATTTTTGGAGAGACAGGCACTAAATTTATTCTTCCAATACTGCTATCTGTGCACAAGTGTTTAATTATAGGCTCCCTCACATTTTCTGTGGAATAATTCTCGAGTGCAGAACGCTGTATTTCAATTCCTGGAGCTTATACTCCCAGAGAACAGGAAAAAAAACCGACAGGGATTTGTGGTGGCAATCCCGAGATCCTAAAAGCTCTGACCCACTCCCTGTGCTGTTCTGTCCCCTAACACCTGCTTTCCCCAGAAACTCAAATAAACCTAGCCATAAGGAAAAAAAGAAAGAAAAGGAAAGTAAGTAATGTCTGGTGAAGAGAGGATGGGGAGGGGGGAGGGAAACACAGCAGTTTGGGTTATCTCTTCTTTTTTCCATCACCTCACGTATTCCATCTCCATACCCCAGATCTCAGACAAATCTACAAAATTATGCTCTACATGTGCTTCAACATGTTGGCTTAGGGAAGCAAGTTTACAGAGAATTCAAGCCTGAACACTTCTCCATTTGCAGCCTTTAATCATAATGTCTTCCAAGCACATTAACCTGAATACTAGGAATAACATGATGCTTCCAGGTGTGCTGAGGTGCGCCGGGGTCTCCTCATGTCTGATGGAGCCTGCATGCAGACAGTGAGGGTGACGGTATGGACTTTCAAGCTCACAAATGTGTTAACAATTTATAGTACAGGTCTATCGCACTTTCATGTCAGAGAAGCAAGAAAAATGGATATTTAACCCAGTAAATTGTGTTGCTCCGTAACACAGAAGCAATTACAATATGGATGAGATCTGGAATCTATTAAAAGACATAATGGAAAATAAAAGCTAAACACATAAATAACTCATCCACTTGGAATTTCTTTTAAAAATATTGAAAGGCATTAGACACAACCAAGATTAAGTGACTGTAAAATACATTTTTAAAAGACACACATTTTTTTCACCAGGGCATATGAGAACAAAGCAGCATCTAAAACCTCAACAAAGAGAAGCTTTATTACTTCTGCTTAGAAATTTTAGGCTCCAGCCTTAATTCACTTTGTTCCTCATGGCTGTGGTTGGAAACTATAGCAGTTTACTTGGCATGCACTTTATCTGTTCTGGCAAAATATTCATTGAGGGCTAAAGATGCCCAGAGTCTGCAACACTGAACCTTTCAGGCCCAAGGACTAAATATTTCAAGGAGGCACTGAGTATACATTGGACCGTGGGAGTTCCTTCTTAATGACCAAATACAATGTATTATTCAAGACAAGGTTTCTTTAGAACAGATGGGTCAGTGGTATGGAAATGGTTCTGCACAGACTGAGAATTTTGACCATTAACCATAAACATTCAATGAAAATTAGTTCCAGCATGCTGTATTTTATGTAGGAAAACTTACAACTCATAAAACACTTAGAAATACTTTTCTTGTTAAATTATTCTAATGGTCACTTAGCTATCTTTTGGAAGCTATCAGAATGAGAAATGTACATATAGATAAATTATGTATTTATACTATGGCACTGATTCAATTAAACCTTTAGCGATGTGTTTTAGCTGAAATAGCTACATATGGAAAACAGATGAAGCAAGCCAAAATTATTTTTTTTAAGTTAAAATCCTAATTAAAAAGGCATATATTCAGTAGAAATACATCTTCTGTAAAATATACTTTTGTTCTTCAGTGAACTGTGGAGTATCCCTCTGATCACATATACATTCTATGAGGACTACAGTAAAATCTATAGGACTACTTAAGTAACCATGGTACATAAGTTCCCCCAAAGGCACTTTGTTTGTAATAATTTATAGTTTTAACATTTCCAGACTACACAAAGGTGGTGGGTTAACATACCAGTATAGCTCTGGACTTCAGACATTTAAAATAAACACAGGGTAATGACACCGTACTGTGGCAGTGACTACAAGCATGAAAGGGCCACACAGCGAGCGGCATTCCCCTCTGCAAATGCTCGGGCAATGTTTGAAGAGAAGATGCCTTAGAACAACTCTGTTATTTGCACTTAAAAACTAAAAAAAAAGAAAATTAGGAACCTTATGATCATGGATGCACGGCAGGAGAGCAGGGTAAACAAAACTCCCTAGCCAAAATGTGTATTACTGTCTTCTTTAGTAATCTCTTATAGTGGTGGATCACCGGCTCTGCGGATGGCAGAAGGCAGGATCCCAACCTGGCACCCGACCCAGTAGCTGCATCTAATGCCAGACCTGCTGAGTCAAGGGACTGACCACTGGGCAAGGACAGGGGCTGTCAGAGCAATAATTTAAGATTTTGAATGGGACTCTGGTTTCTAGAGCTCTAGAGATTGATACATGTCCTGAAGAAAAAAAAAAAAAGAAAGAAAGACAAAAAAACCAGCCCAAAATAATAACTAACAAGACCCAGGATCGGTACCAGCATCCTTCCAGTTCCAGCTGCCTGAAGAGCTCCACTGTCATCTCCTGCCTTTGCTTCCAGGCAGGGCAGGCATGGAGGACCATGGAGGTAAATCTGGCTGTCCGCAGGGGACTGGGAAGCAGAGAAAGGGGCGATCCCCTTCCAGGCGAGATGAGGGCTTGCAGTCCAAAGTGGGCTGCAAAGAATCACTTCTGGTCAAAGGAACAACTGGTCTCCTGAGCAGAACGAGGAACATCCCAAGGAGTCCTTCACTGCAGCAATACTGGGTGATTGGGAAAGGTAAAAGCATCAAGTACACTCAAGCAAAAAACATCTGCAGGTACAAAAGGCAGCAAAACACACATACTGCAAAGAGGATAACCTGCTCCCCAGGAGATGCACAGCACCTGGCCCAACAGAAGTACCCAAAGCTCCTAAAATAGTTATTCTTTTATTGTAGCTCACTAGGTGAGCTTTTCCTTCTAGTAAAAAAGTTTCCGTGATGCAGATCCCATGCTGAAACTTGACCTGAGCCCCATATCTTTACAGCAAAGAGAAAAAGGAGCCACAAGAGAGGACTGAGCAAATCCTGTGAAACACATGGTGCCTGTGTTCTCCACCATAAAAAAATAAAAAGATGCTTTAGGAGACTTGACAGGACTTCTAAGGATTCCAGAGTATCTATCTACCGGGGTCTGACAATTCCCAGTGAGGACATGGAGGTGTTGCAGGAGCTCTGGCGCTGGGACACAGCAGGCTCTACTGACCGGGGGATGGTAACTCGAAGGAGTGCCAGAACTGAACCACAGGAGACGAAACAGTCGCCGGGAACAAACTCGTAAGTGCACACTTGGAAGTCTTCATCTTCTGCGGCTTGATCTTATTTTTCAGAAAGGAAAAAAAAATGACAGTTTCACAACCCTAACTAACAGTTGCTCTATAAATAATGAGATAAAAGGAGAATGCATAACAAAAAGCACTTAAACATTTGCCTCATAAGCTATTAGTGAGGAAACACAGGACTATGAAAACAGTAGGCCTGGACACCAGCAGTATTACCCCGCTCCAAGTGCCAAGGAATGCAGATCTGTTGCATGATGCAATTCTTGCTGCCACGGTCCTTTTCATGCTCTGATAAGACCACTAACCTGCACAGGACTGTCCTAAAAACATGTATGACCCCACACACCCAAGGAAGCACTTTCATAATAGCACTATGATGGAGTTAAATGTAAAACATTTATTCTCCTAAGCAACCCAAGAAGGATGAACTAATAGATTGTGGACTCAGTAAAACTGGGTTCAGTACGGGTATAGCAACACTACAACCATTGACAAAATTGTGCCTCAGTTTCCCCACTTCCAAATGAAACAGAACCTCCCCGCTCCGTAGAGGTACTATAGGACTGCAGTTCTTTATTGGCCATGACTACTGTCAAAAACTTTAAGGAAATAATAAATTACATTACTGATTTTATGATTATTGATATATCTTGCCGTCAGTTAAAGAGTTTTACTTAGCAATGTAAGCAGCTTTAGCAATGTAAAGAGATAATTGAAAAGCTAAATAAAGACTAAATGAGTTTCATTTTTTCCCACCTTCCATAATTAAGTTCAGGAAATTTGGGAGGCCTTTGCCAGTCCTGCCACTGACAAATGACAATCTTTAAGGTAATAGTTCAAAAAACCCAAAACAACAACAGAGCACGAACTCCCAATGCTATACTGTGACCAACGAATACAACGTCTAGATATATGAGAGGAATTCAAAGTAACAGTAGGAAAGCAGCATTATTCCTCTATATGGCTTTGACAGGACCATAAAATAATGCAAGGTTAGTTCTGGTGTGTATCTTTCAAAAGTAATGTTGAAAAACTTCAGCACATTCAGAAAAGAGCTATAAAATTCTGAGTTATGGGAGATGCCAGAGAAGTTCTCCCTGCAGGATTTATCCAAAAGAATATGAAAAAGTTACTTGATCATGTAATATGGGTACCTATGAGAAATTTCTGATAGAAAAATACACTTTAATTCAGAAGAAAAAAGTATGTGAGACAGGAAAAAAAGCTATTATAGCAATCAGTTTGGTCCTAAAATGTACAGATGTACATTTTTTAATATTAGATTATGTTTCTTGTGGTGAAACCCTGATTTTAGTTGATAGAAAGGGTTGGGACCACAGCAGGACAAAAATCTGAGGGACAGGATTAGTTTTCATTCATACTATTAAAGAGAGCTTTAAGAACTGAAATTTGTTCGTCATACTTTCCTTTGTGATCTATTACTAGGTCTGGTTGCCATGGTATGAAAAAAAAAAAGAAAATTATAATAGAAAACACACAGGAAATAGTGGCTTGCAACATTTTAACCAAGCTCTTTAAGCAAGAGAAGTGGAGGAAAGTCCAACAAATAACCTGTGTTTTTCAAGAACGTTGTTTAATGCCATTTAAGGGTACTTGACTAACACCTTTTAGTAATGTAAAAGCTGCGTTTTCCACTGAACATAGTCAGATAGAAAATACATTGTAAAGAAGGATGCTAGGTTAGCCAGTTGGCCAGTATTTCGTTTTGGTCACAATTACGACTTGACAAAAAGCTAATAGGCAGGACCATATCGACCTGCTCAACTGGCATCAGGGCACTGCCTTTCTGTCTGAGTTTGGTTTCAGTGGGAACTAGTGACACAGTAAAAAAGGATTCAACAAAAGCCCCAAATCCGTGCATTTTCCTCTTCAATTCACAGCAACTAAGAACATTCCTCATCAGTCGGGCTCAGCAGCTTTCTACTGCAAAATAAGGTCCTGCCTATGTTTGAATCAGTTTTTGTGATGCAAGATTATACTGAGTCTAATCTTAACGGAAATGTCAAAGTGAAGCTAAACAGGTATTTCCTTTGCATCTGCATCACGCAAACAAGCCTCTACACAAACAGAGGAAAAGAAGAGCTAAAGCTTCATTTTATTAGAAATTGGTCAGGATCTGATGAGACAGGGAGAAATTTGTTTTGAATGTAGATGTCTAAAGTTATCTGTGTTTTAACAGCCTTGTGGTTGCAAATTGAGTTATCTTGCTGCTGTTCCACTGGCTGAGTCATTAACAGAAAAAATCCTTAGACCTTCTCCTATCTCCTGGCAAAAAAGACAGCGCAACCTGCATATATGTAATTAAAGCAAATGCCACTCAACCAGACACAATAATCATCCACCCAAACTCCACTTTAGTAATGAAACTGAAGGGGAAAGAACGCTTGTTGGGAAAACCACATTTTCATCTTTTTAGATGACCTACATAGTGAAAACCACAGAGAGGAAAATTTGGCTTGTTCTGTCCCCTGCACCACTCCAGTAAAACCAAGTTGGTTTAAATCAGTAGGACTGCAGAAGTCCAACTAAAGTCAGGGACTGTATGAAGTCATGTCTGACAGTGTTTTCTCTAGCAGACTATCCTGGGTGAAAAAGTGATGGGGAATCAACAGAGTTCATGCTGAAAGGTCAAAAATAATGATTACCGTGTAAGCAGTATAGCTCACAAACATTTGTATCCATGATACACACTGTGTTTAATTGGTCTGTTGATATGCCTTGCCCTCAGTTTTATGAGCTTTCAGTCTTGCTCTTCAACAGCCGCAATGAGAACATTAAATCTCCAAGCAACCCAGCTCTTGAAATCCTGCCAACAACAGTACCGCTTAGCTCCAGATACATCAATGTCTAATTGCCACAAATATATATTTGTTTTTATCATAGCTGGCAGTCCACAGTCCTAGCACTGTCTATGTGACAGCTAAAAACACAGCCATGAGAAACCCTGGAGCTGACTCAGCTGTTCTAGGAACTGAACACAGAAATTTCCAAATCACTGTACATCCTGCCTGCTGGGCTCCTACAGAGAGGATAAAGGGAGTGAAAATGTTAGAAATTCCTGCGTTTCATCTCATCCACTGCTAACAAGCCAAAACCACTCTATCTGAGTTTTGAAACTGTCTAACTTGAGGAATTTCTTTTTACAGTCCCCTAAAAATGTTCCAATGGCAGTTCATGTACAGCAAACTGAAGCCTCACAAGAGCCTTCTTTCCCTGTCGTGGAGGTTTGGGACCCAAAGGAGTGGGGTCCATGACTCACCCCACTCTGCAAACACAGCTGGGACAGCAGGAATCTTGTCCATGGAGGATTAAGGGTAACATCTGGCCATGACCACAAATACAGTGTCACAATCTTTGGATGCTCAATGGAAATTTCATTTAGTAGAGCTTTGTAGATTTGAGTCTTGGTCCCTACTCCAATACTAGAGGCCGTTCCAGAACACAGAGAAGGAAAGCTGACTGCAAAAATCAGCCTGCGCAGAGGAAGCCACGAGAGGTGAGAAAGGAGGTGTCTGTGCACACCCAGAGCAATTCTGAGACGTGATGAGGAGAGCAAAGCACACAGGATGTGCTGTACTCCCGTGGGCTTAAGATAGCCAGGCTCGAAGGCCTTAAAAAAGATACCAGTTAAAAAAATCCCTGGAGCTGCTTATATGAGCAGCAGAGACCACATGCCAACCACGCTGTTCAATGTCCTGGAAGACAGCAGCTACCGAATTTAGCAAGAAAAAAGCTACTGATGTAGCTGATCTCTACACTACTAAAATACATAGAGCACAACACTGGTTAGAGACCCAATAATAATATTTTCCTGATAGACAGCTTTTTTTCAGGTGTTGAGAACTGAAGGGAGTTGCTTCAGAAACACGTAAGCTGCTTATGGTTGAATATTTCCCCAGCACTTGAACAGCAAAAAGAAAAAGGGAAGATTGATTGTCACTACAGATGATTGGAAGTACACTTTCCTCCTTATTTAAAACTGTGCAGTTTAACAAGGACTACTCTCTTAATGAGGAAAGAAGATTATTACTTAGGTCCTGCTTTCATTCAACATGCTTAGTTTGACAGGTGCACGTGGGCTTCTTCCAAGGCAGCAATGGGTGCCTGCCACAGCTGGCCAGAGAAGCAGGAGAGCAGTACAAGAGCGTTTCATTTGGAAACAGAAAGCAGGGTAAATACCGTCCTAAACAAGTATTTCATCAAAACTTTTCTTTTTTTTTAATTTTTTACATACTTGATCACTATCACACACAAGAGTATTTGGAAGACAGCTTTGTTAGCGCACCTGGTCTGCCACACATGATGTCTCCATGGACTCCTCCTCCACCAAATTATTTTCATTCTCAAGTCAGTATTTTTCTTATTCCAGTCTCCTACTTGCCAGTATGGTATGACAGGAAAGACACTGCAATTTCTGTAACATCACTGGAGTACCATTTTCAGCACTGCCAAAGTGTTTGTTTTAAAAGAAGTTTCTCTACCCTCACCTTTCATTTGTATTCAAGAAAGTTCTACTGTTGCTATTAGCAAACCGTGATCCATAGACCCTAAACAGCCTAACAGGGGAATCAGATTGTTTTTTTTTTTAATAGAACTGTAATTTATGAATTAAAAACCTAAATATTCTGTTACTTTACTTTTCCAGACTGTCATTACTCCCGTTTCCTCCTTCAACTATCCTACACAGGCATCCCACACAGTACATATTGAAAACACGTAGCTCCTTCGGAAGGCAAGAGCGCATGATAATTAAGAAAATGTCGCAAGTATGGCTAGTAGCTCTACAGATTTGGATTCAAGAAATACATTGAGTCAAAAATTATAAGCGAAGCATCCTGAGAAAAATGACCAGGAAAAATAACAGTAAGCAGAAAATCCCCAGACTCTTTCAGCAGCACTGACACCACCGCCGCTGCCCAGGTTAACAGCAGCAGGGCAATGCCCACATGCTCCCAATGCCAGAAGCCCCTTCCCACCTCCTCAGTGTAGCGTTTTGACTGGCTACAGAGCAATTAAAAGCTCAAACTAAAAATCATAAGCCCCATATACACCGCTGAATGACAGACATCATAAGGGCACGAAGAGAGAAAAAAAACTGCCTTGACTAAAAGGCAAGTTAATGGCCACTGAAATCAGTGACCTGGCCAGGTCACTGGGACATTTCATGTCTCTGAGGTCGACCCAGTGGCTGAGCTGTCCCCCGTCTCAGTGAGGCCAGGACTTCACCCCATCACGACTCTTGCTTATCTGGTAATCATCTCTCTCTTTTACTTTCGGAAATAAATGAGACATGCTGAGAAAAGTAGCATAACGAAGTGATGACTCTGTATCTTTTCCAGCATCAGCATTTTATTAAAGGGGTTTGTTTGCCAGCTTATTTTTACAGGAGCTCAAGAGGCCTGACTGCATATTTGAGAGCCTGTGCTCCGCTCCAGTTTTTGATGACAAAATGCCAAAGTTGAACGTGCAATGCCAAACATTCCAGAAACCTCCAGCACAATAGCTGCTTTAAATGATGTCTTACTTTTCCTGCTCTGCGAGGCATACAGAGTAGCAAAAATGTTCTTGTCCCTTTTGTTTAAAATGCAGTAACGCACAGTAATGGTATACGGTTACCACTTCAACATGGGAAAGCAAACAAGCAGACGAGCCCGGCTCTTCAATTCCATGTTTTGAAAAGCTATTAAGATGTGCAGCAATTCGCTCACCTTACCTTTCAAGTAGATTAGTGTGTACTATGTATATAGAGACATGCCGCAAATCAACCCCCTAATTCATACATACAGGGATCTGCTTCTTATGCTACATAGTGGATTATTTGTAAAACATTGAATTGTGTTTCCCCCAAATAAACTGCTTAAAATAGCCCCAAAATCACTCTAAAACTAGTATGTCAAATCAGAATTGAGAAATAGCAACAAAACCTCCTTTGAATGAAGACAAAATAAACCAAAAAGTATTGAAATATAACGTATTTGCACTGCACTATTAGGAACGGTCCCCAATTAAGGATTAGGTCTCACAGTGCAAGGTACTGAACACAAACACTTCAAAGCTTGAAGAACACAACAAAATCCACTCGAAAGCAACAATAAACAAAATGTATGGTCAAAGAGAAAACATGAATACTCAAAAAGGCTGCAAGAACAAAGACCCCACATATCATTATGGTCAGTTCAATAAGGCAGCAATTAGCATACCGCCTGCCCAGTCATTTGTGAGTGCCGTACAGGCAACATGACAGACCTGAGTTATACAGAACAGTTTGAAAGAAGGTGTGTAACCGAATTTGGGAGATCCTAATTAAAAAAGGAAGAAGCACGTGGGAGTTTGAAAATGTTGATGTAGCCTAGGGACTTTCAGCACATCTCTCCCATAACTGTCAGTGCAAATGTCATCATGAAGCACTATGATTCACAGCAGAACAACGCAAATCCTTCTCAATCTGAAAGGCAGTTGACCAAAACCATGTAAATGAAGGCAATTATGGAACGACCCCACAGCACTGTGTCCCACAAAACCTTCACGCACAAAGAAACTCATCTAAAGACCAACAAATTTGCTGGATGTCTTTCTAATGACTGTATCAGTAAGTTGGCCATTTAAAAGAATTTTCAATGAGCCACTTCATTCCTCCGAATCAATGTATTAAGACTTCTTAAGTTATCGAAAATGCTACCAAATCAGAATGCAGATTTTGTGTTTCGGTGCAACTGGGAAAAAACGGATGCAAGTGGAGTCACCAGCTAGAAACTGGAAACTGCTGGGAAACTGAGGAATTCGAGTCTGTTTGGTCAGTGGGATATCTGGGTGATAAAATAAATGAAAATGTTCTAGTTCATGTAATAGTTTTCGCTTAAATGATGGCTTTTCCTTAAAAAAAGAAAAAAAAAAAAAAAGAAGAAAAAAGCATGCAAAGAAAAAGAAGTAATTCCTATTATGTTTGATATTCTGTATATTGCAAATGAGAATGCATACGCCTCATCTCTCCTGCTCACAAATTTGCACTTCTTTCATCCCCACATATTAGAAATTTACCACCTTCTCACTTTTTACCCAGACAAGGCAAAAGTTGTTTTTCTGTGACATCCCCAGCTTACCCACTTCTTGTTTGAAAGATGTTCCACCTTCCAGATTCCTAAATTGAGAACTAACTAAAGCCAGCTAGCGTGAGTGCCTGAAGCTACAACAAGGTGTTAGTACTTGATGCGCTCACATATGCAGCTTCAAAGAATACTCACCATCACAGGGCAAGAGGAAGGTACGTTATGATACATATTGACACATGTAAAAAAAAATACAGAAATGGGCATATGCACATATATAAATGTATATGAGCTACAGTTACACTGTGTTCCAAAGACCTATGAAGACCAGTTTCTTAAGGCAGGTACACAATACAGTGAACACATTGCAATCAATTTTACTTGATTCATTTTTGTTTTATGGGACAACTTGACATGTTCAATTACTCCGTTTCAATATGGCACTCAAAGCAGACACGAAATACCAAGTCGTACAGTACAAAGAGCTCACTAGTGCAGTATGATTGAGTTAGGAACTCTTAAATCAGACTAGATGATTATGAATCACTCAACAGAAAAAAAAATCACCTAAATGTTGAGCTATTTTAAGCAAGTAAGTGATATGTGTTTTTTCATCAAATAGATTTAAACTATTCCACAGTAAGTTTTTTTCCTTCTGTCCCTCCCCAACAGGAACAGAATATGATGATTATATCCAAGATTTGTTATTCAAGTTCTAATTCGTTGATGATAACATACGAAATCCTTCCTAAATTATGGCCAAGAAAAACAGCCTTGCCCACATAACAATGCAAGGCATTACTTCACACGTCTGGAAGAATCCCAGAGCTTCTACTTCTGTAGTTCTTTCAGATCCTTTATGGTAGCATATCCAGCTATGCAGTATCTGGCCTACTTTTATAAAGCTTTTGTAAAACTTTACAAAGTTATTTGCTCTCTTTTTTTTTGTCAATTTTTAAGTGCCTTTGTTCTTGACACTAAAACAATTACTAAAATCTGCTTTCCAGTTAGCTTTAGAATCCAAATCTGTTACTTTACTAGGCTTAAAAGTGACACAAACTTTTTATGAATTTGTCTTTTTTCTCTGGAAACATTTTCAAACAATCCCTTATCAGAGATTAAGAAGTTTCCTATTTTCAATTAGGTTCTTCTTGCTTGTCGTAAAGGCTGCTGGGTATATTGAGATGCTTAATACAAGTCCTACAGCACATAAAAGCTTTATACATGGCATCCACAAGCATCTGAGAGCATCTACGTTAAAAGCAGAAAGAGACAGTTACATAGATATTTAAATAGGTTATGCCCCCTTACCCATGTTGTTAAATAAATTTAAACTAAAACTTACCACATGCAATTCTGGAAAGCTCACATGTTAATCCATCCACATGCTGACACTACAAAAGAGCAGTGTAACACTACTTTTTAGTGGAACACTACACTGTAGGTGTGCACTACAGTGTCACACTGCAAAGGCTCTCTTGTTGGTTTTGCTCCACAGTTTCACTGGCCAGAAATGTAGTTTCATGTCTGAAACTCAACAAGGTTGCAAGAGTCTTCAAACAGATGGCTCCATGCTTGTGCTAGTGGCTCTGGAACACAGTGCTACCACAAAGGTCCTTGCGCATCTGGCTGTTTTCAGTGAAAACTCACTGACTGATGCACAACACATGATTACAGGGTTTTGCATGGAAACAAGATTAATGGAAAAGTCACAGTGATTTACGAATTCCCTCTGCAGCTGTTATCATATAAAATTTAAGTATATGGTCTATTTGCAATTAATTGTATCTACATCAGCTTTCGTCTGTAGTCAATCTACTCCAAATACGACATGAAGGACATCAGGCCATGAACAGGGATATACTTTAAAACAACCTCACCTAAGGGACATAGTGGGTGCTAAATAGTGTCTTTCACTTCCAGTTTTACCAACTTCTACAGGAGAACTTCTGTGGTTTATTGTCAAGAGAATTCCTGCCTTACAGGTAATGTCTAGATCAGTCACAAAACACCCCTGTCCAACTTTTTTTACCCTGGTTAATTAATTGCAAATAAAGTAACTTTACTGGAGATAACAAATGCAGAATTGACTGCCAGTATCAGCAGCTGAACCCGATGAGGAGCCAAAGGTGGAATTAAACAAACCTCAGACAGGACGAGAATCACAATTGCGTACGGCTTCCAGGAAGACAACTGGTGGCCCAGGTTCGACTAGGTCACCTCTCTTTTGCGAACAATAAGAATGTTTTATTCTTCCCAGAAATCTGACAGGAGTAAGCTTGAATGGTTTTCCTTCCAAGGCAAACAAGGGACATGACTCTTCTCTAACACACATTAGTATAAAAAGAAAATGCTCTTGATAATAACCATGTGGTGATAATTCACCTCATTATTACCAAGGCTTTGTCATTTCAAGACTTCTCATTTCCTTAGAATATCAAAGTAGATAAAATATAAAAGATCCATTTGTGTAGCACAGCAGTGGTTAATGTTCACTACGGAAGGCAGAAGTAATCCCTCTTTTGCTGTGGTCTACACACCACTGCAGTAATTGGCTAAAAGGCCCCTGGGTACTCTACTCTTCCTGTGGAAAAGAAACTATTCTGCTCATATCTGCAGGGCAGAAACAGTTGATGGGGTGAACAGCGCCCATTTCTCTTTGGGGTTTTTTTTTGTGTCCAAAATAAGATGGGTATTAAATAATGAATAGGAAGGAAGACCTTAGAGGCAGGAGCTTGTCTCCAGCAGAGGCACCATAAAAGCACTAAATGACTCTCTCCCCTGCACTTGCAAGCAACAAAGACTTTGCTCATGAACAATTGTATGTAGGACCCTTCTCCTGACACACACGGATTGGAGGGTGGGGTAAGAAAACTGGGCTACATATGAATCCTACCTATCAAACAGGAAATAAAGACTCCCTTATAGAAAAGGAAATAAATAATGAGGGAGTAAACATTACAACTTAAGTCTCCTTTTCATCAGTAACATACCACTGTGATCTAATTTCTGATTCCACCCAGTACAACCTTTTTTCTTACCCTAATTTCAGGCACACTAGAACCATAAACTTGGCTTACCAGATCAAAGAACAGCTATGCATTTTCTCCTCACTCCTCCAATCTGCTGGTCAGACAGGTGTCTGCTTGCCACTGCACTGCCCTCATTACTGTGATATATAAGAATAAACATATTTATGCTCTGATCTAGCAGACAAAAGGTGCTCATAGATCAGCCCCCAGTGCATTTGCTGTCCATGAAACCCGTCTGCAACCTTCTAAAGAACATTTCACTTCTCACCTCTACTGAAAATGAAGGTATTTGTTATTCTGATGTCAGCTCAATGCCTCCCTGTCTCTCCTTAAACTTTGCAGAAACACACATACGCTTAACTTCAGGAAACCTGCCTAACATCCGTAGTACAATAATACTGGTGCCTTTAAAGATAAACACATGTACAGAAGCCTTTTAGGTAAGACCAGGAAAAAATGTAGAATGAATGAAAAAGCCTCTACAAAGGAGTTGCTAAACTCCTTCCAAAAAATAAGAGGGAGTAGTCAGCACATCAGCAGCCAGTCTTAAGCGTCTTGCACAATCAATCACAAATACTTTTGAAGGCATTCAGAATATGGGTACACAGGGTATAAATGAAATGGTCGAGTCACCATCCCTGGAGGTATTTAAAAGATGTGTAGACATGGTGCTTAGGGACGTGGTTTAGTGGTGGACTTGGCAGTGCTAGCTTAACGGTGTGACCTGATGATCTTAAAGGTCTTCTCCAAGTTACACAATTCTATGATTCAATTATTCTATGAATTTTCTTCAAGAAATAAATCTTCTAAGTTTTATTGCTGTATACTAATAATTATTACTTATGAACTATGTTCTCTTCACTTGCTTCCATCAGCTAGTGCAAATGAAACACGCATGCATTTTGCAACACACCGAAAAAGTTGCAAATCAATTGTTGCTATTGATTTGTCACCACTAGACTCCTCTTAAATAAATATAATCAGCCACTTCAGCAAAGATCACCATGTTGCCACCAGTCAATGGAAGGAGTTGAAGCCACATGAAACAAAACTGTTGCCGGGGGGGGGGAGGGAAGAGCAGTTCCACAAAGCATACAACTCTGAAGCTTGTTTTGGCTTTTGTTTGTGTCCTTTGTCCCCTAACACCTCCTCACCTACCCAGCTTGACAGTGTGAAACCCACCCACGCTCCCTCCACCTTTCATATTGAAGAAGAAAAGACCCCTGCCATGGTTAGTTTGGAGTAATGTATGTGCTGCATGCTGCCGTCTGCCTCCACTTCCCTCCCAAGGTGGGCTCGGAGCAGCGTAGGGTGCTCCTCTAGGTAGGTTACCTCCTCTACCTAGTGACCTTATAGTGATAGCTATACTCCTTTCAGACTTTAATAAAATTGTCCAAGACAGTTTTGCAGACAAAAAGACACATAATTAACCATATATGCTTGCTCCTCTCAGGAAACGAGCCTCAAAGCCAAAGAAGGCAGCGCACCTGATGAGGCTGTGTACTGCAGATAGGTCAGCAAGAAACAGAGAAGTGGCTTTGGGAGGCAGGCAAAAAAAGTAGGCTGACAGAGAAATCCAGCTGAGTATGTTTTAGTATTGTCCCAGGAGCTGATCGCATCATCGGTGGCTGTGGGGGAAACAGGAAATCCCAAACAACTTACTTTCCTAGTAAATTAAGACTCTTAAGCACATTACCAAAGAAATCCTGGATCTACTGAAGTCAAGAGGCGCTATGACATTAATGTCAATGGACTTACAACTTCACCCTCATCTGCACTAGGATCCCAGTATGTGATTTATTATTACAGCCTGGATTACAGGGTTTTATTGGGTGTATTGGCTTTCATTTACTTTTTAAAGTCTGATTTAAATATAGCAAATAAATTGTGACTCCATGAATTTTAGTTCATGATGTAGCATTTTGGCACAGGACTGCGGACGTAACTCTGTCTCTAATTAGGTGTACAGCACTCTCATTTACTTAAATAGAATCTACTCATGTGTCTCTGGAGGGACAGGCGAAACAAATGGTTATACTTGTATCTGAATAAATATTTTTGCTATTAGTAAAAGAGCTTCAGCAGTGACTCCTTGGGAAGAGCAAAGATGAAGGGTTACATCCTGAACTAATCTTAAGGCTGAAGACACATATTTATGGCTTAGCTAATCTAACAGCCCAATGCAGCTGGAAGAGCGGGCGGGATTCCTCCTCAGTTCTTCTGCCCCCATCCCAACCACATAGCCCCATCTCCCTCCCTATGGATAAGGTGAAACAATTTGCCTTCTCCCCTCATTCCCCAACAACAAGGTTAATTTTCTCCTGTTTCAGTGAGTCTTTAACTGGTGTGTAGGAAAAGAGAAAAAGAAGGATAGAGGGTTGTTAGATCAGTATAGCCATAACATGCAATTTTACTCTAAGTTAGCCTTGCTGCAGTAAATGGAATTAACGGAAACAGCTGATTTATACTTATTGGATAAATGGCTTGCCCAAGGTCACGAAAGAGGAATCCACTGGCCCTGGATACCCTCATCTCCCAGCTGGCCCTTACATGCTTCAGTGAAGCCTGTCCCTTTCTCCTTCAACACATATGTTTTCATAGCCATTTGTCTTTAAGAAAATAAAATCCAGAGAGCTCTCATTTCCTTAAGCAGATGCCATTACCACCGGCATTCACGGTATTCCTCATATCAAGTACAGACAGAGACACCAGGAGCCACATCCTGTCTCTCGGCTCTTCCAGCTGCCGCCTCCAGCTTGTCCTGTCCCCCCATGCCCACCTCTACCCTGTCCTCTGCAGGGACCTCCGCTCCTCACCGCAGGGACCCCCACCTCTGCACCCCATCCAGAGGACACAGGGCACCTCGCGGACCATGGCGTGTTAACAAGGGCGACAGATGCAAATGATGAAGACAAAAGGAATCCAATATCTCATGCTTAGCAGCAAAAGTTAGTGGCTGAGAAAAGAATATAATGATATGGTACAGGCACATAAAGTTGATGGAAAATTCACCTAAAACCACCTGTAAAACTATGTTTTGTTAGTGATTTTCCCTATTGGCATTATCTGCACAGATTTATGGGCTGAAGCATTTCCAACAGCAAATACAAATGCTGAGGGAAAACACTGTCTAAGCTTTTATGCCAAATCCAGCTTATAATTAAGTTTGCATAGCTTTGACAGCTGAATTAAAAGATTCTGTAAATTCCCCAGATTGCGTTTCAGATGAAGACTGATTGAAAGCGTGAGCAGTACTCACAGAGGTGTGTGAACTCCTGCCCTGCTCAGGCGTCTGACCCCCACGCTGATGCCAGCTCTACAGCGGCGGCACCGGCTGCTGGTGCAACTTGGCCCCATCAAATTCACTTCATGGGCAGACTGAGTTTCGAGGCAGAAGGTTTCCCAAAGCAGCCTCTAGAAAACTGTGACGACTCTTCCAGCATCCAGCCATAACCTCTCAATAATCCAGTCACGTATTTACGAAGGAGGACGGCACCAGGACGGCTCAGCTGTAACAGCCATGAGAGCACACAGGCATAACGACTTTTGCTAGATTATCACGTCCATTCCTTGCAGGCAATCAGGCATAGAAGGTGATTGATTTTTGGAAGCAACCTTTTTGCTCACACCGCTCTGGAACAGCGTTCCAGCTACCCCAGCAGTGAAAGCCTTTTGCCTAAATTCACCCAAGCCCACGCACACCAGCTGGCCTTCCGCCAGCACTCTCCTTTACTTTAACTAAGCCCTTTGTGCCCCTCTTCTTCACCCATCTAATAAATTCACAGAGAACAATCAAACGCCTCCAATATCAAAGCTCTCCGGCAAGTGATACCATTTTTTCAGCAGGTACTGCTTTCTCCCCCTCGGCCCAGAAGTTCCCAAGATGGCCTCCCCGCCCTTCTCTTTTTGGCGTGAGCCTTCCCTTTAAAACTGGACAGCTAAGTTAGGAAACGTGACTTATCGCCATGAACTGACACTTTGAGGACAAGAAAACAAAATTTCTTCCTTTCTTTTCGTCCCACATTATGGATTGTAACTATCATGGGGGCACATATCCTTCAGGACACATTTTGCTTAGCCTTCACTAGTCTACCGCTGCCACAAAATATTCCATTACTTGTTCGTGGCAGCTTGGAAAATCTCTGGGCCACACCACTGTTCAGTCTGAATTTGAATGTTGTTCTTCTGTTTCAATAGTTTGATAAAATTATGAGTAATGGTCCAAAGCCAACATTGGTCTTCCCATGAAACTAATGAGCTCTGGACCAGCATTATATTAAATCTCAGCGTGAAAGGTATTTTCTCTTTCAAACAGTTTCACCATTTGATTAAAGGCTGATTAGACATTAACATAAAAGATGTTGACATTTTAAAAAATGCCTTTGTAATTGTGTCAATTTACATTCTAAATTAATACAATTATCTAAACGAGCAAACTGTAGCATAAAACTGTTAGCTGCTACTACTAACCAGTGGCTGTAATCTGACCTATTAATCAATTACCTAGATAAAGGTAATATAGTCTCAAGTTTCAATTATACATAAAGTTAGTTTCATTTCAAAAAATCAATTTATATGCAAGTCAAAGTTGCACTGCAGGCATGAAAGAGTATTATATTTTGGATAATTGGTTTTAGGAAGAAATACAAATTACAAAAATATCTCCAAAAGAAAGTGTCTTTAATTGCATATAAAGTAGTTTATGATTATTTCCTGTAATTAAAGCCATGATTTGCTGGGACTAAGTCTTTTTGCAGATGAGTAAGGTATTTTTGATTCACACAATCCTCACTAAACCAGAAAAGCAGAGTAGTTGCTGTATTTAAATGCATGATCATAGACTTGGCTTTTCATGTATTATTTAAATGCAACCCAAATGTAATTACAAGCCTTTGTGTAGGATCTGAAAGGGCCATGACAAGGCTGACCAGCTGGTCTCTTTCTTGCCACGGCACTGGCCCTGGTCACAAACCCCGGGTTTATTCTGGGTCTCACTCCCAAACTGCGTGGTCCCTCCAGTAGGATGGACACAGCAGCAGGAGACGGAGAGGACTCTCTAGACCCCTGGAGGTGATGGTCCCATGAAGCCAGCTCTGCTCATGCCATGGTGCACCCCTGGGTTGTGGAGTAGCCCCAGCTCCTGCCTTCACTGCTGCTCCCTTGGAGTCCTTGGGCAAGTCCACAAACTGCCTGATCTTTGCCTCTGCATTTTTTAAGAGTGGATTACAGGCCACTCATCTTCCTCCTGAGATTCTCTCAAGGCGAGTTAGCTTCTTAAATTTGGTTAAAGAGGACACTTTTAGGAGATCTGAACAAAATGGCAAGCAGGAAATACATGAGATGTATTTTTACGTAGTGCGGAGCAGTCTAAGACACATTGGGCAAGACTCTCGATGGCCATCAGACACTAGTATGTTTGAGGACTTGCCTAGTTTGAAGGCAGAAGTCCCTCCTTCATTCTGCCTGCTTCCAAGATTAACACAGATTTACTTCTTAAGACTTAAGATAAGGTCCTAAAATTTACGTTGCACTTTAATTTCTGAAGAACACTGTGAATAAGAACCTTCTACTTTTCTCCACCTAACGCTGTCAGTGTCCTTGTATTCCTCTTCCTTTCCACATGGTCCATGACAAGCTAAAGCACATTTAAGCCAATCCTGTGATCTTTTAGTGAATGAGAACCCCAAAAGAGGAGGAAGCAACCTTGTGTTCTCTGCCTGGCAGCCACCCAAACCTCATGTAACTATCTCAGGGACATAGTGCACCCAACTGCTACGCAGATCAGCTATATCAAACATAGCTGCAAAAGAAGAGATCTGAACACCAGGACAGCACATCTTGAACTGCTGTGAAAGGGAGAGAGATACCAACTTCCAAATCCTTCCAGCCACCTTTGTGGCAAGTGACAGCACCTTCCCTCAGGTTTGCATCAGCATTGGAGCATCTCTATGAAACTGGAAATCAAGATGCTTGATTCTCACTCAGCAATACTGTCCTTCTTTACCAACAGTTAGGACACAGAGAGACACCAAATTTGCTCTTTAAAAGCCCAATACTTTGCCAGACTAAGGAATATCCATGCCAGCATGAGATACACAGACAAACAGGAGGACAGGACTAGCAAATGCAGCAGTGTCACATACAGCCACTTCCACCAGACGTAAATTTCTGAAGAAAGGGAAATGCTAAGCTCCCTGTCACGGGCCTGAGCGACAGAGCTTGCCTGCCCGCTGTATTAAATCATCCCCACTTGTGCTTCGTCTGCATCCTTCCTCAGATGAAGGCAGGCTCTGGAAAGGCTCCCGGTGGTGGCTGCAGAGAAGGGGGAACAGGGGTGTCTGCGCTGGGGCAGGGAGGCACTGACCTGCCACTCAGCCACCAGGTTTGCAAATCAGAAGTGACAAGAGTAAATGCAGGGCACAGTTTCATAACCACTGCTCAGCACCGCACCAAAGGCAGCCAGCAAGACAACACGGATGCGTAACTTCGTTTCGCACCCGCCTTTTATTTCTGCCCAGCAGTTATTGCCTTTCTGTTTGCCACATTAGCAGGTAACGAAGAGGTTCACTCACTTCACCCTGGCTCACGGCAATATGCAGAAGTATGTCCAAGCCCCTCTTTTTCGATCAAATCATCTGACTACATATTTATACCTTGCAAATTGCAAAGCTAGCAAAGCCACAGAACATGCTCCAATTTCACCTTGCAAATGCTCAGAGGCACAAGAACAAAGACAAAATGCCTTCGGGAGCTGCCTGAGGAACTAATCAGTGACTCACACGGTGCAGCCAGGCTGTGTGTTTTTTGCTGCTAGAAAAGGATTAACTTTAACTTGTTTTAACCACAGAGTCTATTCGAAGGCTTATGTTTTTCCTGAAAAGTTCAGTTTTGTATTTGCTGTGTACAATGGTTACACCTCACAGGGAATGCATTTATGGCATTTCCTACTGCACAGGCGAGGAATTTCCCTTTGTGCAGTGAAGCATCACAGTGTAAGCTGCATCCTCTGCCTATTTTCTTTATTAGAATGACTTTCCCAGTAATAAAGTCTGTAAAAAAATACGTAAAAAACTTTTATAAGCCCCTCTCTATATAATGTAATTCACTGATTACCACATTTCTTTCTTGTGCTTTTTTTTTTCCCCAGAGACATGCTCCCCTGGCAATGTTACGTGGCCAAGGGACTGGTCTGAGCCTTAATCTCTTACCAAGGAGCCAGGAACCAAGTGAGGCAGCCTGTCCCTGCCCTCTGCCTCTCTCTTTGTTGCAGAGGAACTATTCAGGATGACTGAGCCACAAACAGCAGGGCACCTTTGTTCTCAGGGCAGGAGGAAGAAAGCAGTTTTAAACCTGGGTAACTTTCCATTCCTTCCTTCCGAGTCTCCCTTTCTGTCCAAAACACTCCTCACTCCACGCCACTAAATTTGCTAAACTTTATCTATCTTAGCTCTTGCTTCTATGATGAGCTTTATGGTTTATGTAGCGGGAGAGGTGTGTTGATGTCAGTGATGCCCAGCCAGCCAGGCCATGCAGTTAATGGCTGCAGCCTCTGCTGAAGGAGGAAGGAGCAGATCCACAACGCCTCAAAAGGTCTTGCAAAAACACAAGGAGAGGAAAGTGCTTCTAGAAATGGGAAATACCTCTGCTTCGTTGGAGATGTGAGTGCTGGTCAGAAGGATGCTGCTTGTCCCAGGGGCGAGATTGGAGCTTTGGTGTTGGTGATTAAACCGTGCTGGAAATAAGATGCTGCATGGATGCAGGATCAGTGCACTTAAATAGCGACTTTCACAAGAGCTTGGACAAGATTTCCAAGACCTGCAATAGACATCGATACTTTTTATTTTTGAAAACTAATTAATTATTTTCTTTCTCCCTCACATCATATTGCACTTCCTTTATAAATCTCACCAAAGCCACCATTGGTTGAGATTTTTTCTGATGTGCAATCTTGGGAAGAAGCAGCTCTGGAGTTAGATAGCATCAGTTCGAGAGCCTCATGCAGGCAAGAAAGGTACAGCTCAACAACAGACTCTGTTTTCAAGTTGGAATTTGAAGAAACCATGTGAGGATCACACTGAGAATCAACTTTGCATGTAGCTTATTATGTTCAAGTAGCAAGGAACACTTCAAACACAGCTGAAAACTGTCCACTTCTGCATGTAATTGCACACTGAAAAGAGAGCCAGAATTAAGATCTAACTAAACTAAAATATATACCAGACTGCTGTCAATTTTAGATATTTTCATCTTTTTAAAGGATTGACACAATGTTCGTGATCGCTAAGAGCCAAAACCCCTACTTACTCCCTGCTGGCCACAAAACCTCCAGGAAAGGCAACCAGAAAGACACTTGGCCATAAAACCTCAGAAGCAGCTCAGACACACTCCTCTTCCTTGTTCTCCGGGTTCACAAATCAGGTATCTCAGGCAAAGTTATTCATGAGTAAGCAGGCCATGAAACATGAATTTATTCTTTTTGCTCTTAAGCTAGAATAATTTCTAAGGATTTAAAGTCCACATGCTACTCTTATCAACCACTATGAAAGGAAGATTTAGTTCAAGAGTAAGTCCACAGAAAGAAAGAGATCATAGGTCACAACCAAATTCTTTGCCCAGTTCATTTGGGTTTTGATGACCTTCTAAGACCAAAACAACATACAGTGACGAAGTGCTGAAAATCAGTAGAAAGGCACCAAGAGCATATCCGAGAAGGAAGGGTCTTTCCCCTTCTAAACAAGTATACAAAAGTATACAGGGCTTGCATGTGGGTAACAATCTTACTGAACAGTCTACTGAACAGTCAGAGTATTTAGATAAATATATAACAAAATAAGTTTTCTGATGCATATGTTTGCATTCTTAGGGGAGAAACAGAAGTCAGACCATCGAATCCTATCAGCATTAAAAATGTACATTAAGTAACATTAACTTATTCTAAACTGAATTTGTAATTACTTATGCTAATACGGACCCTTCTCTAAATCAGTACCAATATACCTCCTCTTTCAAAAGATGTCAACAAAGTCATTTAAAACTAATGGGCTATCTATTACTGCTGTGGATTTACAGTTACGTTTTCTTCTGAAAAAAAAAAAAAACAAAAAACAAAAAACACCAAACCAACCAAGAGATGAAATATTGACCAAATGCACAACAAATGTCAGCAAGAGGATAAATAAGCTGAAATCAAAGGGATTTTTTTCTCTAAGCCTTCTATCTAATGATTTCATCTATCACTGGCACTATTTTTTCAAGACAAAGTGCAAATTCTTAGTCAATAGTGTTTCTTTAAAGGCAACAGCAGCTATGTGTAGTAAAGCACAAATTTAATAGTATGGCCAACTTTAACTTATTTTCTTCTGCCACTCTGACCTACTCCAGCCTTCTGACATTTAAGTCTCACAAGCTCACGCTCAGCTTAGCAGGACAAAGTCAAAGCTCGTATGTAAAATGATATAAGCTGCATGTCACTAAGTAGGTGAGAGTTTAACTTAGTGAGACACAAGTATGGATGGGGCTGGAAAATTTTCAACAATACACTCCTACCACCCACTCCTCTGACTTTCATGCTTTGAACAGAGCAAGCTGGCTGCATGCAAACAGGCTTTCATTTCTATTGTAGACCAGCTACTGAAAAAAGGAAAAACTGCCTGTCCAAGTCACGAAAACAGATGGCCAGAGCACCCTCACGAAACAGTTCAAACAATAGCATGCCAGAGGAGACAATGCTGACAAGAAACAACAGTTATCTGGAGAGAAGAAAAACTACTTGAAGCAGGGTATCGGGGAGCAGTTGGAGAAAAGCAGCCTGGTGAGATCTGGAGAGCTGGAGACGTTCTGGGCTCAGTGTTTGTGGCAGGGGACTCAAATTCAAAGTCTTCCCTTTTCTCCCCAAACCTGGTCCTTCTCCTGGTGTTATGTTGTACTTCATCACAGCCACCCAGGGGTTACCGTGGCCTAGACATCAGTTCAGGAATAAGAAGGACCAGACCAAAGGTTCACCTACTCCAGTAGCCTGTTTCCACCACCAGCTTGAACTAGATTCCCAGGGAAGAGGTTAAGAACAGGGATGCAAGAAGTGATGCTTCCCCAAAACTCTCTCCCGGTCCCTAGAAATTTGCAGCTGTGTAACTTGTCTATTCTTCCTCTCCTCTCACCCAGTCATCTCATTTCTTACTGTGCTGACTTGTCCCTGGAGTCACTCCCTAACTTTGATCATTGGTGTCCTCCAAACCTTGTTCCCCTGTTCTGTCACACCTTTTTGGTGTTGGAGAGACCTGAACTGCACACACCAGAGATGTCCTACGAATTTATAGCGGCAGGTGATACTCTCTGTCTTGTTCTCTTTTTCTAAAAGCTACAAACATCAGATCTGCTTTTTCAATTGTTATTGAACACTGCATTGACATTTCCATGGATACATAATAACTTCCACATCTTATTCCTGAGTGGTAATACTCAGCTCAGTGCTTACCATTTTATACATGAAGTTAAGATTAGTCTTCCTTATGTGGTATATTTTACAGTTATTTAAATCAAACCTCACCTGCCATTTTAACATCAAGTCTGAAGATAATTTTTGCAGTTCTCCACAACTGGTCTTTAGGAATTACCAATTGTAAATCATTTTGAGACATAACCCCAAAGAGTCATTACGTAGCTCACCTTATGCAAGCATATTGAAAAAAATTACAAATTTTGCACTTCAATATACCAAAATATTAAAAAAAAATTATCTACAGACTGGGATATAATAGGCTAATTATGATGTTCATAGAAGCTCAGTCTTTTGGGTTACTATATCCACTAACTCCTGCACCTCAATAAAGCAAATCAAGTGAAGCTATAGTGACCTGTTTGTGTTAAATTATATTTCCCCCATCCTAGAGACAATATTTTCCTGATTATTCAAAGCTGTGAGAATGCACTCAGATGACCAACAGGAGTAACGTTGTAGCTTAGTATCTTTCATTTGTTTAGCAAACTTCAAGTCTATACAAAACGTTAAACTCCCAGATTTCAATCCCCTTGTGACTATACACTGGACAAAACCATCCCAATTGAAAGATCAACTTATATCAGGTACTCAACTACAATTACCTAGCCTCAAATTTTTGACAAGACAGTGGTTACTATGTTAATCATTTGCATCTTATAGATTTCGATCTCCAATAAATTCCATCTTTTAAAAGTTTGAACAAACAAGACACCAATGGACAATACCAGCAATTCTGATACTGTTGTACCTAAGTATCGAGCAAGTATCATACTTCACAGTGTTCTCAAGCACCTACCTCATAGGTAGAGCTCAATAAACATGTTTGTAATAATCTTTACTTTTTATGCATATATATACACGTCTAATAGATATGCAGATAACATATAGATAGTAATTATATATTACATATATGTAAAAGCTTTCATATGAGTGTATCTGGTAGACTTTAATGAGTTATTTTACTTTAAGGATTTCTAAAGGTCAAAAGTTCTATGTATAATCATGGTTGTTATCTGGTCTTTATGTAGCTTTTCTGTGAGCTATCTGCCCAGTTTAAGAATACTTAGATATTCTTATCTGGATTATATTAGAACAAACAGAAGTGCAACCAGTCCTCAGTCAACAAACACATCTAGCAGAAACCACTATGGCTATAAAGTAATCATCTTTCATTGCAACCAGCTGTTTACTAATAAACAACTACATGAGAAGCCCTTGAAGGAAAGGCCATAGGAGGAAAAAACAGTACTTTAATTCCAAAAAAAAAAAAAAAAAAGACATGTAACTGAAAGCACTTCTGAACTGAAACCATAAGTCTTTCTGGCATCCTTCCCAGCTACTATTTGATTCTATGCCCTGTGTGACATTTTATATATCCTCGTTATTTGAACTACCCAACCATGTATGTTTCTCCTTCTACTGGTTTTTGAACTACTGCCACAATGGTGTCACTACATAAAGGAAACACACCATTCCACAGTGCTTTATGCTTTCTACTTGTAACCTGATTGATGCAGCTGTTTAAAAACTGTAATTTATCTAAAAGATCCTCAGGTATCTCAATATTTTTCATTAAACAGGTCACAATCCTGCAGTAAGAATTCTGAATTTTGAACTGAGATTTCCAGTCCTTGTGTTGCCCATTAACACCTGTGGTTTTGTGAGACCTGACCCCAAGTTCTAAAAATTGTTATTATCCTAATTAACTAACATCATGACAGTATCCACTATCATTAAGCACTGGGCAAACAAGAATTTAGATGGCCCCTTTCCCACAGAGTTCAAACTTTAAGAAAAAACAAGTGAGCATGGCAACGCACTAACTCCACTAATTAAAATTTTTTAGAAGACAAAATTATTCTAACACTAATCTTCCCTAACCCAGGACACCTACATTGCAGATTCCCACAGCTGAGCTTGTCACCCTGTGTTCCATTAAAAATCAGTGGGCATTTTTAAGACACATGTCATCCGATCCATTTTAGGTAACTCCTTCAGGGTGAGTACTGAATGGTAGATTCCACTCCCTAAGGGGGGCCTCTATTAATTAGCAAGATTGCTTGCGCTAACTAGTCATGCAGCTGCACCGGGTTAGTCCACAAAGATGCCATGGTACGGACAGAACTCACAGAGGAATGTGTCAGTCTGCAAGAGGGATTCAAAGGCAGAAAATCTTAAGGGACAAACTTTTTCAAGCAGCTTGTTCAGGGCTTAATGGGTGCATAAAAGAAAATGGAAGCAGCAAGCAGAGAAGCGTGTTGCAAAACAAAGGAAAAAGTGTAATGGAGTGAGTAATAGTAAATGATCTCTCACTATTAGTTTGCTGGAAGTAATACTTGGAAATGGAACGGAGAATTTCAGAGAAATGCCTAGTGCTACACCCTGTCCACAAAGAGAAGACAAAAGAAATCCATCAGGAAATTATTTATATTTCACTAAGCCATCCCTGTAAAAGAAAAAAATGCGCTCACAAATATTATCTAAACATACTCATCTTAAGCAAGTCATCAACCATCTGAACTTACTGTGTGCTGCCCTGCTACCTGGGGATCATTCAGACCCTGTAAATCCTGAAGAACTGTTTAAATAACTGCAAACTCCTGAACTTCGCATCATGTAAAAAAAAAAATCAGTGTCATCCTTCCTCTTTTGATTGTCCCTCCTCAGTGCAAGTATACAGCTGTCCAAGAGGATCAAGTTTCATCTTTCCAAGCCATTTCAGTTGTGATGGATCCCATACCACAGTCTATAAACAGCCTTAGGTACATCATTGGTTATGAACTGGTACATTTCCTAACCAACATCATTTAAATACAAGGCAGTTCACTGAACTTGGAAAAATACTAAGAAATTATTCTCCAGAGCGTAACATCTGGTATAAAGGAGGAAAAAAACATTGTTTTCAAGTGCAAGACATGTAAGAACTGGAGGCTAAAACAAAACCCATTAATCTATCTCCACCCCCATGTTCAAAATGAAAAACAGAAAAAATACCCTTTGGTGCTTCACATTAGGAAGACACAAATCTGAGATGTCTCCCATCTGTTTTGTTTGCTGTTTTTTAATAAAAAAAGCAAAATTACCCTGTCCTTTTTTCTGTTTTCAATAGAAATCCTGAAGGATATTTTCAGACTTGTTAGGTCCAAGGTTTTTATACTGTTCTCATCCCATTTTATTTGAGTGGCTGTCAAATGTAACTATTCTGCCTTGGTGAACCAGTATCTGAGCTTTTCAGGTATTATTAAAATTATCATGACCAAACTTAAATGAACCACAGATCTGGCTGAATTTAGGGAGATGAGTGGGGAGGTGATACCTCTGTGCCCCTCTAACAAACCCTTGACCTGGGAGCCCTGGTACAACTGTGAGTAGCCCATGGGCTTTCTGAGCTCTTGCTGTCCCCAGGAAGCTGCCAGTAGCCACACACCACCAGGCCATGACCCCTCTGCCTCATCCTGCAGTACCGCTGTAGGAAATTGGGTAGAGTTGGACATGTTGGCTTTAAACCACCTGGCAATTTCCTTTTACTGGAGAAATTCCTGCCGTCTAGTCAGAGCTTATCTGCATCGTCAGAGGAATGAGTCAAAATCCCACCTGCTGTGTTCCTCTCACGTGGGTGCATTGGGAAGGCTGCTTGGACGGTGTCCTTAACCCTCACTGCACAAACATCGCTGTGCACAGTTTCAAGAGTTACCTATTAATCCTGGATGAAGAGCTAAGACAAAAATTGTCTTTCCTGGGGACGGTAAGTGTTTGAGGCTGGCTTGTGAACACTCTTCTTCTTATCCAAATATGTCCCCATTCTGCTCACAGCCCTGAATATCCACCTTTGGCTTAGTTCTATCTGGATGAGATTTTGTTCTATTTTTCCTTTTATTTTGCAGAGAAAGCCTCCATGCCATTGTCAGCTGAACGAGTAGTAGCTCACTGCACAAAGCTTAAAATAGCATCTGTAATAGATATTACTGTTCCTACATAGTTAAAACTGAACATAAAGCTGGTCCACTTTAAAGGAACACAAAAATGCTATTAAAATCCTTGTGTGACAATGTCAAATTATCTGTGATTCCTGTGACTTTAAGCCCTAACTTTTGGATATGCATGGGCTGCAAACCAAGGCAGAAAATGGATTTTAATATCTGGTTTTGTTTTTCTAAAACGGTGGCTGCCTTCATTATAAACAAACACCACATATTAGAATACAGATCTCTGTAAAATACTCCACCAGTTGTAGGTGTGGTGGAATACAACTTGGCTTTTTTTTTTTTTTTTTTAAGATAATTGAGTGACATTCTGATGTTCATTTTAATTCAGGACTATGAGTTTCCTCAACTTTCAGTGAAGAAAACAATTAAAAGTAAACACATTCTAAGAATTGTTTCCCACAGTTGAGATTTCCTTCTGCACAGTTGAGTAGATAAATTCAGGTACAAACACGATCACATAAGTTAACTTAAATAATAAAACTATAACTGTTCTCCAGGCTCTTGCCAACTTTCCAGGCAAGTGGCTTGAAAGTTATTTCAATCTTATTAGAAAGAGGAAAATATTTTCAAGGTCTCAAATAAAATGTGCTATTGTTTTACTCTTGCAACACAACAGCACACAGACATTCCTTCAAGTAACATTTTCAGTATTTAAAATAATTACATGAACTTTAAAAGTGGTATGAACTCTGATGTCCTCATCTCAGCATCTTATTATCCAAATAGCATTATGCTGTGCAGAATGCTTCACTGGCAGCAACCATAAATATACTCCCTTAGCATAAACAGAAGGCAAAATTCCCCTCCTCTCCATGCCTGAATACAAGAGACTTCCACAAAAATGCTGTGGGAGAAAGCTTTCCCTTGGGAAAGGTCACACGGTGATACCACTGGCCCTGGCCGCCCAAGGGACGCTGAAGGTCACTGCTGCCCAGTCACACTCCGCTGATGGCATGGATCCACGGGCTGGCCCCGCCACTGCCAGCTTCATCCGTGCTCTCACAGCCATCCCTCCCCTTCCCATGCTCTCCACCCTTACCACAGCGAGGGGAGGCAGCAATCCTTTGAAATTTTATGAAGGAAATAGCTGAAAAGAACCATTTCTATTTAAAATGAGAGTGCTATTTCAAATACACAATGTGCTTGCATTCCAGAGAAAAACTTAGTAGCAGGCATTCAAGTGTTGGCCTCACTTACATGCTCCATGGCAGGATAGAGCTCTGCAAGACAAGCCGAGATCCTGGAAAGAAAGGGTGCACCAGACTCAACGCTGATCCCTTCAGACCATGGAAAAATGGTCAGAAGCCTTCAGAGATGACGAAACTGAGGTTTCACCAAGTGGTGGAACAAAGCACAGGTGGGTATTTGTGGAGAGGATGGTTAGTGAGATTGTGCTGGGTCTGTAATAACAACAGAGTCAAAGGGATGAAGTATTCCTGCCTTTGGCTGAGAAGAAAATCCCTTCACAGCATTTCAGAAATTCTGGTTCCAAAACCAGGAATTGCCATTAAAAGAAAGACTCTTCTTTAAAAAAAAAAAAAAAAAA
>VYZM01003407.1:1212644-1251261 GCA_013398915.1 Dromas ardeola
AAAAATTAAAGTTAAAAAAAAAGTATACTCTGAGCCTGGGACAACGTTGAGATTGATTTTTAATCTTAATTTAATTCATTCTATTCAGCCTGAAATGTCAGGGAAAAAAACACCAGGAAAATGTCGTTCTAAATTCTTGGTAACAGCATTTCTTTTTTAAAAAATCATCTCCTCTGCATTTAAACACCAACAAAAGAGCCTGGAGATGAACTTCTCTGCTTATTTTGCAAAGCCAATGCAGCTGATAGCGAGATAGATTGCAAACCTTTGTGGTGGCACCCACACAAACTTGGAAGGTCCATCTTGGGCATGGGGAAAATTTTGTTCTGCTTATTATTGTCAAGCTTGGTACAGTTAAATGCAATAACGGGATATTTACGAATGCAGACTGCCTAGACTATACAAAATATAAGCTGGAAGAGACAACTTTTCTTTTTTTTTTAAACTTAGCCTATTATCAGCTTTTATTACAAATTTGGTTTTGCTTAAAACAGAAGCAAGATCTAAGAAGAAACAGGGAAAGACAGGCATTACAGAAAGAAAGCAGAGCTGGATAGCAACTTTACAACCGACAATACTACCAATTTATCCCTCATTTGGTTGGAAATTACAAATCGCAAAAACTTTAATTTTTGATGATGGTTTCAATAAAGAAAGTTTTACAAGAAAAGTGTATCTTCACATGTAAATGTATTTTAAAGCAGGTACGGTTCAGATGGTCTCTGGAACCATTAATCCAAACCCCAAACTATCCAATACAGTGGAGCGAAGATCACCACACCTACCTCCAAACGGGCTACACACAACCAAATCAAAGCCTAATTTCCCCAGACATGGACACGCAGACCTCCTGTGCATCATTCAGGGCACCCTTCCCAGCTACTGGAATTAAGCTGCTCGGCACCAGCAGCTTTGTGCGGTGCTCGCCTCAGTCACTGGGTTCACAATGCTCTTCTCCTGCCGCAGTCAGCCCTGGTGCACAGCAGGAGTTCGCTTAACCCCTTCTAAAATTGTGTTTGCCTTTCAGCAAGATCCGTGCTATGCCTCCAGCCTACAACACTACATATGCAACACATTGCTTCCCTTCCTTTTTTTACATACTGCTATGATTATAAGAGCATATCAAGAATTATTTTCTGCTTAGAGATTTCCCATATTACTTTAGCAAACACAGCATTTGCCCTTTTCTTGTTTCTGGCCCAAGTCCTAACAGAAGTTCCTCATTCTCAGACTATGTCACTTTGTTCTCATTCTCCCTCAGAAAACTCATTCTGATTTCTGGCACCTTCCTGCAGACAGACTCCCATTTCTCATTCTCCAGCAAATAACTGTCAACATGGTACAATGTCCCATTTTCAGGTACACATCCATGCATTGTTGAACATTGCTCCAGTGAAGGGTTATTTTGTCTCTTTCTTATCCCACCATGCCCCAAAATAATTTGGTTCTGGGTTATTTCTTGATTGCTTTAAGGTGTATTGTAGTTTCATCCATGTTCAGAAAAATTTGCTGTAACTAGATCCATTACTTGCAAGCGACAGTACATGAAGCAATGGGGGACTTTGGTGGTACCTTACAAAGTAACAATTTCAGGGTGGACCAATCCTGAGATCTCTAACGTTGCCAAAACTTTTATTGAAGTAAGCAAGATTTTTCCCAAGGAATAGCTGAGGAGAAATTCAAAGTTTTGGTCAAGGCAGGAAATTCCTCTGAATTAAGGGCATCTTAAGTCAGCAAAAGTTTTGAGGCACTGATCACTCAAGCTTTTCTTGTGCTTGTTTATGATAGCTATATATTGGTACCCTGACTGGGATACCAAGAAAATACATATTATTATTCTAATTATAAATGGTAACTTCTAGTTACCCTAACTCTACCCTAATTCAATCCACTCTGATTCTTTTTCTTGTAATATTTCACTTACAACTCTTATTTGTATCTTAAATTTTCAAGCAACCTAAACTTCTAAGTACTAAAGTAAATTTTTTATTTCTGAAATAGCTCATTCTTGTTACAGTGCTGTATTCAAAAGCAGCTGGGTCAAACTCAGTTCCTTATGAACAGTCCTTGAAACATTAAAATTGCATGAATAGCCAAGAGCCTCAGTTGCATAACCAAGGCCAAGGAGGAGCCAATAAATCTCTGCCAGTTAGCCCTATTCATCAGTAACTTTTGTTTGACTAAAGCATATCGGCTAGAACAGCAACCTGTCATAGTTCGAAGATTTAGAGAGATGAAGAACCTCTTGCTTCCCTTGATAATTTGTCAGGATAATGAATCATTTCTACTGTGAAAAATGTTGTGTATTATACCTGATTTGAATCTGTCCAACTCTCCTTTAGTTTGTGTTATGATTTTCATTGCTGTTCTAAAGAGCCAATGTAAACGCAGTATATTTTCTCCTGCTTCAAGAGACTTAAATTTCTTAATCAAGGAGGCTCTCTATTTTGATAGGGTCAACGGATTAAAAAAATCATAGTTCTCAGAGAGAAATAGTTTCATCAGATCTCACACCATTTTGGATGACTTTCTTCTGCAACGGTCCCATGGTTCAACATCCCTTCAACAGTATTGAGTTGGAAACCATAGCACACATTCCTGTCACAGTATGCATCCAGAGGTTAAGGCTATTCCTGAGTGCTAATCACTCTCTTCCTGGAAAATAACTCCTTCTCCTTTTACGATAGCGTCAGCCTAGGAACTCTTGTGAACTTGCAGTTCAAAAGGTCCTCACATCCCTTCCAGACTTACCGTTTTCCAGGGTATAGCTTACCCCATTCCTGGGAATTCCATCTGGCTATAAGAAAAAAACAAACCTCACCATGACAACAATAAAAAACTGCCATACATTGCACAGAAAAGTGGTGGCATCTCCTTCACTGGGAATACTAAAGACTCAGCTTGATGGCGTGCTGATAACCTCACCTCTGCTTTCTACAGCAGCTCAGGTGGTGTTCAGGGGTCCTTTCCAACTTAGACTTCGCTATAACACATGATCACACGCTTGCTCAAATGCATTCAATTCATTCTCCATTGAAGTTTTCAAAAGGTAAGGCAAAAGCTTACAAAATCATTTGGTCTTGTAGGTTTGTAATGCCACTGATAGTTCTCTCACTACCAACTCAGTATCTTCTTTTAAGCTCCTACGTGTGAAGAGTTTGATCCATGTAGTACTGCAGTATATTGAACACCTGCATTAGATACATCACGTATTTACACCATGCTCATGCTTATTAACTGGCTCTACTCTTGACCACCAAAAAGTGACCCTGCAGGCAGCTGCATGCTTGTACACCACCACCAGCAGATTTGGCCGCACAGGAACTGTACGCGGGGCACCACACGCTTCTCTGCGCACAAACACGTGCGCATGCTTCATAGGATGGCTACTTGGCTCTGACTGTTCATTACCTCTGGCTTTATCTTTCAGCCCAAAGGACAGGTTCACACATCTGACTAAAATATTTCCTTGCCTGTTTTATTTGTAACTTTGTTTGTAAAGTTACCATTCTAACACTTGTCTCTTTTCACATCTTTAAAGAATTGCTTGCCAACCTTTTTCTTTGGTGTATTTTAACGATGAAGTATTCAGGAAATAAAAGATAATCTCATATTAAAATACAGTCTCTGACGATGGGATACAGTCTGATTTTGTAATAAGATACTGCGTACCTGATTGGACAATATGCCAAACACCTACGGCAAAAGATTGCAATGCAATTGTTTGGCAGCCTGAGCAGAGTGAATTTCTTCACCAAAGTCCAGATCCCAGTAAAAAGCTACATTTCTATAAAAGCTGCCTTTTAACATATTCCCAACAACTGTTTCAAGAGGTGACCACATTTAATATTTTTCTATATGAAAAATTTTAACTTCCAGCTATATTTACCTGCTCCCAAATTATCTAATTTCACCACATTTACAAAAAATAAAAAATAAGATTGGGCAACCAAACTCAAAGTTTTGTTAAACTCAAGCTGGCAAACCACAACGAGAGCATTCTATTACTGACCTTCGGAGCAATCCATGGATTTCTTCCAATGTTAAATGTTACCTGCTTCTCCTTCTGCTAGTCCCAAGGGGCAGCAAGTCTTGAGGCACCCTGATCATTCTCCTTAAAACCTCCTTTGGAAATTATGCAGATGATGGCCTTACCCTGCCTGTGTCTGCAGATAAATCACATTCTTGATTTCAGCTTTCCAGAAGGAGGAGTAGAAGCTATGCTGGTATCACTGACCAGCGATTTCCCAGGACTGAAACCATGCCAGATGACCTGTTCCTATGGTCCAGCCATGCTGGAGGCTAATACACCTCTGGCTCCTCTACAAGGGGTTGAGGTTGGGAGGAATCTCTACCTTTTTGATATTTCATCCTTTAGATAATTTCCTGGATGCTACAATAACCTTCTCTCTCCAGCTATCGAGACAGTGATACCTAAGCACTTGCTACTACTAGTCTTGCTGTAAAGGTCACTGCACTCTACAAATGATTTGTGGCAGCCTGTAACGCAGGAGGGAAGACAAACAAATACCCTGCAAAAGAAAGAAAAAGCGAAACTGCATCATGGTTTGCTTCCATTTTGTTTATCTAACACTGTGGCTGAACAAAACTCTGAGACGTCTCTTGGCCTGTGAAACAGTATCTGCAAATCTTTAAACAATGAGCTTGTTCTCAATGGTTGGATTAATTCAAATTGTATAAAACTGCTTAGATTAAGACTGCACTGCTTTCATGTGAAGTAGCACAGCAATGTGTCAGAGAAACAAATACAGGTTTTGTCCTGTTGACTCTCAGGCTGCTAATTATTAAAAAGGGGGGAACGGCCCTGTTACATGGCCTGTGATCTTATCCCTTATCTGTTCTGACCAGCACAATCTGGCAGAAAAGAAATAGCTCTACTGATAAGAGGGAATATCTCCCTCTCTTTTAAGTGAAGGTATAGAGGCTGCTCTCCTTCAAGTCAAACAGAGCTCATAGTACAGTATTTATTTAAGAATTTTTCCAATATGATGAATTATTAACTTGTTTCGATTGTGTCTTTTTGGATTAGACTGAGGAAAAGAAGTACAACTCCCACAATGTCTCCAGATCCCAGCATCACTTTTCTTTTGATCAGTGCACTTTGGACTCACAGAAGCAAATTGCAATCATATTATCAGTCAAAAAATACTGCTGAAAAACAGCACTTGCATTAACAATTTAATCAGATGCTTTCAAAATCTTCTACAATGAACAACAGTTAACCTAAACATCCACCTGGGACGGTGAAGTCAGTTTGATGTTTGTATATTCCTAGTTATTGAGACCTTACAATAGGAAGAGCTTGGTTATTACACGCCATCTGCCTGGTCACATATTAACACGGAGCTTTTAGGAAAGGCAGTGGGAGGAAAGGGTGCCTTTATTACGCTGCTGACAACCAACTTCACTTCCAAGGGGGATATTTGAGCATCATGCCTAATGTGTGTCTGAAGCAGAGGCTTAGATGAGAAACAACTGGCTGATCCTCCTCTTAGATGAGAACAAAGTGACAGGAGAAATAAGAGAGATCGCACGAGCTGTGGGGCTGGGCAGATTTGTTCTTTGCAATGCTGCTTGGTGCCTGAAATTTCAAATGATCATATAGCAAAGCTATGGTTATGCCTGCTTACCTGTCTCAGTTATTAACAAGAAAATGGGAAATTCTCCCTTTATTTGTGAACCAAGGCAGCCTAGACATGTAAAAGACAAACTATGTGTTTTTGTTGAGGACAATGTCACAATACACTGGTAACCCAGCATTCTGTGCCAGTCATTAGTTTTCACAAGGATTTTAATGGCTCTGCTCTTAAGTGCAACACCCAACACACCTAGAACTGACTCAAGGCGTGCTGGTACCATACCTGCAATCAGAAAAGGCTCCTAAACTATCAGCCTCAGATTTAAAAGGCAAAAGGTTTTCCGTGGCTAATCAAGGCTTTTCTTCCCCACATAACTCTTATTCAACTTTCCCTCTCTTTCATATTTCAGATAAAATAACTTAAATCTGCCTATTGCAACAGGGTGCCACCAGACTCAGCTACTTTGCTGAATTTGGGCGAACAAATGGCAGGTAACTTCCTGGGCTGGAACAGCTATCAGTATGAAATCAGGCTGGCTGTTTTAGTTAAATGAGCAGTAAAACTGTATGTTAGCTTATGTTTCCAAACACAGGTCCTTGCCATACATCGAAGTAAGTAAAACTAGCTCATCACCCTCATCTCCACTGAAACTATTTGAAGGCAGTGTGAACATTTTGAAATGATGACTGCATTTTAAAAGACCTCTGAAAGATCACAGAACCCAGACATTCAAGAAAGTTTTCAAATCACAGGGAAGATAAGCCAAAAACAAAGCAGCAGTGGCTAGACAAACCTCACTTGAAAGCCTTGATAACTTTTGTCTGACTGCTTTTTTCAGAGGAAGTCAGAAGTTAGAAAAGCTATTCTGCTCTCAAAATCTAATAGTGTGATCCTAAAATTAAAAAAAAAAAAAAGAAAAGAGAAAGAAAATGACAAAAGCATAGACATTTTGGCAGTATCCAGGGAAGTCTGACAGGCGGCAGCAGAAAGCACAGATCAAAAGAACACATAAGTTCTTTTATTGTAGAAAATACCTAGAATTCCATGTTTATCTTACCACAATAAGCTACTGAATGGTTATCTAAGCTGCTCTTGTTTTACCAGGCGACTCAATACATCTGTAGGTTTTACCTCGCATTAGTTTTAGTCTGGTGTGTTTAAAATGCTACACATCAAGTAAATCTAATCTAAAAGGTTATATGTCTCCTTAGGAAAAACAGTCTTCACCGAGAGTGATCACCTTAAACAGAAAGTCTTTTTGGTGTCAATTCAGAATTATTTGCCCCAGTTTCTAAAACTAAAATCACATAACTGTGATATATCACAAAAAGCCCAATCCCTTCTCTCTCTAGTAATACATTGCTAATAGGTATTGTGAGAAATCCACAAAAGTACATTAAAAAAAACCCAACCCAACATGAGATGCATCTCACAAGTACCTGTTTGAGTACTTGTGAACTATTTTTGTTTTACTTTCTCAGTTCTCATTTTATAAACTATTAAAAGTCTCCCTAAATTCCAAGCTGGCTTTGCCTATATAACACAGTCACAAAGAAATCTGTCTAGCATATTGTAAGTGGAACTATTCTTGGCAAAATAAAGCCTCTGAGACATGTTTAAGTCATGCAGAAACAAGACTCAACTTGTGAGTTCACAGTTTCTTTAAAGCAAAGCAATACCTGCTGTCACAGCAAGAGGAAAAAAGATATCTCAAACCCAAAATAATACAGCAGAAGCAGAAGACAACATGGGAAAAAAAGTAGCTCACTCATCTTTGCTGTCCAAGTATCTTTGGAGTAGAGGTCTACTGTTTTCTAACCCCTTCAATTCAGAAGAGGCCCACAAAGTAGCAGTTACTCCAGAGTCCTGGAAGACTTCCAATAAATAGATTAAACCTTACGTATAAACACTCTCTATAATTACAGAAGTAAGCATCTTGGTTTTGGACCGCACATGACAAATTTTGAAACCATGAGATGAAATCAAATTGTATTTTAACATGGTTCAAGGGAAGCCTTTCTTCTGGAGACTGTCAGTCTCCCTCGCAGGAACCTCTGATTACTACTGTAGTAACCTAAAGATTTTTGTGCCTTTCAAAATCAACCTAGAAACACGCATAGGCAATTGGATAACAACAATGAACACTTAAGGACATTCCTTCTTACAGGGAGCAGTCTTTTGAAAAAAATTGATCTATCCAAAAGCTTCCATTAACTCTTACACAAGTCTCACAGAGGAAAGCCCTGGCTCTTCATCAGAGCTGTACCTGGCTGGCAGAAGAGACACCAGAGGAGCAGCAAAGAGCTGAGAGGTTCTTTTTTCTTCTCGGTTGTGCCACAGGAGCACGAGTGGCTACCTCCTCCTCAAAATCCATCCCCTAGGTAGCAGACTGCCACCAGCATGAAGCAACAGAACCAGGAGCCGCGCAAGTCCCTCTCTTCCTCCCGGTGCAGATTTTCCACAGGTGCGCATATGCAGCAGAGCCTCATCTGATGTGAAATTTTGTTACACATCCGGGTGTATGAATGACTCACATATAAAAAAATACCGGTTTCTCATGGTTGCATGCTTGCATACGGGTGGGGATTGAACAAATACACATTTGCACATGGGCTAGAACTACCCTTTTGTGACAGGATTAATACCCGAGACCAGGAGGTCACGATTTAGCAATGAAAAATGAAGGTAAACGATGCACAGCAAAAAAGACATATGCAAAAAGTGCGATCAACGTAATACAAATGCTTAATGCTATGGTGATATCTCTTGTGGAATCAAGCTACAGCAATAACCAAGGATCATTTGTGACCTCTGCAGTGGTCCAGCATCACTGAAAGCTATTCATCAGCCTTGGGAAGAAACCTGACTCCTTGCAGTAGGGTCCCAGGCTCGGTATGGGATTAACCCAGTTGTTGGGGACCGGATTAAAAAGCGGTGGCCGTGAGCCCTGCCTGGGTGGCAGTGCCCGTCAGCTGCTGGCTGTGAGGGAGCAGCATCAGGTGCCTGCAGGACCTGCCCGCGCAGGATGGACGGCGCCTGCCACTGCCTCCGGTGCGGAAAGCACTGGGTAAAAATAAGACAGAGGAGAAGTACACATGAGCCAGAAATGAAACGCTTGCATCTGATGTCAGAGGAAGAGCGTGTGGGTCAGACAACCTGCTAGGGGTCTGAGCCAACTGTACTCCGGTCAGCAGCAACGTTTTTATTGACATCGATACCGGCGCAGTGAGGGCCAAAAAAAACATTTTGTGATCTGCGCCTCCTCGCTCCGTCCCACCCCACCTTTTTGCAATATTCAGAAGGGAGAAGTTCTCCACTGATTTCCAGAAAGCTTTTGATGCTGTTTCTATCACGTGTTTTCATTTAAATTCTCCAGCGACAGACACCAACTAATTGCCTGCGGTAAACCAGAGAGAGACCCCAAGCTGCGTAGTGCAGAAACCCTTCTCGGCCCCGCTCAGCCACACAGGAGCACGGCAGGGGCTGGCAGAAGGCACCATCCTGCCTGTACCCCCATTGCTGGGCTTAGTATTAGCCAAAAAAGATGGCAGCTTGGATTAGCAGCTGAAAACCAACTGAAACAATAGTGATCCTTAGTAAAAATACCGAGAACGCTGCCAGCAGTTACTGCCAAATCACGGTACCTGCAGTAACGCGGTGATTCCAGTCTAAGTGCAGAGGAATAGCGAGGTTCTCCCATATCCCTGGGCGGTAGATGTTGACATAATACTGTCTTTTTAATACAAAGTTATTAAGCGGTTTTAATATGAAATAGCTTTTGTAAAAATAAATACATGATAGGCATAACGAAAGAGTGAAATGAGCAGGTTTGGAGGTTTGTTTGGTTTTTTTAAAGACTTTTAGGGAAAAATATAACCTGGATCAAGAATTCACTGAAATGGTAATTTCTCTATTAAAAAAAAAAAAAAAAAGGAAATACAAAAGTTTTTTAAAATCTATAGGAAATATAATAGAAGTCCTAGCTTTTCAGCTACACGTTTTTAATGGAAGTGCTTATATTACATGTATATTTTTAAGTTAATTTTTTTTATGTTATGCTAAATAATTCTTCTTCCTTCCAAACAATATTTACGGTTATTTAAATCAACCAACCAATGTCTTTCAACTATTTATTTATTCAGCCAATGGGAAATAAGTGACATTTCTTATTATTTATTCTAATAAAAGTCAAATATTTGTTCCTTCTGTGAATAATTTATTACCAACTACAACAGTCTGATGTACGGTATTTTGTGTTACTAAAAATAGGGCTACAAATGAATAAATGCAGCTAAAATTATGTTTTTAAAGCACAGTGGAAGAAAGCCCAATGCTCATACATAGCCATTGACAGCAGGTCTGTTTCCAGACTTTAGACACCCACATACCACAAAATAGGTGCAAATTGGAAAAGCCTCTGCTTATTCATCTGGCAGTAAGTGTATCTGGAAGTGAATATATCATGTAAAATCTAAAATCAGACTCAACTTCTTTCAAATACAAAAAATGTTCTAACTCTCTGTTTTTTCACTGTTTACTTCTTCCTCTTGCTGCCTTCCTCTTTCCTTGGAAGACAGATATGTCCCTCCAGACTGAGAAAATACTTAACTTTGGCTGAAATTGAATAACAATTAGTTTTTCTATTTTGAATAAATCAATGCAAGAGCATGGAGGCAGTCTATTAAATGTATATGTAAGAAATGTAAACCCCTAAGAGGCTGAAATATTCTTAAAACTTAGCTGAGCTCTGGAATTTACAGTCATGAGACATTTAACATAGTCAAGAATTTAGCAATCCAAACCAGAACTGGACATTCATACAAGTATCAAGAAGATCCAGTCTTACAACTAACAAGTACATAATTTTGGAACATAAAATAAATCTCAAGATGTGGGACAAAGTAAGCTGTAACTTCCACAGATCATAACGCACATGATGCGCATGGCCAATTATCCAACATCCACCTCCTGAGAGGTTGCTAGAACCTCCTTAAGAACCCACGGCAGAGGCCATGGTGAAAAATATTGGTCTTTCTGGATTTCAAACATAACCTAAAAGAATACCTTCCCTATTCCTTCCTTTAACAACTGATTTTCATTTTTAGGTGGTTTGTTGGTTTGTTTTTAAGTAAGTGAAGTGCACCTATGGCAGTGAAAACCTTTCCTAAACTTAAACAAATGAAAACACTCGGTGTTTACTAAGGCAGCAATCTCCTAGCGAATGAATGGAATCACTACAATCCACAACACAAGAGCATACAAAAAAATGCAGCAGCACAAAAGGTACTAATTAATGACCAAAAAATGCCCCCACCCAAAAAAAGAAGGACCCTTCAAAACATAATCTCAGCCAACCAAAAGTCCCTGTGTTCGCTTGATGTGCCAAGATGCAAAACTTAATACCACCAGATTCTGAATTTACCGAACTGACACAATGATAGGGTGAACGTTAAAAAAAACACATCTCAGTGGCTGCTGTCAGAGTCACAGGTGTTGGCTGCAATTTTAACAATAGCACTGCTTCTCCTGGTGTACTAACGCATTTGAAGATAAAGGAAATTGGAATATATGTTCATAAGATATTTGCTTGTCTTATTTACTCTTGTTCTCTTATTTGAGCCCAGAAAGAAGATTTAAATCCCAGGGATTATGGTTAAACCAAGCCAGTTAATCAGGTGACTTAGGTGCAATCTGCCTTTGTTAGAAAATCAACTGAAAAATGCTGTAATGCAGCAGCAATGTCCAGAGGTGCATTTACTTTGCTAACGACTGACATAAATACGTGCTCCCCTCCCAAGTGACAACGTGCAAAGAGCACAAAAATATTCCCAGTGGGAAGCTAGCAGGACTATGCAGCTGAAAAAGAGAACAACCAAAGCGCATTCACAACCATTTGCAAGTAAATGATCTTGAGACATGGCAAATATTCATAAACATTGAGGCTAATCACAGGCTACAGAAGGAACCCCTGAACAACCACGAGGACAGCTACGCTGTAACCTCAGCTCTACCACCAGCATGGTCTGTTGCCCTCACCCAACACTTTCACCTGTCAATGACACTCCTCATCTGCCAAACAAGCAATCCTCACAGCTTCTGTAACACACCTCCAGAACTATAAATAAGAAGGAGCACCTGTTCAAAAACAGCACAGCCAAAGATGTCTGCAGACCAGGGCTTCATTTTCCCCTCCATCACAAACTTCTTGTGCTCTCATAAGTGAAGTAAGGGGCTTGAAATGAACTTTGGGGTCGCTGACACGCCTTATGTGAATGATGCTCTGAGGACATCTACCATGCTGTTTGCCCCTGAGCGGGGTATGAAGCACAGCAATGTGAGGTGCTTTGGTTTAAAAGCAGAGTTGGAAGAGGAAGCAGTGGCAAAGCACCCTTCATAGACCAATCTACTTCTGCAGGACTTGTAAAGAAAGAGGAGAAGATTCAGCTTTCTGGTTGCCTAACCCTGAAGGACATTCAACAGCCACATCTCTGTGCAGAGAACCTTGATAACCAGGCTACAGCAACATGGGGCCAGGGCTTTCCATCACTGACTCCTGAAACTTTGCTGCTGAGAAGAAAGGAGCACAAGATCTTCATGGCAAGGGAGAGCATGAAGAGAGGAGTTCAGTTCTGCAGTCCTGTGATGGGGTTCATTATTCAGCAGCTGGTCTGAGGCACTAACCACAAGGCTATGGAGGCCAAACCCTGTAACACATCACTGACCAGTGGCTCGACTTCAAATGGGAAAATGTAGGGTTTGCCTATCCCAAACACCCCAAGCCCCCCCAGAGGAAGGAGGGCATCAGGCATAGGTTCAGAGGAGGCAGGAGGTGTCTCTGCCACAGGAGTGGTCACTGCCAGGCCACTGCGCAGGATGCAGACTCTCCTCTCCACCACTGCTGAAGGACTTAGTTCTACACTGAACCCATCCACCAAAGAAGGCCCTGCTGATGGCTTTGGTGCAGTTTTTGGTAGTCATCTACAGAGGCAACCCAAAAAGCACCACTACTAAACTGCGCATATGCAAAAACACATCTATAAATGCCTCGGGTTATTTTCAGGTTTCTGAAATGTAAGGAATCTCCGGTGTCTACAATAACTGGAAGAGGTTTCCATGGGCAACTCTCTTGGATGCAGCTGCCCGAACTCTGCTTTCAGGGATACCAAAGTCTTAGATTCCATAAGCACTGAAACAAGATTACTGCAGGCATTTATTCAGTCAGCTGAATACAAAGTATTCTAAAAATACTTTTCTTTGTCGTAAAAAAAATACACAACCAAACTCACATGAACAAAAGTAAGGATATAAGAACTACCTGGGACTTCTGACTTACAAACAATACATACTACTTAAAATGCAGAGGCGTTGCCACAGAAGAAAAGTTACTAATCCTGTTGGGGCAAAGTAACTGCACTGGTGTGTGGTTTGCATGGGGGGAGGGAATGAAAAAGAAAAGGAATTGCCTTATTAGCCTTTTTGCAGCTTTGTTTTGTTTGCTTTTTCAAAAGAACAGCTTTTTTTTTTTTTTTATTCCTTTTAACTGATAGATATAAATGATGAAACTTAGGTTTATCAAAGCAGGTATTACCACTCTAGTTAAACTCCACCTACTTCCAGAGATACCTTAGGGCTAGTACTTCAAAATGTACCTTAATATGTTGCCTTACTTTAAAGTAAAGGGTAAAATTGAAAGACTTTCCACTGAGACATTCTACTAGGAATACTCTTCTTCCTCAACATTTTCACTTACAGCCAATACAACATAAATCCACTTTACTATGCTAACTAACTAGCTCTTTGTTCATTTATCTATCAAGCTATTTATAAATATCTCAGAATCACAGCATTATCTGGGGGCTAAAGAGCATGTTTCAACTCAAAACAAATGGACATGTCATCTCATGCCTTTCCATAAACAAAAGGTAAGGGCTCGGATTCCAGCAGAGATTTAAGCCTACAATCATGTTTCATATGTTCAGTCTCATAGCTTTACTTGGGTGCTTTTACCAATGCAAAACAAGAGCAGTTGCCCTTAACATACAGCAGCATGGGAAAGCAATAAATTGTTGTACCAGATGGTATATGAGACAGGGGACACGTGTGGATGCTGCGGAGGGTCCCCCTTCCCGAACGCGCAACGTGCTCTGTTGGGCTTACAAAGACCATCCAGGGAGGAGGGGGAATCGCCGTCTCATTTGGGCAAGGAGGTAGTACCCATCAGTGGAGAGGAGGCAGGAACTCACAGAAATCTCCTGAAACCATTTTAGAAACTTTTTTGTTCCCTGAACAAATACCTACAGCCTATGCTGACCCAAGAGCAAGTTCTAGCTGTATGACACTGACCTCTCAGATAAAAATAGGCATTTTTTTGATGACATGTTATATACAGCAGTATGTGAACCACGCAGTAATTCAACAAAATGGATTTTCTCAACGAGAAAAATCTGCAGCAACATATATCCAGATTAAAATCACATTCTTCACAGACGCTGTGTACATTTTAAAATCAAATGTAATTTTTTTAACTCTGTTTTTTAACTGGTACAGACTAGAAAAGTGTTCACACAATACTAACACTAAATCAATTTCTCCCTACGCGATTCCGTGGCATCAACCAGCAACAGTGTAATGAATGCAAAATATGCTAGTTCATTTGACACATTGCCATTTGTACGTATTCTAGTACTAAATAATTAATACTCTGACTTTGGGAGAAAGGTTAAATTGAAATTAATTCTGTAATATTCCCATTACTGGCTTAGTTTCAAGATATAACTAGGAGTGTAAAAGCAAAGAGCTGTGACCAAGAAAAATTAGTTAGTGATTTCTCACTTTGTACTCCTTTCAAATCCATTCACTTTAATAATCAATACATGTTCCAAAAAAGTTTATTTAACCTTGCCTGATCAAGCAATGCAGAACATCAGAAATCCTTTATACACTGGTTTTTCACCTGGAATTAGATAATGTGCTTACCATATTTTGCAGCCTCCTCAATCCCTAAATCCTACTGAGGATTTACATTGAACTGAAACTAGTTTCTCTCAAGTTTACGTTTCTCAGGTGTCTTTAGGCAGAACCTATGATTTTTCTCTTTTCACATTTTTAAACTTGGACATTAAGTATCGCAAGCCCCCGTCCTTTGCCACCTAGATCTAACCCTTTCCAAACTAAGTGATTTGAACCGACTAAATTTTGTATCCCCAAACCTGCTCCCTGTTATCACAGCAGTGCCAGTGGGGGGGCTATCCCTTCCGTATCGATGTTTACTTGATCTGTTGTGATTGATGTAAGCGCAAAAGTGGTTGCAATTAAGAACCCAGGGATTTTACTCTCTCTCCAGCCAGACTGAAAATACCCTCTTTTGTTTACACCTAAAACCCAAAAGTCCCAATAGCATTTCTGTTGCTGGACTTTTACCTCCAAATACACTTATATTTACCCAAGAAAAAAATCTATTAAGAAATGCCCCAGCGTTACCCTGTGATGTCGAAGCGTATACTCAAAAGTCTGTTTAACCAACTGAAACTATGATACATTAAAAAAAAAAAAAAAAAAAGCCCCAGTATTTTTGCAGATATCAAATACTGGAATAAATGCTGTTGTAATTTTAGGGTTCTATTTTAACAGTTAAAGGAGAGACATCTGGCAATAATCTACAAATAAATACAGTGTCTCCATTCTTAGTTTCTCCTCCAAAACACTACCTAGGACATTTTTGCAGCATGATTCATATAATCAACATAATACATTACAATGCCTTTCAAAAAATTCCGAATTCTCAGTTCATTCAATAAAGAACTCATTTTCAAAAGGGAAAAGGGAACATGCCGTGCCAGAAAACTTGCTTTATTGACTCAGCACCGCTGCCAGGAGGAGCAACTTGGTGAAGCGAACTCCACGATTTCAAAAGCATTTTTTTACAGCGAGGGCAGAGAGAGAAAGAGGCTTATTTACCGAAAAGTGAGATTCCACAGGTGAAGCCAGAGACGGTCTGAAACCCTCTTCTTTTAGTTCCAAAAGTTTAAATTTATGATGAAGCCTGTAGTAATCCTTTCAAGCTGCCAGGTAAAGTGCACGCCATATCTCAGCCGTATTTTCTTTCGCCCTTTTGCAGCGTAACTTTGTTATTTGCATAAAGCTTAGTTCTGGCCTATGGGACTTTTTGAACATCTACATGTTAGATTAGCTGTCTTGACATGCTCTATCAAGCATGACATCATGGATCTCCATGGCAACCTTAACCACACCTGCCCAGATGCCAGAGTTACCTGTCATGTTCAGACCTAACTGAACATAACAAAAAAACCCTCAACCACCATTTTCTAGGCACTCAGCCTTGCACGGCCACCGCAAGGGTGGTGTTCGGTTTTTGTTTCGTTTTGTTTTTTTGTTTTTTTTTTTTAAATTGGTGGAAATCTAATTTTGTTTGCCAATAAATTTATTCTTCACAGAGCACTGGCTGAAACGCTAGAGCTGTTGCCGACCCTTCCACATCTCCCAGTGCATTTCCTAGTCAAACAACAGCAAAGGAAATCTGTGGCAAATATCTTGCAGCTCATTTTCTAAAGGCATGCTCAAAAACTCCAGCTCTGAAAACCTTCTACACACTCATTTTTGCTCTCTGTCCCTCAGAAAGGTGTTGCGGTTTTTTTTTTAGCCATGACTTGTAAAACAGGTTCACAGCAGGGATTACCCCCCTCCCATGGCCAGGTTAGCATTTTAACCTCTTAATTGCAAACTCTTTTATACTTGTTCCTGCTCTTTCCTTTGCTGCTGACCGGACTCAACCCCACCTAAAGCAGGTGACCGTGTCCTGCCATGAGCTCAGCAGCAGATGATTCACACCATCTCAAACTTCAGAAGACTCAAACTGTTTCCCTCCTTCCTCTCTCTTTTTTTTCTTTCTAACTTTCCTGGGGATTACGTTAGCGCCTTGCTTTCATTAACCCAGACGAGACAGCCTTGGCAAAGGCAAGGTATCCAAAGCTCCTGCAGAAACTTGCATTACCTATAAAAAAAAAGATTTCATTCCTCAGCTTTCCAGGCTTCCAGGTGGAGGGAGCTGCTGTGGGGTTTTCTTGCAAGGGGGAAAATCTGCACCCCCCCGGCTGCTGCGTTTACATGCAGTTTACCACGCAGACCAGCTCAGCTGCTGGTTATTTGCCTTGCGGCAGTATCCCAAGGCCCTTGTGCAAATAAAGACAGCCTCTGTCTCTGTGAGCTTTCCTTTGCAAAATAAGATATCACAAACAGGGTAAGAAACCGGCAGGGTGGAGGAGGGATGATCTGTGTGCACAGCTGGGAGGTTTCGGGTCACCACGTTAGTTAACCATCGGTAATCCCCAGTGGCATTTTACCTGGCCATGATTGTACTTCTGATTTGTGGCAGGTTATCAAGAGTAGAAACGGGTCCTCAGGAGGCACATCCACGGAGGGATTTATCTGAGTAAACGGAGCCTGGAGAAAACCATTAATACGCAGTGGAAGATACGGGCAACATTCAGAGCTGACCTTGCTGGTGCAGTGATACAGTATGATCTGACAACTTCACATAATTTTTTACTGACGTTTATTTTCTGCAAACCAGGGGACAGTCTGCCATACTCGGATACTGATGGTTAAAACAGACAAGAGAAGAAAGTCAACAAAAAAAGACACAATTACCAATCTTGATTTTCTGGCCCATTTTTGTTGGTTATGGACCTGACAGGGTTTAGAGGAACCTGGAAGACAAATTAAATGATATCCAAGGGACTATCTCCTGACTGTAAATATTGGGATGTTTTACGTTCCAGATGCACCATTTGATATAGAGATTAGAAAATGGTGTTGCATTAGCTACTATCCTTGACAGATCTCCCACAGTGGGGAAATTCCCACCATGGATAATTTTGCCACTTTCCAGATATTGGAGCAGCTGGAGAAGTAAGAAGGGAGGAAAGGAACCTGGAAAGTAAATTGTGACATTTTAATTCATCTCTCCCCATACATCTTACCGATTTTGTACGTCATATATACATATATATGTTACATACACATACCTACCACATGTGTATGTAGTTTGTCTTCCATACCACTACTACACCCATACATCTATAAGGGGAGGAAAAAAGGAACTAGGTGTGCTAAACACACATATACACTCTCCGCAGCAAAATTATATTATGGTCTTATTCATGGAGCAGCTAAGTGAGTCTGCATTATACATACACATATATATACACACACACACATATAGCTATGTATATATATACATATACTTATGTGTATCTATACACAGAGATACATATATATACACACATACAAACACAAAATACACACATACGTGTGTGTGCACGCATAGACACAATTGGTAAGAAAAAAACCCTCTGAACTGTAATGCCGTGACCATAATAATCTTAATGCATCTGATGAGTCAGACTGTTGATACATCACATTTCAACTAAGCAAATTTCTTACAATCAACTGCCATAATTTATTTCTGCATGTTTTTAATGTGGCTTCTGTTGAGTTTATCTTTTTTTTTTAAAGTTTTGCCGAATGGGTGGAGTCTGTAGTCTTTCCTATTCCCAAGAAAGTTTGATGCTCTAATAGTAATTTTAAAGTTATTTTAAAATTATTAGAAAACTCATTACATACAATACCTATGTCTAATCATCAAAAAAATGAAGCAGGAGACACTCGCATGAATTTTACCCTCAATAAATTAGAAAGGATGACACATTTTAAACAAGTAACAGGAACAGTTACTGCATTCCTCCTGTAATTTATTGCCTTCAGAAAAGACTCGAATTACAAAATGTGTAGGGTGTAATGCTGTAGGCTGTTCAAACTGAGTTTGCAGTGTCTGTAACACTGGAACTAAATATTTACATGACTCCAAAAGATCTAATCTCTGGATTTCATCCCCTCCCACCCCCTTCATTTAATTTGTATGCTATCTTTATCCACCACCCAGCACATTCCATACAGTCGCTAAAGTTCATGAAAGAGATAAGTGGGGAGAAAAAAAAAAAATCAAGACGTTCAAAGGAAAGGAGGGAAGCTGTTTAAAAATAAGGAATAGATCATCCTCGTTAGAGCTGAAGTTTTGCAGTAATTTTAGCTGGATACATATGGATTCTAGCAGTTGTGTTCCGAGGCAGTGATAGCACCTGGGATCTCTAGAGACCCTGTTAAAGAGCAGTTGTAGCGGGGGGGTTACCAAATGAAATCTTTCCAAACCTGTAACAACAATCTGATCTCCAAAGGTTTAGAAGGCTTCAAAAGAGGCTGGGAATTCAGTAAGAACTCCGATAACAGAGTACAATATTTTTCCAACTTGTTTTTATTTCTTACTTACAATTAATTTGCTGTTAGTGCTGAAATACCTCTAAAACGCTAAGAAAAAAAAAACTTTTATAAAAGGTTTGCTGTCAATCATTTGTTAAACTAAGAATAACGAGCGTAAGATTTTTGAGCCTGAACTCTAAATTCTGCTGGTTGACTGGAAAAAATGAATTATGGAATAGAAGGTAGATTGCCTGTAAAGCTGAACAGATTAAACTCTAACATTGCACCCAAAACCAGAGCCCAGAGTTAGTCTGTGAAGAGATCCTTGCATGGCATTCCCTGAATTCAGAAGGTCACTGTGACAGCAGCCTCCACCTGCTCTGAGAAATACATCAGCATGTCACATCGCCTCTGACCCTACATCTACTTTTTGCTGCTGAAAAGCAATTGCAGGCAGGCGAGAAGCAAACCACCTTAAGCCACGCTGCTGACAGACCAATGTGGACGTCAAAACAGCTTGGAGGAGGCAGATACCTGTGGATAAGTCCATTCTGTTTGTATTAAACGACTCAAAAATAGAAAAGAAAGCAAATGAAAGGGTAACAGAGCCAGCTAAAGCACACAGACACACTCCACAGATATTTTCTTTTCTCCCGGGCAGTGGTGCCAATACTGAAAGTGTAACAGAAGTTAACAGCTGTTCCATATTTTCCCTTCAGCTGTGAAAAGTAGATGGATACTCATATACTGAGATCAAGAGTCTCACCTTCATCCCTTTTTCCGTGTATACTCTTAAAAAAAATATGAAAAGCTCTTAAAAAATGTCAGTTTCAACAAACAGTTCCAAGGTAATATTGAATAGTCTCATTTTTATTATTGTTTCTTTGAATTTCAAGGGAGGAACTGAATCTCAGGCTACATCAAAAAAAATTGTGTAATGCTTTGTTACATTCTCACCTTTTGTAATGCACTAACACTCAATTTTGTAGGAGTTATAAGGACTGTTCAACAAAAAGCAAGATACGAATTTGACTTTCATACCTGATCTCTCAGTCTCTCCTGGTGTCCCATTATTGCTGTGGCATGGTGGGGATACTTCTGTTTCAGATGCTCAAGAAAAGCCTCTCTCTTCCTGTCCATTTCCGAGGTTTGCATTCCCAGTATTTCTTTGGAACTGCGAGGGCCACCTACTGTATGTCTTCGAGGGATGTTGCGGGTGGACTTTGAATTAGAAGGAGTGTGACTGTTCGGGGTCGAAAGCAGCTCTTTAGATCGGAGACATTCTGCATCGTCTAGTGATGTTACATGCAAACTGGTTTTTGCCTGGTCTGAAAGAGAAAAAAAAAGCCAAACAGTATATTATAAGAACTTAATCCCAACATTCACATTAATAAGAAAAAGAAAATAATCGCTGTAAAAGCTAGGTTCTTTTAAAAGTCTGGTAGTGTTCAATGGCATGTTCTGCATCATTAGGCATATACACGTTGTAAGAAGTGGCTCGGAAATAATCACTTATATAAGCTACACACAGTACTTAATGTACTTTTAACACACAACCACAGTATTGCCTCACAGAAAAGTGCGCATCATTAAAGTAGATGTTTCTTTTATATCATCTTTACCACTATGTGACTTGAAAAGAAGGTCTGACAGGGCCCTTATTCCCTGACCTTTAAAATCTACAAGATGCTTTCCACGAAGAAACAGCTTTCTTCGACAGGCTCCAGTACACTTAATGGCCCAGTAACCACTATCCTTAAGGATACTAAATGATAAAATTCCTTTGACAAAGCAGATTTGAAATCCTTAATCTTTTTTCAGTGTGTTTTCCACGTGCTCTGAAACACCTATGAAATAAGAAGAGGGTTTTGGAGGCTTTTCTTCCTGATTTCTGACTGTGGTCTGGTTTTAAATTTCACGGATCTCCCTTGGATTTTATACGTCTCAGGACAGCGGGCTGGAAAATACTACATCACTTTTTCAATAAACCGTCTCTTAAGAAACAGAATAAAAGCAATTTTTGTGAGATATATAAAAAAAATTAAATATCTCAGTTAAATTTTACAACTTAAAATCTACTTTAAGACCAAAGAGCATGACGACGTTTGTACAGAGATAGGCAGACATGGGCGGGTATGTAAGTGCTGGCTTATCTTCAGGTAACTGTGTAACACGAACCCTCTGGTGCATGAAAAAGCGTAGTCTGGAGCCTTGTTACCTAATACCTTTGAAAAATCCCCCACTCCTTTGTTAGCAAAGAAAAAAAAAAAAAAACACCACAAAAAAAAAACCCCAAACCCAGAAGCATTGAAAAGGCCTCTCCAAGTCTGCTGTGGCCTTCTCCATCTTTTTGGGGTAGCCTCAGCGTCCCTATGAGCGTTAACCCTTTACAGCACTTCACCAGCAGCAGGAAGCTCCTTCTATACTGTTTTTAATACAGCTCTATTTCTCTCTGTGTGACACTTTTCGCCTCAGAGCCCTTTATCCCCCCCAGCGACTGTCTCCTCCGCGCGCTGCCATTTATATGGCCTTGCTGTTTGGAAACAGGCACCCACTCGCTTCTTTTTGTGGCTCAGTCAGTCAGTCTGACACCCTGCCTACCGATTGCCTCAGGATTTTATGCTGGGGATTTTTCAGCTTTCTGGTGTGCCTCATCAACTGCCTGCCAAGTCCCACAGAACATCAAGCCCTGGTAATAAGGTCAATTCTCCCCCGGTGGAGCCGCTGCTGGTGTGACGTCCCACAAATTTACACGGGGAACCAAATCCCCAGGGTTTCACAACAAGACTGAGCCCTGGAAGGTCCTCAAAGATTTTGCATGTTTCTGTAAGCTCCCTATAATGCTCATGGACTCCAAAATATCAACAACATCCTCTCATGGAAACCTATCCCGAACGCAGAACCGGACACAGGAGCTCAGATTCCACCACCCTGTAACGAGCACAAATCCAGGCCCAATTTTGGAAACAGGTTTGGTTCAAGGGGAAGTTTTGCTCTCATGCAGATTCAAAATGCCATCTCCAATTTCTGCAGCATCTTCCAAGACCTTCTTAGAAGCACGGACCTGGTTAAACCTTCAGAGCAGCAGCCTCATGTGTACCTACACACACACACACTCTCACACTCAATTTTTCCAAGCCCAACTCAATTACAAAAACATCTAGCGTCACTGATTACTGAAAATTCAGAGCACCGACCACCAGGTGCACTCAGCTTTTATGAGAAAAGTGGCAAAAAGGAGAGTTTTGCTTACAAGAAGTAAGCGTGGCTACTCCAGCCAAAATGGTTTCTGACAGCTGCACAGTCACTTCAATGGATTTTACAGGGGCGGAAAAAGAGGTGGGATGGGGCTGGCTGGAATTTACCATCTTTAATTTGTTGCACCAAGGGCCCAGCAGTTATATCCCTGAGGCTGTTGGAACAAAGGCGGCAGACATAAATAAAGGATTTCCTCAGAGCTCGAGGGAGTCAGCGTGAGCGTGGGTGACTGAGTGCAGCAATTTGGTATAAACCCTTAAAGTATGGCCACAGCACCAGTTTCAATCACTGAATTGGTGGCAGGCAGTTCCTCAAAAAGGCAGGTAAACCCACACTGACAAACACAACTGAGAGCTCATGAATGTGTATTTCGGGTCCTAAATCTCTCTCGTGCAAAGCCTTTCCCTATTCTGCACTTCAGTCATTTCAATAGTTTAAGAAAAAGCTAATTATCTGGAACACAAAGAGATGTATCAAGTAAAGTGTTTTACTGCTATTTGTTATTGGGTGAAACCTTGAGAAGGAATAAAAAATAACATTTTTTTCTCATACTATATTAGAAAGATCAACAACTTCTCTGATTTTTCTTTCATATATTTGGAAAATACTGTATAAATACCAGTGAAAAGAAAGGAATGTAAACTATGCAAACTAATTGCTAGTCTTGCCAGCGAGCTGACCTGGGCATTCAGCACGCTCCCGCCGCGTTACAGCCCACAGCAGCACGTGACTTTCTTTGCAAACCAAACTCTCTGTCATGTTTGAATATGTGTCTTTCCCCAAGTAATTGCTGAAAAAATCTTCCTTGGCCACTTCCTGGATAGGGGCAAGTGATTCTGATGGCAAGATGGAAAGGTGGGGTGGTGAAACCCCCGCTGTGTACCTCGGGGCACATAAGCTCCACAGCTGCTGTGTGGGCCACAGGGCTACAGGGAGGAGAACCTGAGGGAGGTTTTCTGGATCCTGGAGTTGCTCAATAACAGCGTGGGCGAACTTTCCATATCTACCAAGTGAAGATAATAGGCCTAGAAAATCAATGCCCACAGATAACTGAAATGTGTAAGGATCATGTGATGGTTCCCAGAAGAGAGCTAAGAGTAGCGAAAGGATAAATTATGCAAGTACCCTCCTTGGAAAAGGAGTAAAGAGAAGCCAATGGAAAACACAGAGGTGTGAGATAAGCTTGTCTCCCTCTCTCCCTCCCTCATATTCAGAAGCTAAAAGCTGAAGGTCTTTCTGTTCAATAAAATAGCAAGTCTAGAGGGCAACAAAAAGCAAGGCTTGCTGATTGACAGGGGAGGGCTTTGGTTATCCAAAGGCTTGAGTAACCCTTACACTTGAGTTGCTTCTCTGATCTGAAAACAAATTTTCAAGATTTCTTAACATCACCCATTACTAAGGTGGATATAACTACAGGAAAGGTGCAGGTCTGCAGCCTAGAAGGAGTATGCCCAGGACTATCAGGAAGATTATGATAAAGGATTAATTGCTGTGAGTTGGATATTTAAATAAAAGTAAAAAGTCCCTTCAAGACATCCTGGTATGCAATTCTTCTAAGTTACACCCTCCACGAAGTCTACAAAGGTCAGGAAAGTCACTTTGCTTCATTACTTTAAATGTTGTGAAGACTTTACTATTCCTGTTTTGCAATACAGGTGACAAGAGAGAAGAACATTTTCAGAACAATTTCAGAAAGCAACATGTATGGACCTGATCCATACTGATACTATGAAACTGAGCCTTGAAGCAAACCACATTCAACACTTAAGGTTTAAAAAAGAATACAGTTTTAACAGCGGGAGTCAAACCTACCTCCATTATATTTATGCTAGAAGTAAATTTGAGATTATCTTGAATCTTTCTAATTTATTCCAGTGTCTTTACAATTAGCTCTGTTTGCAAGGAACTTTCAAATGCAACTTTTGGATATGGACCAAAACTACTAAATTTAGTAAGGAACTTCCATCATTCAAAATTTTGGGGAATCAGAGGATCAGTCTGGTCAGACCTCTGTTTTTCTGGCTCCACGTGTATCTCCATCAGCTTCATACAACTCATACAGAAGAAATATGTTAATGAAGGATTTTTTTTTTCCTGTTCAGATGCATCCTTTAAATGAAAATTTCTGTCCCACTAAACATAAACACATACAGAGACGCACATGACATGCACTGCCCAGTGTTTTAACTAAAAAAAATGATTCAAAAGAGCATCAAGCAATTAATGAACCCCCAAGAAACGAAGAGTATTTTTTTCTCCTAAATTCTGTATGTACTATTTTCTGGTATTACACACTTGTAAACTTGTGTGATTTTTTTAAAACCATATGTACTCAACCATGCACTATTTCTTTCGCAGAAGCAGAGTAACACAACTTTTCCTCAAGTGCTTATGAGGAATACAAGACACATGAACTGGGAATGTTCACAGGTGCTCCACAAATACTGTAATAGATGTAGATCAGATTAGGTATTTGTCATGCTACCTGAATGTTATACTCCACGTGGAATATCCCACGTAGAATTCACCAGGAAATAGTTTTCATTCGCTTTTAGACAAAATACATAGTGCAAGAGTAATTGTACAAATGCATCACAGCTGACCCACCGTGAAAACCACGCTTATAATTTCCTGGCTTCGCTCCAAAACAAACCCAACGGGTTTCGCACAAAGTAAACTAACCCTGTGACAATCTGCTCTGAAGCCCCCTCTTTTAACAGCCACCCCGAGAAAAAGGTGAGCTCAAACCTACTTTTCTGAAAGAAGAGCTGCTTCTCTGCCATAGGGGAAGCAGGCAGAGCATTTAAAGGCAAGGTGACATTATTCTCTCCCCCCCGCCCCCCCGCGGGAGCTGCACCCTCCGCACCAGGCAGCGTCCTGCGAACTGTGACAGCAACACAGCATGCTCCCTGCTTTACAGGGCAGGCAGAAATCTCTCCGAAGAGGAAGTTAAACTCACAAAGTCGGAGTATTAGGGAAATCTGCAAAGCCATTAGCACAAGAAAGACATGCTTTCCACCCCCATTCCCATGCATTCTGCCTCCAGTTATAAAAAGCAGCAGCGAGGGGCATGTTTAAATGTAACTCCATCTTTGCCTGATTCTCTTACTTACCCTTCATCTCTCTGCCGTCTGCTGAGCAAGCCAGGCACAGCTCAAGTTTCTGGCTTTCATTTTCCTCCATTGTCCCTGCCCACCGCAGGGGCTCCCCCTCTCCAACTTGGGAGCCGCAGCGCCCGGACTGTCAGCGCCCGTCTCGGGGAGGAGAAAGGCAGCAAAGCCCCCCCTTCCTTTCCCTTCCCCAGCGCGCCCCCCCTTAAGCGCCCCGCATGCCCGCGGTGCCGGGAGCGGGTCCCCCCGCGCTGGCGGGCGGCGGCGGCGGCCGGACGAGCCCCCCGAGCCCGGGGCCCCAACAGGTGATGGGCTTTTCTGCAGGAGAGCCCCTGGCCGGCTGGCTTCCCGCGGCAGCCGGCGAGCATTATGAAAGGGAACATTTCAAACATGATTACAGGCCCCAGTCCCTGCTGGAATCCGAATCCGTAGCCTTTTAAATCTCTGTCATGGGACAAAAGCCCTTCCACGGAATATTTTTTTAAGCTCGTAACCACCAAGCCCACAAACATTCCTGATAAATGCGCCTCTGTCTTTTTTAGCGTCTAGTTTAAAAGTAATTCATTATATAAGCGCTTTGAGGTTTTGTTTTCTGTTGAATTCTTTCAAGCTGCTCAGAGAATGAATTAGGGAAAAATCAAGATACAGGAATTCAACTTTAGTGAAGCCAATAAAAATGAATGGTAGCAATATGTAAGCAGGGACTTTGGTTAAGAGGGATTTTGAAGCCTCAGTAGCAAAGCATATAGAAACATATAACTAATTCTCTTTTGGCAGATCAGAGGCAGGAAGCCTGCATGAGAATCAATGGGTCCACCGGGCTGCGAGGCAAAAAATAACGTGGCTGAGAAGGATGAGATCAAATCCCACAGATTCCAGCAGATGCCATATGTGTTGATTTAGTGGAGAATATCAGACCAAATTAGTCTATCAAAATCGTAGCATAGAGCCAGAGATGGTGGAATAAGCTGAGCGTTGAGTTACAGCATCAAGACCAGAAAGTTTATCCACAGACATCTTCTGAATTAGGTGAAGAACAAAGCGTAACTGAGATATTAATGAAAATATGCAATTTCTCCTTTAAATCAACCTCATACTGCAACACCAGATAACAGTTAGTACCTTGAATGTCTTTTTAAACAGACCTAGCATAATCTGGTCTTCCAAGCTTTCTGCAACTCCGACTTCAATACAACATTAGCTAAATTGCTTGCAATGACCTCTCAACCACCCAGACCAGACAGGCTAGGAAAATTCCCCTACGTTTCCTTCTACATCTCTATCTGGCAGAAATGTCATCCTGTCTGCTTAGATTATTGAATGCAGAAATGTTTTGTGTATATATAAATTCAATACAGAAGCTCAAGGAGAATCACTCTCCTCGTGCTCCAATCCTCCCCCTTCCAGACAGAAAAAACATTTGAGAAAATTACGATTAACAATTGATAAATGAACAAAACTATTGCTCATTAGATCAGACATACATATTCTTTAGCACTTAAGAAATATTTATTTTCCTTTTTAGCAATTAATTCTGTATGGTCTTGGAACCTGGCAAAAGTCCCAGAGATCTGGCACAGAAAACATAGAAAAGATGAAAATACAATCTAAACATTAGCACTGCTATTTAAGGTCTGCAGTACAATGCTCCCAATAGAATACTCCTATAGTTGTCCTGCAATATAAAGAAAACAGTGTGATACACATTGTGTTTAGAGTAGTGTTTTTACTGGCCATGGGCTACTCCTGCTCATTCTGATTGCGGACTATTTTAGGAGGAGAAGTGGTGGCCAGACATCCTACTTATCTGATGTTGCCTTTTGTGATATGGAGGAATGTGCCTTTAACACTGAGGTTTTCCAGAGTCTGGACAAGCGTGATGAGCCTCTTGCGACTTACATTCACAGCCAGCTGGAAGGAGAAGACAGCTCTTACCGGAATAGTGATCACTGAACACCACCAGCTTCAAGAAATATAAGATAACTCCGAAACTGCTGATGAGAAAAGAAAGCTGGTACAATTGCCTGCAGCAGCAACATGAAAGCTGTACCAAGACATTACCTGTACTCAGGGCTCAGAAACTGAGTTAGGAAACTAAGGGCATTTAAAAAGACCTTATCCTGAAATAACGCAATGGAAAGCACAAAACATACTTGCCTACAAATGCCTAAAAGGAAAATGCTTTTGCAGCCTTGTACATAAGCAGGGTTAGCTCTGGAGATTAGCGCAGTTGGTACCAAGAGCCTTAATAAGGTCAAAATCAATGCACTCTAGCCCTTTAGGAGGCTTTACCTCCATCCACAGTGGGGAAAAAAACCTAGAAAAATTAGTTTAAGTCTAAAATATATATATATATTAAAATTTCATTAAAATTAAAAGACATACTTTTAGCCAGCACCATTAGTTTCCACAGCCAAGAGCACAAAACACAGAGTTAGTCTCCTGACTCCTCCACTGAGGTGTCCCAGTGGGCAGCCAGGTGCCTCTTAGGATGGTGCCAACCTGGTCTGAAACTGTTACTTTCACAGAATCATAGAATCTTCATGGTTGGAAAGGACCTTTGAGAGCATCGAGTCCAACCATCCGCACACAAAAAAAAAAACCTACAATCTCTGCCACTAGAGCATGCCCTGAAGTGCCAAATCTATACGTTTCTTAAATACCTCTGGGGATGGCGACTCAACCACCTCCCTGGGCAGGCTGTTCCAGTACCTGACCACTCTTTCAGTAAAGTAATTCTTCCTAATATCTAATCAAAACCTCCCCTGCTGCAACTTCAGACCATTTCCTCTGGTCCTGTCATTATTCACTTGGGAGAAGAGGCCAACACCCACCTCTCTACAACCTCCTTTCAGGTAGTTGTAGAGAGCCATAAGGTCTCCCTTCAGCCTCCTCTTCTCCAAACTAAACATGCCCAGTTCCCTCAGCCTCTCCTCATATGACTTCATGGCCACAGCAAGATGCTCCCACTGCTGAGAATGACAGTAAATGGTATTGCTGATGCTGCTATGAGTTCTGGGCAACATGGACCCCCAAAATGCAGAGATGATGTAAGGGAGAGTGCGTATTTGATTGTGGACGTGTGGCTTGAAAACTGGGTGTCACCTTAGGAGAATTTCTGAGGCTGCAGAAGTAGCCTCTCAAAGGGGACTAAAGAGCATTGACAAAAGGTGAGACTAAACATGCCACGCTTCAGTATCATCAAAATCAAACAAAACAGAAGAGCCGGCCCAGCCTCAGAGGAAAAATAATCACCTCTGCTGATGCTCAGGACAGGGAACAGTCAGGACAGCAAGGTCTCAAAGCTTGTCCTCACTTTAAGGGAAAAGTCCTTGGTCTGAAACTGGATTTAATTAATATCTCTGACAACACCATTCCTTCAGATGTTACCTAAATCTATTAAAAGAATTAGTGAAACTCCTTTAGCAGCTGAGAAAACGGAAACAGCTAGAACCATTATACTGTTAGGCTCAAATAAGGAGCTTCCCAGCACCGTCACTGGGATGAATCACTAACGACAAGTTAAATAAACTTGATTAACCAGTTCACAGCACGCAATCAGCATTTGTTTATCTGCGGGATCAACAATAACAGTGGTTCCTTTTAATTACTGTGCTCAGATCTGGACCCATCAATATCAAAACAATGCATGGAGAATAATTGCTAGCAGGTTATACTGTTTTAATTGCGTTTAAAATTAATGTCCCTGAGCAACTTAAACACTTCTGGGTTTAGCATGTACATAAAAGGAACAATTAACAAATACTGGCTGTGCTCAATTAGTCAAACCTATAATATGCAACGCTGACTCCATGGCTCTACCAATTATTCACAACGAAAAAAACTGGGAAGTTAATTATTAATAGTTAAATCAGAAGAAGCATCCCATAATTAAAGACCTGTCTCAATGTCTATGTGAAATCATGTAGCCGCTGAGAAAAACGCCATGAATGCTCTCCACAGGAACCAGCCTGACACTGTCTAGCCTACTATAGTCCAGAAACAAAATAAATATTAGACCCAGAGTGATGAAGCAGAAGTCTGGGAAGAATTACGAGTGCTCAAGCGGGTCACACTGCAGCACCTCTCCAAGCCATTATGTGGCCCGAGATCTCTCGGGCCTGCTCTGGAGGAGGGGAGCATCAAGAGGATGCTCTGGCAGGTCAGGAAACCATCCCTCCACACCAGGGAATTGTGGGTGGCCATTCGCTACCAACCGATCAGATTTGAAATGAAGAAAGTAACTTTAACTAACTATGGAAAAACAGCACTGAAGGTGCGGAAACTGTGGTTTCCACCTCAGCCAGCAGAGAGCAGCTTCAGTGCTGCAATTCATTTGAGTGCATCTCCGTTTCTCGTTTTGTGCTCAGCGAGTTCACTGTGGTCCTCGGTGTGGTCTCTCAATGCTTAATAACTAAAATAGACTCATTTCTAAAAAAAAAGCACTATATACAGATAGTATATTATCAAAGATTATATAATACTGACCACTAGGATGTACAAGCAAAATGAAAAAAAATCTCTGAGGTCTATCAATACAAATCCATGCAAGTAGATCTGGGAGAGAGATCTGGGAGAAAGGTTTACACTATTTTAAAATTAATTGTTTGCTGATTTGGAATTGCACAACAAGGACTCACAGATTTTTAAGATGTGGAGGGGGGTTTAATGATCATTTGGTCTCATCTGCTTAGTAAGGGATTTCAATGAACTGGGTCCTATTTCTAATGCAAGGATAGTGGTTAAACTATTCAGTGGTTAAATTAAAGGAAAACATCTGAACTTGATTTTAAAATTTACAATGACAAACAATCTAATGCAACCTCTGGGGTTATTTATCATGAAATTACCTTCGCTGTTAAAAAACTTGTGGAGAGTTTCAGTATTTATACTCCGTACATTCCAGTTCAGTTAAGAACTCTCATACTTGAGAGGCAAAACTAGCCAAAGGAATGAAATGGTAACACTCCAGGCAAAGCAAAAAAGAAAATTGAGTATGAGCTTCTCTACATATCTCCACAACTGACTTTCATCATGTCTTGTCAGACCTACAGGTTTCAGCTCTTCAGAGAAGTTCAGAGACTGACAGTAATGCCAAGAGCCACCACCAGCCCTCATCACTAAAACAGCTATTAAAAAGAGTCACTAAGAGGCTGAACATGAGATATTCAGGCAGAAGATACATTCATCTTTCCAATTCCATTTCAAATGGAGTTCTGGGGAGCAGCTATAATCACCTGCCACTTGGCATCACCAAGCTCACAGGTACGAAGAAAGATGCAGTGTCCTAGCCCACCTCCAGCCAAAAAGCACTGTGCTGTTAAGTGCCTCATGCATCTCCAAGTAACAGAGCTTCCTTCATTCACTCCAAAAGACATTTTGCTCACACCTGGACACCTACATCATGTTTAAATAGGTTAGGTTTTCTGTTTTCCAAGTTGTATTCTTGTTTCCTTCCTCCCCCTCCAATTTTTTAAAATAAATTAAAAGGTCTGAAAGCAGTAAACACTTGTGCATGCCCTAAATCAAACTGAGAAAAAGGACTGTGGTCATCACAAAGAAGCACTGACATTCAAGTGGGGAGGAAAAAAACCAAGGTGATTCTTCGCTTTCATCCGTAACTTTATCTCCCTCTCTAATCTGGGACAATCCCAACAAAGCTAACTCTAGATACAGTTTAACATAACTTCCCACCACCCAAGGCAAGATGGAACAGAGCTAAATGAGCGTAATTACAGGACGCATGTTTCTGGCTCATGTAATGCAACACCTTATTTCAGACTTTTTACCCTCCTGTTGTTTTCATCCCACCGTACCAAGCGAACCTTGACATTAGTACACTGCCACCAGCACAGCCAACTTTGAACTGAAGACCCTGGGCACGCTACAGCTCCTCCTCGTGCCTGCCAGCCTGGCCAGCTCTTCACGCATCACACTTTCCATATAGGATCACCTACGGTAAGGAATGAGATCAGCCCGCAAACACAGAAATAGAAAATATGAACATCTGTTTTTGTAAGGTACCAAACAAATAACTCCGTGAAAGGGAAATGTGCCTTACATCGCGGAAATTTCAATCACTAGAGTTTAATCAAATAAAAAGCAGTATGTGGGTGGCAAGGAGCTGTGCAGGGAATTGTTTCTGAAGGAGGTGGAAGAAAGGGAGGGGAGAAGGTCACTTTTAGGTCCATCTGCTCTACATTCAAATTCTGTTTCTCCCTGGTGTAAAGCATTTTGGTTTTGATAAGTTCCCTTTTGGATGAATTCACTCAAAGAGAGCTTTGGTGAGAGCCGGGATTCAAACCGGTCCAACTTTTTAGCAGTGCCAGAACGACGGACTTAATGCCTGAAACACTGACTATTGCTGGTTTCATGGATGTCTGCAGGATCTCGTTGTAAATGTACAAGGCGGCATGCTTTAGTGATCAAAGATATTGAGAGTTGCTCGCTGCAAAGTACAATTATACTTAAAAAGTATCATGAGAGATCCTTTATTTCATCTGCTACCAAGTACACATGGAGTTTATAAGATGGTCAAGCGACTGCTTAAATTACTAGGAAAGACAAAGCGCACTTTGATGGAGCTTGGGTCCAAAAAATAATACGATAATTCAAATTATGTTGTGATTACCGTAACTACTTAAATATTCTACAAAAAACAATTATTTTAATAAAATAATTAGTAAATAATTATTGGAAATTAACAGAATGGTATCAGTATTGCCAACCCACAGCATTCACACAATTCATGATGATGGTCTTTCTTGAAAAATCACTTTTTTGGGAACACTATTCACTTTATTCATCTCTGGACTGTACCCAATCATATATTCAACTTTTTTCCACAACGTCACTGGCAAGAACTGGATTTTTTTTCTGAGACTCAGACTAAAATCACGGGAGAGGTCAGTGCCACTGTGACCTAATGAGTTGGACATTTTTAATTGTTCTTACTACAGTTTCTCCCTGTCTCCTGCCACAAAGGCAGTACTACACAACAAATGACAATCTGAACACCTGGAAAGAGATAAAGACAAGCAGAATAAATTCTTACAGCTTTTTTTCCATGTGGATTTGATGTCTAACCCAGTGTGGATAGTCACAGGCTGCTGTTTGCAAAGCTTATACTTCTACTCTTTGGAGAACACCAGCTCCTGAAGGCAGATATAAGAGCAGAGGGCTAATGGAGAACCTCCTACTTGTAAATGTATCAATGACCTCTCCAATAGTGTGTTCATCCCCTTCCTTCAAAAGTGCCTCTCTGACCTTCCCAGACCATGCTGATGCTATCATTAAGACCGCTGATTAGTAAGAAAGCAATCAGAGCTGACAGCAGTGGCACTCCTGTTCTTTCTCAGGCCTGCCCAATCTGTTCTGCCGGGATGCACGCTTATTAATTCACTCTTCAGCATTTAGGATTTCTTAGCTTTAGGGCAACAGGGACTGTTTGATTATCTTGTCCGACTTCCCATCTATTGCAAGCCATTAAATTTGATGTGGAGTCCTCACACGAAGGCCAAACACTTAAATGAGATGAACAAGATGTTACTGATCTCAGGAGACCAACGCTGCAGCTGCACTACTGTTTGTTTCGAACCGCACCACACATGCGATGAGAGCTACCCAGATGATCAGCACAAGAAAGTGAAGGACATCAAGCTCCCAACTGACTTAACCCTGAGCAAAGTTCTTTCCTCTGCCTTTAATTTCACAGATCAGACGTCCACCTTAAAAAAACCCCACAAAGCTATCCTAATGTCAAAGCTGTGCTGCACACATCCAGTCACCGTCTCCAGCACAGCCAGTCTCTTATGCATGAAAAAATACCTGAGGGGAAAAAGAAAAACACCTCAAAACATACCTAGCCCGTTGTACATGGAGGGGGGCAAATCCTCCTGAACGCTGCACATCACCAGCTGAAAGGCTGAAGCGCAGCAGTTGATTATAATCACTGTCTTTAATGCAGAGCTGCCAGTGCTACAAGCCTGTTATTTGTGGGCATTTCAGCACACAGGCCCACAAGAAGGTGGCTGATGGAGCTGATGGCTCAGGCACACCATGTCCAGCAGCAGCAGGACCACCACGACCCTCCACCCCGCAACAACCATCCCAGCAAATAGGGACTTTCTTCCCAGCACCCGGGCTAACATGGCTGTGCAAATATACCCATTCTCATTTCACAGACTATGCTATAATTAATTGGCTGTTTAATTACCCTCAGTGCTAAGAGTTCTTCCTAGTTCTTCAGGGTAAAGCTGACTTATCTTCAGTTTCCAGCGATGAGACTTATTCCCCCTTTGTCACCCAGACCCACCAGTGCTGTAGCACCTGTGCGAGTTGAGAAAGCCACCTCGCAGCCTCCTCCCCAACCACTCGCAGAAGCTGAGCTCCTGAAGACTTGCATCATACCTTGGTCTCTGTTTTCATCTTGGAAAACAAGCCTTTGCCTCTTTTCACTTTCTAGTATTCCCATCTTCTCCTTGCAGTGCAGCTAAAAGGATTATCAGAGCCTGTTCTTCTGAATTTAATATACTAACAGTAATGAAGAGGTACGTGACCAAAGTTTACCTCTGAAAACACCGGTGCATCTGGATGCTGCACAACAGCACAGAGCCCCCAGGGAAAAGGGTGTGAGGCTGGAGCGCTCTCCCCAGCCGGGACAGGGAGTCCGTGGCCATGGCTACCACCTCCTGAAAAGGGAGAGCATGCTTGGGGTTTGGGAAAAGCAAAATGTCCGAGCACCGAGCGAGCCCCAGTGACATGACTCTGGTGTCATATCCTATTTCTCCTGCGAGGGGAAGTCTGCTCCTTCTGTGCAACATTTTTGCAGAAGATAGAAAGGGAGAAAAAGTAGCAATGATCCATCTCATCAGGCTCCAAGAAGCGCACAGAATTGCCTGGGGTGAAGGCAAGAATAAGCAACGTCAGCATAGAAAGGTGTCATACAAGGTCTAAGCTTATTCAGAGGTAGCGCCTCTGTCTCTCTCATGAATAAATACATAACCCAAGACAATTTAATTCCAACTGTTTTGTATTTCTTGTAAAAACTTTTCAAACAATGTGATGACTCACAGGTGAGCTCTCACTGGCAACATACAATGACGTTGTATTAGTTATCTCCCTTTACGAACTGCAAGTCCGCACTGAGATGTACAAATATCTCTCATAATATAGCACATGCCTTTACATGCAGCATAGTTGAGGATAGGGAAGAGGCAGTAAACAGTGACAATGACAGATTTTCTTCACTCCAAAGGAAAAAGTTATTAAATACTAATTGGTAACATAGACAGCTTTTACTGCACATGCATGTACTCCAATACTCTGATTTCCAAGACTCATCTGCAAGAGTTTAACTTTGTGATTTATTCCATTTTATTTATGATCTTCCGGTGATAAATTCACACTTTTTTCCCTCTTTTGCTCTACAACTGCCATTAAAAGATAGTACTTCAAGACTGCAGCTAGAATAATATCTAAATCCTTTTACCAGTTGGAGGAAATTCTGGGCAAAATGCTGGAAGGAAAGAAGTATCAAAATCTCTTTGAGACAAGATGACAATATTACTTACATGCCCCAATTTCAGTTTTATAAGCTCCTATAAATCCTTTCTCACAGCAGAGAGTAACGCAGGAATGCCCTTGGAAGAGGGCATTGGGTAAGCGAAGGATGAGTTTGCAACCCATAAGTAGTAACCATTCAATGCTTTTAGTCTGGTTTTTTTTTTTTGCAAATAGTCTCACTGTAAGGGCTCAAATTAAGAACAGCTGGATCCTGGTAGAGACGCTCTATCCAGAGCTATCTTCTATCCAGGACTGTGGGACTAAACCTAAGTGCACAAGATGGTCTGCAGAATGGAAATTAGGACAGAGACCTTTACAGGTCTGACATCACTTGAAACACCTAAACCAAATTTCCCCAACATTAGACACACTTAAGATTCAGCTGAACAGGGTGCTGGGCCATCTTGGCTTTCGCCAAGAAAGATTAGACCAGATGATCCTTGAGGTCCCTTCCAACTTGGTATTCTATGATTCAAATCTGAGTAGTTTTCTAAAGAAGTGCCTAAACGCAGCCAGAAAATACAGGCTGAATACCACAATTAGGGGGTAAAATGCTACAGGCAATAATTATCAATCACTTTCTTTTCCCCACCATCACAGGTAATTTGTTTGTTTTCCCCACCCTGCAAGGAAAAGACTGGGTGGTCTTCTGACTTTCAGAGTCTGAGAAATATTCCTCTCGAGAACAAGGCCACACCGGGCCTCCTGGGCAGCATGAGGTCCTTTTTCAACACTGTTTTACACTGTACTCGATTTTAGTCACAGACATTAAGACTGCGGCAGTGCTTTGCAAATCATCACTAAATACCTTTTCTCCATAGCTCCATGCAAATCTCAGGAGTACTTCCAAGACATGAATAAAGCCTCGTTTGTTGAAAGGTAGCATGTTTTCAGTTCCTCAGCTGTCTTCATCAGCATGGAACTGCTGTGCCGCAGGGATTCTTTATTTAGTTAAAAACTAATTCCCCTTCATCTTGCAGAAGTTGTCACCAGTTGTAAGAATATAGCAGCTTTACTTGATACATGATAAGTAACTGTTAATTCTGAGGCTATTAGTTCACTGAGGGAGTGATGTCTCAATAAAACATAAACATAAAAACTCAGCTGCTTGCAGACAGCTTAAATCATTCACATTCTATGTTTTTAAAACCATCTAATACATTGCTACATATTCAGCCTTTAAAAAATGAATTAAAAATTTTTGTATCTTCAGCCCCCTCTTAAATAATGTACATCTGATAATACCTATGCTCAGAGCCATGCCATTTAAAGTCAAAGTTGTTTGCATACTAAAAAACCAAAGTCATGGAGTGTTCAGTGCTGCAATTCAGCTTCCTTTTGCAGTAAAAGGAAACTAGGAGAAAATGGGGCAGGAACCAGACTGAAAAGCTTTCGAAAAGCTGCAGCTGCAGCCAACAGCTGAAATTTAAAATCAGACATTATTTTCTCTTCTCATCTTGTGGGCTTTGCCACAGTTTTCAATAAACCACAAATTCAGCCACAGAGGCACTATCACTCAAAATTTTCTTTTGCTGATGAAGCTAAAATAAGAACCATAAACACTTCCCCCCAACTTCAGAAAGCAGCGTATGTCACCCCCCAATAGGACTCCTGACACGTTGCATGGGGACAATGTGTTAGGCAAGTAGCAAAACCCAAATGTGGTCCTGTGAAATAAATAATTTAATGTTGCAGAGAGAATCTGAAACACAAGATCATGTGGGTCGAGGAAAGCAGAAGCAAGAACTGCATTTCCATTTCCCAACCCAGTGAGAGAACAGACATGTGACAGCCAGCAGATACGGTTCCCTTGGATTTCCACAGGGCACGTAGCAACGTCCCTTGGTAAAGAAACAAAGAGAGGAGATCCTCCCATCAATAAAAAGCTGAATAAAGATAGGAAAGACCCCGTAGGAACAAAAGCCGAATTTCCCAGGGGATGAAGATTACCAGTGGCATCACAGAGTATGCACTGGTCCGGGCAGCTCTCAACATAAGTGAGCTGCAAAAGAGGGTATAAGAAGGCAAAGCTTTCTGAGAACATTACAATATTCAGGGAAATAAAGACATGGTCTGATTATGAAGAAGAGACTTCACAAGATTCACTGACTGGGCGGTAAAGTGACAGATGAAATCCCATGTAGATAAATGTAAAGTGATGCACATTGACTTTGAACAGACTATTACCACTCAAACAGAGAGTTCGAGGTTATAACCATTCTGTGAAAATTTCAGCTCAGTGCTCATTAGTGATTAAAAAACCAAACAGATGTTAGAAAATGCTGGGAAAAGAATAGTGAACAAGACAGATAATATCATTATGCTACTGTACAAATCCACAGTCTACCCACATTTTGAATATTGCATGCAGTTTTATTTCACTCCAGGTCAAAAAAGATATAGCAGAAATGGAAACGTTAAGAAAAAGGCAGCGTAGATCAAAGTTATGGAACAATTTCTGTACAGGGAACAACTAAATTATGTAGGACACTCCATTCTGAAAACAGATGACTCAAACACCTGTTTGAGGTCTATAAATATGAGTGACAGAGAAGCTGAATAGGGAGAGACTGTTCATTGTCTCCCTCAATACAGACTGTAGGGTCATCAAAAGAAATATGTAGGCTAATGACTGAAAAATACATAGATGTGAATATTAATTTCACAGAGCACTATGGAAGTGCTGGTAAACTGGGGACCTTGCTGTAGAACATTGCAGTTGCTGAGTTTAGAAGAGTTTAAAAAAAATTAAAAAAACAAGTTAATGGAAAAAATTCTATTGAGCACTGTTAAAAAAAAGGACATAATCCTTGGTTTCTTTCAAGTAATCTCTTAACCCTATACTGCAGGGAGCTGGGAGGATATTTCAGAAGTATCAGTACGTACTGTCCTGCATCCTGACTTCTTCCTTAGGTAACAACCACCATTCGCGACAGGCTGTCGGGCTGGACCTCTGGTCTGACCTGCTACAACTGCTAAGAAGCCCCATTGCTGACGGTAACACTTTGTCATACGTGCTAAACATAAAGAAATAGAAGTACTTACATTACAGCAGAAAAATAACAACCCCAGACCTAATTAAAACACTCTGCTGTGTAGTGAGAATCATACGGAAATCTACTGGAATGAGGATATAGGAGAGAATGAACGGCATACAATACGTTAAGTCATATCATGTCATCAGTTGTAAAAATGGCCTTAAACATTTGTCTACACAGGAAAGTTAGTGTAGTGGAAGCTAGAGAATGAATTTGCAGTGCTTCAGCTATTCCACAGAGGTGGCGGACAATGCAGGGTTAATCTTACATGGCACCAGCATCTGAAGCCCTGGCTACCACCAAGTGTCAGAACACTATTAAACCTTTGGAGCAAGGCATCTGTACAGCTTTGGGGGGCTGAGATCATCTTTTCTCCCACATTAACTCCCCGCTGCTGAGAGGCCACTCTGGAGGACTTCAGGTGCCATGACTCAGGCTGAAGCACAGGGTGGCACCAAGACTCCCTCACCCTTCTCCATCTTTCTGGGGTACAGGACCCAGGGTAAGGGCAGGCAAGGCGTGCAGATCAGCACAGAGTTCTCCACAGCGTAGGACTGGGACGTGGTAGCAGTAGGATCATTGGCAATTTGCTCATTTAGAAACATGAAATCTGAGTATCTGCCCACACTACCGCACACAACCTCTCCATGAAGGCATTGGATGTTTTGTCCCTGTAGTTCTTTGGAAATTTCCTTTTACTATTTCCTTACTGTATTGAGATGCCTAACCACCTCCCTACTTTCCTGTTCTAAGAAAACAGGAGACCTTTTTT
>VYZM01003407.1:1263510-1352266 GCA_013398915.1 Dromas ardeola
TGACCTCCCTTGACCTGCTGGCCACACTCTTCCCTATGCAGCCCAGAATTCCGTCGGCCTTCTTGGTGACAAGGGCACATTGCTTGCTCATGGATAATTTACTGTCTACCATCTTCCAGACAACCTGAGCTGGATCCTAGAATTTAGAGGAGGGAAGAGGCTTTCCCATATCCAACATGCAGCGATCCCACCACTCTTCTTCACGCTTCCTCATTTCTTGAACCTCTGTCCTCTTTGCTCCCAGCTGCGGTGTCCCAACGTCAGCAGGAACAGTGGGAGTTATCCCCTCTCCATTAGCCGGCAACCCAGCAGCCAGGGCACCACCCCAGCAAGGGGAAGCCATGGGCAAAACAACATAGTCAAAGGAGAGCCCGGTGACAAAAACCTGTGTGCTTATGTTAGTTCTGTGGTGACAGCACGATGCCTGCAGCTCCTCCAGCGCAACAGCAGACTAAGACCACAGGGCAAGATACAGGTGCTCTGGTTGTTCTCTTGGATTTAAGGCATTTAAAACACACCATGGGTGGGTGCTATCAGCTGTCACTATCTCACTGCCTGTGCTGGACTGTTTGGCATCGCAGGGGGTGGGTAGTAGATCTGATGCTGAAGACATGGGCATTACTTGAAGCTAGAGACTCAGCGTAGCAAAGACTGCTCAATGTCAGTGGCAACATTCACTCCTGTGTCCACAAAAGGAGGTTTCTAAGATGATAAGCTCTCTAGAGTCATTTGACTTAAATTCTTGCTCTGATCTGGCTGCGTCCCCACAACGGACAGGAACAGAACACAGCCACTATTAAACGACACAGGAGCTGCACAGTACTTGGAGTACTTTTGACAAAGTAAGGAAGTATAAAACTTGTTAACTTAAGAGCCTACTAGAATAGAATAAAGAGAAATCCACCAGCGGGTTCAAGAGCAAGCAAAAGCCAAATGCTGCTTTTGACTGGTGACAGATGAAGTAGAACAAAACATCGGAGAGACAGGAGACTGGGAAGCTGATTGTCATAGTTTCAGTTGGGATGGAGTTAACTTTCTTGCGAGCAGCTGGTGTAGCGTTCTGTTTTGGATTTGGGATGAGAAACAGTGATGATAGCACACTAATGTTTTTGGTTGTTGCTAGGCAGTCAAGGGCTTTTCAGCTTCTCACACCTTCCTGCCAGCCAGCAGGCTGGGGGGGCACAAGAAGTTGTGGGGAGACACAGCTGGGACAGCTGACCTCAACAGACCAAAGAAATATCCCATGCCACATGATGTCATGCTCAGCATATAAAGCTGAGAGAAGAAGGAGGAAGGGGGGAACATTTGGAATGATGGTGTTTGTCTTCCCAAGTCACCATTATGCGTGATGGAGCCCTGCTTTCCTGGAGATGGCTGAACACACCTGCCTGCCGATGGGAAGCAGTGAATGAATTCCATGAATGTTTTGCTTTGCTAATGTGCGTGGCTTTTATTTTACCTATTAAACCGTCTTTATCTCAACCCATGGGTTTTTTCTCACTTTTACTCTTCCGATTCTCTCCCCCATCCCAACTGGGGAGAGTGAGCAAGCAGCTGCGTGTTCCTGGTTGCCGACTGGGGTTAATCCATGACAGTCCTTTTCTGAACGTGTCCTCTCCCCTCCATCTTTTTTTTAGATAAAGTACTGTCCATTTTTCTCATTCAGCAATATCTAAAGTCAGCTGGATGGCTTTCACCTCTCCAAACTGGCTCGATTCACCTTGGTCTTCAGTGGCTTCTGCGACTCATCGTGTAGGACTCCACACCAGCTGCTAGCAAGAAAGTTAACTCCATCCCAGCTGAAACCATGACACTGATTCATTAAAAAAATAATAAAATGAAAATTCATTCCAGTGAAAAAGAAGAGCATCCTTTTAAAGGTACAAGACTATTAGGGGGATATTTTTGTAATATTATAATTGTTTTACCATGTTAATATACCTCATTAAAAATACAGAACATTGGCTGGCATAAGGATGAAGCTCTGTAGTAAATGTATGATCCAAAAATACCAGTTACAGATAAAGAAGTGGTTACTGAAATTTCCAGAAAATGCATACCCATCACCTGAATTAGAATACAAAGACAGAATGGACACAAAAATGGACCTCCGAAAGACAGTGAAATGCAATAAACGTGACCCCTGAAAACATAATAGAAGGGGTGGGATGAGATGTTGATGCACAAAACTGCAACATCCTGAGGATGAAAAGTGGAGAAGAGGAAGAATGTCTAATTGTAATTGAAATTAGGACCATAACCCCAGATGTGCCAGGTCTGAGATGGATTAGAATCAGGACTCCTATTGTAAATTACTCTCTCAAGAGAGGGCACAGAGCAGAATAGAGAAAAAGGATGCAGTTCCTAAAACACAGAGCTATTCTGGAACCAGTCAGTGTTGGTCAGAGAGAAAAGACAGGCAGGTGAAGCCAACTGACTTACGGATGTGTGTGTGCCTCGGAGGAGGCACTCACAGGTACAGGGAGTTTTCAAACATGAGGGACAAGCTGAATGCACAGGACACGAGACTTATCCTACCTACCCAGCTGCAAAAGCAAATCTGGGTTGATTTATTATTAGTATTACATGGAAGTTTGCAGTGCTGTTACACACATGCTAAGAGTGTTGCAAATATTTAGTGCATAAAGCCATGAATTTACCTCACGAGTGCACTAGAATACAATCTGAAAATGCATGGCTCCATTTATGCTGTCTTCTTTTCCTTTTACTACAACACTGAGGAAAAAAAGATTGGTCTAAACAGAAATGCATTATCAGGGTTCGGAAGCAGATCTCAGAGAAAGCGACTCAAGCCTTCAAGGGACAAAAAGCCAACTAGTGAGAAGTGAAGGAAGAAGCAGCCACAAACATCTAAAAATAGAAAGTCCAGTAGGAAGTTCCCCTACAGAGATTTAATCTGCTATTGTACTCAGATCCTGCCATTACGAGTTAAAATCTACAAGAAGCTATCATCTTTAATACATCACCTCCTTCCTACTGTTCTTTAAAGCAAAGAAGCTGATTAAACATCCTGCCACACTCCGGTAACCTTAACAGTGCATTTCTTCATTTCACACTGTAAAAGGTCAGTCACATGTTAAATTGCTCTTCTTTGTGTGAATTTACACTCAGCACAGGACTAAGTCAATAAAGGTTGTACTTCTGGTCTTTCCAACAAACTAAGCACTAAAAAATACTAGATGGCATCTCATTTCAGAGAGATGTTAAAAATTCAAGTATTTCTCACTCTTTTAAAAAGTTTGTCTTTCACATTTTGCTTAGTGAAGCTCCAGATTAACTAGCGTGGTATATTTTACTAGGATATGAGTATCTCTCAGAGCACTAAAAAAGCAAACACTGTTCCCCTCATTTTGCAAAGCAGGCAAGAATCTTAAAGGTTATGGCTTTATAGTTCCTTAAAATGTAAGTTTAAAATCAGAAGAAAGTTTTAAGGCCTTTAGTGAAAAGACCAAGACCAACAATACAAATGTGAAAAGATTAGACATCTAGCATACATTAGCATGTATTTTCTTTAAGAACTGATTTTACTCCACCCACACCTTTACAAACAGCTGAACTACTGACTGGAAAAAGGTCATTTCTATACAGGTGCCAAAATCGCATTTGCAAAAAAGTGCAAGACTTGTTTTTAATTTTATGGGAAATAGAGCTGTGGGATCTGTGAAGAGCAGTTTTTGAGATCCTTGCTGTTGCCTGACAGTTCTTTAAGACTTTCGTGTGTTTGGGTACCTGCTGAAGTTGGTGGGAAAACATGTTTTTTTTTAAAGGCACAAGGTTGGAGCTTTTGCTGGGTCATGCTTTTCACATGGAACATCAAGGGATGGGTCCCAAACAATACTTTTAATCACTTCCCTCTCACCCTCATGAAAATAAAAACACACAAGTGACTTCTCCAGATTGTCACGACAACACATGGGGTCAAAAAAACAGAGGAGGATGAGGGGAGGATATTCCCAAATGTTTCCCTACACAGAGAAACAGGCCAGCCATAACCATTTCCACCCTTGCAGTACAGGAGGTGTTTCAAGTGGTAAAGGTAAACGCCCTTTGCACAGCAGGAATGCTACGATTCTGGCTAAAGAAAGGAGTGATGGACCAAACAGCTTTCCAATATGCACAATAAGTATGAAAACCGAGTTGGTTTTTGAGTCGGAAACCAGCAAATCTGTGAGTGTGATTCCACACTGCTGCTGTCTGGGACAACAAGGGGGTTGAACTGGACACAGGAGCTCTCCCTCCAGCAGTGGACTCCTGAGCAAAAGCAAGATGCCAGAACTTCAGAGCAGCCCTAAGCCAGGCACGTGGGCTGGGGAGCGCCAGCAGCCCCCGGCACCATCCCTCCCAGCTCAACGATCACCAGCCCAGAAGGGCGGCAGCTGCGCGATGGCCCCAGGGCAGTGGGGCACTCTGCGCTGCTGCGAGTCAGACGGTGTTCTGCAAATGAAAGCTATGGCATATTTTGCAATACCACCAGGGTCACCGAATACAACCTGCAGTGTAGTAGTGTTTAGCGGACATCCACGCTGTGAGTTTCGCAGAATCTGTCAAATGAAAATGAAAGGCAGGACTGACCTTCACAGCAACTCCCTTGGTTTTATGTACCTTAAGTACAGTGACCTGGATGAGGAAATGGATGGACTCCATGCCACCGCGGAGTACATCAGCTGTGCTCTCTTACCTGCATTGCAAATGTATCCAAAATCTTTAAACTTCCCTCCCTCTTTCCTTCTCATTAGGCTTTAAAGCAATAATAGGTACCACACTTTGGTGCACAGCTAGGCTGTCCCCTCGGTATATGTGATAGTAAGAGAGGGACAGGCAATTATTTACAGCTATCCACAGTTAATAGTGCACACAGAACTCCTGATTACAGAGGAAACACAAACCCCATCCTCACAGGATGAAAAGGCAATATATCACAATCTGAATACACAATGTACTTACTGCTCTTGGTATTTGCATTTGCTAACCTTTGAATCTAATAATACAACATCAATATTCTATTAATACAGTGCTTATGTATCATTTCCTTTCTTTAATATACAAAGGAAAGAAAACAATTCCGTATTGTGAAACAACTGGCTAAGATACTGCCAGAGCATCAAATCCCTTACTGTTTTTTAAAAAGAACTCCTTGCGTGCTGCCTCACTGCGTTTCACGCCGTGCAACGCACACATCCCCTGCCCAGAGAAACCAGGCACAGGCAAACCAAGCACGAGAGGCGACGGCGCAGGCTGGGAGCACCCTGGGAACTCCCTCACAGGATGAAAACAGAGAGGATCTACAAGAGCTCCCCAAAATGCAACCACCTTCCCAGAGGTAGGAAAGGAAGCAAACCAGCCGCGTAAGAGAGGAACAAACCAAAGGCTGCTTTTGCGCAGCCGCAGCTGCTGGGGAGGCGAGGAGCCACCTGCGCGAGAAGGACCAACCTACCCCACGCAGCTTGTCCCCCACCCAGCGCCACAGTGGTTTTCTGCAATAGAGGAGCTTCAACATGGAAGAGAAATTAGAATTTTTTAATTTTTTTTTTTAATTCTGGGCTCCAAAGACGTAAGCCATAGTTTCATGGACTTTAACCTGGCATGAGGTGGTAATGTCACTGCCAGAAGACATCCCTTTTTCCCTCAGCCGCTCGCTTTCAGTCCCTGTCCCCAAGAACTTCTGCACAGCCACACACTGAACTGTGACAGGTCAGGGAACTGACCCTGCAGAAACTAGCCTTTATAAAAAGGACCCAAAAACTAATTTCTTTTCCTTTTTTCTTTTTCTGGGTTGGTGGTTTCACTGCAAAACATATCTCACACTGAGACTCTATTAGAAAGGAGGAAACGATTAATTGTAAATTGGGTTAAATGCTAAAATAGTGAATTGGTAAAAATATTATTCCGTATACTTTATGGGAAAGCTAACCGTAATTTTCCCCACCAGTTCCGGTGGCAATATGAACATCTTTTTACGCTTTTAAGTTAATTTAAATTTTCTTTGATATTGCGCCTGTTGGGGACACTTAGGTGTGCTGAACGTAAGGCACAGCAGACAATTACCTTGCTCTACTTATGTAGCCTACAGGTATGTTGGTCTCACCGCATCCGGCCCCATCTCATCTCAAAAGCAAAGCGGCCCTAAACACACTCATGTCTGAGTCAGAGCTCTTACGCCCCACAAAAATGCAACCACTTCTGCCGCACCATATGGCAGCAATCCTGTGTCAGCAACACTGTACAATAGTTTTTCAGAAGAAGAATGAAGAGCAAGTTCTCCGCTTGAAACCAAAGAGAGATTTATCCCACAAAAGTATGCAACACATCATTACCCAAACCGGAACGAAGGCGGGACATCAGCACTCAAATGTTATGGGAACTGTAACGGTGAAGGGTCAGGGATTCGATCTGATGTCCAAGCAAAATGCCAGTTATAGTTTGCGCAATGCCATCAGACAGACAATGCAGTTTTGCTGAGAAACTATTAATTTAATGTTATGGAAGCAAAATATTCAGCTACGAGGTTCCATTATACTTGGAGCCTTTGACCCCGGTTTATCCTGGAGTTCAAGCCCTGATAATCTGTGTGCTTGAAGCTCATCTTGGTGGATAATGGAAAATTCTGCTCCATTTCCTCTGGGACTTCATGCTCATTAGTCACAGCATACCAATTAAAAGCTTTGTTAGAGAACCAGAGGAATGTGACACAGCACATGTACAAACCAGGAAGCTTCATTCACATATAACATGGATGAATGGCTCTGTAAGGAAAGCCAAGCATCGCATTAGCAGGTCGTGTGCATCAGCATGCAAGATCAACAAAAGACGTGCAAGAATTTTTAAGTCAGCACTCTCGGTACGCAACGGATTTTCATTTTGAACAATGAGAGTTACAGTATTTTTCACAGCCTACACCTTCCTTCTAACCAAAGGTAATGTAAAAATATTTTAAAAGTTATGTTTTCTTGCATTGTTACTTCCGCAATCATCTAGTAGGAAATCACTGAACATCACCACCAGCTACCAACCAGATTCTTTTCCTAACCGTCAGAGGTGAAGCCAGGGTTAGTGCCATGGCAAGCTACTTATGAACTAGAATAACAGCCATTTTCAAAAGGGATTATTGCCACTATGAACCACTGTCAAGTATCTGTAACAGCAATTCTCAATTAAGGAAAGAATGGGACTCAGCGTCTGCGCTCTGATCATGCAGTTAATAACTGACTCCGCCTCAATCAAAACAAAAGTGGGATTTATCATGCAGATTTATTTTTTGCAACAGTTTGTGTTACCAGTCTACGTTAAATCATTTATTACAGAACTTGGAAAATAATGGCCAGCTATAGCTGTAAAAAATCCAATTTGTTACATTTTATTAACCCTTAATTCTATTCCAGCATTTTCCCCACAGTGAATGAGCGGCTCCCAGGAGGTTTTAGGGTTAAGAGCTCCCATCGACAGCATGCTATAAACCCAGCAGAGGGAAACAGCTCTACCTTTCAACTTATATTTTCATTTCTACATTTCAAATGCAGCATAATGGTGATGTTTAGCATATTTCTTATATTATGGACAGAATACTTTGTAAAATATTCTATCTGTGACAGGGATGATCACATTATGAAAACTGCAGCACGAGCGATGCATCACAGAAGAGAAGACATTTTTGAAGGATAAGAAGGTCTTATAGTCACTTGGAAGGACCTTTGGGGAGGGATTTGGGGAGCAAAGTCCATGTCGAGGACAGCAGACCTTCTTTGCCTCCACCATCCCTGCATCTTTTCATGCCCCAGTGAAGCCCGTGCCCACCGTCTGCCCCCCATCTGGCACCTCCCCACTCCCACCCACCTCTGTGGTTGCTTAGACAACTGGCTTAAAGATCCCATCCAGTGAAAAACTAAACTAGTAATAGAAACCCAAAAATAAGTCCTTGGGGTGACTGGCTCTCGATTGGACCTTACTAATGCCAGTCGCTGGCTGAACGGTAACAGCCCCCACGTAACCACCTCCAACAGTGACACGTCTGCACTGGGATCCTATTTGCACACATGACAGCTCCGTGCAAGCTCCCGTGACCCGGTGGGGACCACAACTCTTCCCGACACAGGGTCTGGCCAAAAACTCAGTGGAGTATATTCCTCTTCCAGCCCAGTGGGAAAGTTGCTCTTTTCCTGCCCTTTTTCTCGCCAGCACATCCCTACATCCTTTACCCTCAGTGATGGCAACCCACCTAATGGGGCCATAAGCTGAGGTGGTGGCCACGTTCCGGGGATCTGGGCCCTGGCGAGGGACAGGGACAGCCCCTGCCCCGTCTCACCTCAGCACTACACCAGGAGGCAGCCACAGGGAAGGAGGGGAGAAGTGGTCTTGTGCTTCCTCAACTGAGCATCACCAAAAATTGTTGGCTATAGGGGTTGGCCCCACCAAGCATAGGATGAAGCCAAACTTTTCTCTTAAAAGCTCCCTCTTACAGAAATCTTAAGTCAGTCTCCTTTGTTTGTACCTACAAATAATTGTATCTGAATTTGGGAGCACTCAAACTAAATAATTTGCCCTTATAGTAGGAAGAAAATGTCTATTTGGGAAAAAAAAGAAACCATAGTTTACGACTCACCGCTGTCAGGAGCAGTGGCACTGCAGTGCCTGGCTGAAGGAGTGGGCTCTGATGGGCTCAGGGGACTCCCCGAGGCTGGGCTGAAACCACGACGATCACTGCAGACCCCAGCCCCACCACGCCACAGGCTCTGCCCACCTTTGCTGTGTTACACCAGAGAGCATATCATGACAAAACGGTGAAGAGGGTGAAGAGGAATGATGTGAAGTAAAGCCAATGATATTGAAAGGGAAGCTAAGTCAGGTAAAATAAGTTAACAGGATGGGTCCTTCTCCTCCCCCAGACCCTCCCAGCCACAACTGACACTTTCTCTAAGAAAAGCTGTGGTTTTCCTCACATTTAGATCTGACATGAAGCTGCTCAATGGTGTATTTAGTGAAGGTAGAAAGACAACATGAAAAATGAAATGACAAATAGCTAGCTGCTTTGTATGAATTCAAAGAGCAAGACTAAAGCCACTCAGACCTCCTCCTTTTTTTCTGCCAGTTTTCACAGAGCTTTTACTACAAATCCACATCCTCCTTGGGAGGTGTGGGAAGGAGACAAAGTACAAGCTCTTGAAAATACTCTGTGGTATTTTGAACCTAAAGAGCTAAGAAGTTCTTGAGTTTAGTGCATCCCTGTCCCCATCCCCAGTGAAATCCAAAATAAATTTTGGACTCTTCAGTTGCATGTTGGATTTTGAGCCTTTAAGTTATAGGAAAGTAGTATTTCCACAATTTCTATTTTGTAACTCTAAAGTTGAGATTCTTTTTTCTTTTCCTGAAATCAGAAGTTTAAATCCACTTTTAGGATTCCAGGAGCTGGAACACCCAGAAAATCAAAAGCTGGAAAAAGACATGAGATTTTTTTTCTAGCGACACCAAAGGTGGCTTACTTAAAACAATACATTTACGGGTTCACAGTCATACTAAAATAAATTAATAAGGAAGTAATAAAAAAAAAATAATTCCTTACCCAAATATCTGTTATTTTGGATCAGTCTGATGGCTGCTAACACACCACACTAATGTTAAGTAGTTGCAGGAAGGCAATTTTCACTTAACATTCACTAGGGGAGGTCATACACAGTCTCTCACTAAAGCAAAGTATCTGTTCCTTTATTACTCTAATTTTTCATGTTGTCTTTCTACTTTGTGTTTGATGGATACAGCTGCAAGTAAAAGTTAGACCATTATCTTGAGACAGCTATAGCCGAAACACATTCTACACACCAAACATATTCTCATTTTAAATGGAATTTTATTTTAGTCTAAGCCAAAAGAATTTAAAAACTACCGGTATGTGCCTATCCCTCTAATCACCTACTTAATACAAAAGTGGAAAATTACTCACAAATGAGTGGAACAGAACTTCAGGATAAAATATTTTTGTTCGGATACCTGCTTACAGCCCATACCAAAAAAATTTACTAATAAAAAAAATAAGAATACATGTATATAGACAGGTTGAAGTCACTTACATATTTTCATTATCAGAAAGATGAAAATAAGTTTCAGTATACAAAACACAAGTAAACTAACAAATTGGTAAAATAATCTTTCCTGTACAGGGAAAGTATTTCACATTTTATTTACAGTAGCAGGAGTCCAAAGAAAAAGTACTTACTTGCAATTTTCTTGTTAAAATTATCCAGAGTTTCCAGTTAGTAAACAAATATAAAGCACCTGAGAGTTATTTTGTGTGGTTTTTTTTTTCCTTAGGGGGTAGTGAAATCTTTTGAACTTCTTCACATTACATTCCTCATCATATCCCATTCTAGCTTAAAAAAAAATAATTTTTTTTTAAAAAGCTTTTATTAAAAATACATATCTTTCTAATGGATAGCAATCCAGCAGAATCACCCTGAGCTTTTGAACGGGTCCCTTGTACTCCCAGTGACATTTATTGTCATCCAGCTCATGTTATTTTCCAGCAGGGTGAGGACATCTGAAGGAAAATGGAACAGGCTCTAGAGCTGCGCGTGCTACAGGATTTCCTGCTGCGACCTCCCCTCCGAGGTGCAGCTTCAAGGGGTGAGGAATCGACTTTTCGGGATGTCTGTTCGCAGGCACCCAGAGCACGAGCCCAGCAATGGAGGGATGCGCTCGCTGCCAACCCCCGGTCCCACGCGACGCTCAGCCCTAACGACAAAGGGGCATTTTCCACCTTCTGACAGTTCTCACATTAGGAACTTTGCCATTTTTCTAATCACACTCCAGTTTATAGAAACACATACATTTATTTGTATTGCACCTAGAGCCTGTGCTTAGCTGTTTATTTCTCTTCTTTCCTGCCCACAGACATCTGTCCTTCCCCTCTATCCTTATCTAAGATAAGCAGCTTCAGTTTACACACACGGTACCTTGCAAAAGCATGGCCTGGAAAATTAATTCTTGAAAGGATTACTATTTTTTTCCCCCCTCCCATCACAAATATGTTTCTGCTTCCGGAGATGACATGTTTCACTTTGCAAACAGAGGGGGCACGGCCTGCTCTGGCATACGGGAGCATTTCTCTTCCGTGCCAAAGGAAAGCTGCACACAGCCCAGCGCAGGAATAATTCTAATTGCCAAAGTAACATGGTCTGTCATACTGATGCAGCTGGAATCTCAGAAGGTAAACAAAACAATTCCTCTTAAAAAAAAAAAGGGGGGGAGGGCGGGGGACGACAAAAAAAAAAAAAGCTCCTTCTGCAGGCATTGTCATACTTTTAGGGAGGGGTTTTTTCCATTCTCTAGTCTTTGCAATACCAGCCTGGCCATTGGAAAATAAAGGAAATTTCTACCACGCATTTAGACTCATTTTTAAATGCTTTTCCCTTATGTTTTGCACTGAGTTAAATCACATGCAAAGGCCTGTCCTTCTAATGCAGTTATACAAACCAGGGGAAAAGCCTTTCCTTGCCTGCCTTTCAATTCACGGTGCAGTGCAATGGAAACCCTTCCGAAGAGGGCTCCACGCTTCCATCCTGAAGGGCTCATTCTGCTATCCTGTACCAGCATCCTACTGGGTGCAAGAATCAGTAATTTTCCTCTTGAGGAATCAGCTAAATCCTCTCCCCGCTAATTTTTTCAAAGGTTTCTTCCCTACCACCAGCTTCCTGTGTCACACACGTGCTCCTCTGCCTCTTGGTTGCCCATTTTTTTTATAGCTACGAACTTGGCCATCAAAGAAGCTTTAACTTTTCACCCCCAGGACCATGTTCACTCATTCTCAGTGCATCCAAATACAGAGAGTGGTCCATACCACAAAGAAATACAGGGTAAACATTAATGATAGAAAGAAAAACATGCATAGAGAACAGGAGAAGCAGCAAAAACTGAAGCCAGATGCCGTGCTGCAGCAAGGGGAAATAAAAGCCCTTTACAATGGGGAGAATAAGAGGTGAGAAAGCTGAGGAAGGACAGAGGCAAGATAAGAGAGTAAAATGAAATAAAGCTAAGGGAAAGAAAAACATTTCAACAGTGAATAGAAATAAGACTTTTTAATCTTGAACACAAGACAAACTTTGACAGTTTGTGGCATGTGCAACCACAAATTTTATTATACAAACCTATTTTCACAGGGTGATGCCGAACTGGATACTCCACTGATACCGTATTCTACTCTGCAGGCTCAGTTGTTCAGGGGCTAAGACTATGTAATTCACATATAGGAAGCCAATGTAATTCATATCTAGGAAGCAGGCAAAATGGGAAAGCTGTAAATCCAGCTATAAAAGACAGGAACTGACTTTGCTTACGTCGACGAGTGTATTACCTAAAGAAAAGTTATGTAACTTTATCATTGCTCAAATAAACAAGCAAATTGCAAAGCTGGCTATTACCGTTTGCTAAAGCAGGATCGCCTCTATTTATAAATTCCAAAAAGGAAATGTGAATCTTTAGATGTGCTTCCTCCATTGCTTTAGGGGGCTTTTAAACAAAAAATAGAACATGTAACTTGAACTGTCCCACTTTCAAAGTTGGAGCTATGTAGTACATCTCCCCATATTAACTGGTCTCCCAAGTAAGAATTTGCAATCTCTCCCAGTAATTGAAGCAACGAGAAGAAGATTTAAGCTTTGATAATGATTGGCGAATTTCAAATAGTTTGGATAAGCAACCCCCAAAAGTTCAAAATGAATATTCAGATTTTGTTCCACAGCATGGTCTGCAAATTGAGGATAGAAATCTCAGATGAGAGCTATCTTAGATCTCCTCCAAGATCCTCCGCATGCCCTAGTTATGTCTAAACAGGAAATAACACAAACACACCAACATATTTCGTTATGAAATGCAGAGACGTCTGAACATTCAAAACGAAAATATTGAGGGAAAATATTCACTGAGAAATCACTAACTTGCAAATAGTCTAGCTTCATATTGGGCCCATTCCTATTCCACATAGGTTTCTTAACTAGTTTATGGTTTGTAACTCCTGAAATAGGCAGTCTCCCACCTGCAGCGGATTCCACTGGTGACTCATCGTTGCCTGTCAGAGAAAATCCTCCCCACGGCCACCTCCACTGGTGACCTTGCAGAAAGACAGAGAATAGTGTGAATCAAGGACAACGCTGATCAAGTTCTGCATCTCTGGAGGGGTAGAGCCCTTGCCTTGCAGGCAGGTCACCTCTCCCCTGCCTGGCGGTGCCCAGCTCAGCAGGGATGATGATAATGATGATGGGCAAACGGGGCCAAGCCGTCAGGTGCGGGAGCATCCTCCCCCCACCGGGGCCCTACACCAGATTCCCATCTCAGCGACATCATCATAACTGAGCTGAATGCAACGCAATTGCATTGATGTAGCCACAATCCAAAAGGCAACTCTGTGTGAAGCAGGACTACCCATTTGAAGAGAAAACGCCGGGATAAAAGCAGCATAGCAGGGAAAGAAGCTCACGGCTGGCGCCCATCCCGTGGTAGCTGTCACAAACACCACCCTCCAGCAGGAATCATCCTGCTTTTCTGAAAACACTTGCTCTTCTAAACAAGACTATGGGCAGCCGCCTAACATTTTCCTGGGACTCACTTACTCACCAAACCCTCTAAGTCTGTGTAAATTATCATCATTTACTTGAAACGAATTGGAAAAAAAACCAACAAACAAGCAAAACACTTAACCGAACACTCTAGTCCCAGGAACACATCACTGCGTCCTTATCTTTACCCTTAGAAGGCTTCCACCATGTATCACTTCCAAGGACAAACATTTTTGCAGAGGGAGAAAGCACACCGCATGCCATCAAAATTAAAGATTTGGTTTTGCTCACATAGTTATGACTTACACATTTCACAAAATCAACAAACAATTTACGCTATTTCAGATATGGATCTTTTCCATCTCAATGGGACTTAATTCCTTCAAGCTGAAAAAGGAAGCCCAACAAAACCTGAATAACTCAAGTGACATTATACGAAACATAGCCTAAGGCTGCCAATATTTTTCTGTGCATTGAAGGCTGCATTACTGAGCTAGAACAAACGCCATTTCCAGCAGAAACTTTTCCTCCTTCTTTGCTGCCGTGAGGAGGATTACATTACACAGCACTGCACTAAGCCCATTTATTCCATTCTACTTTTTTTTAATCAGGCTATAAAAATAATCAGCTCAGCTACTCATACGAATCATAGAAATATTAATACCAGACACTAACTACTCTTTTGCTGTAAGATTTTCTTCTCTATGTTAATATGAGAACCATAAAGTTTATGCTTGCCATAAGTTGCAAGAAATTGTGTTTTACTGCAGAAAGCTAACATCAAAAATAATTACTGTTATAAACATACAGCAAAATACAGTCACACTTGGCACATATCAAGGTTTTATGTGAAAAATTTAGCACAATGCCAGCTGCAGTATAGTTTTGCTTTTTTTCAGATGTACAGTGTAAAAGTCACTTTTACAAAAATAAAATAGAAAAAAATGTTCAAAATAAAAAATGTTTAGACATATAAATAGGTTTTCCCTTAACAAAACTATCCACATAGTAAAAAAGGGGCCAAATTAGGATAAGCCTCCCCAGACAAGCAAAATCATGTTTAAAAAGCAATTTTGATGTGTATTTTTTGGAGATATCAGAAATATATGGGTTTTTCCTTCCTTCTGAATCCAAAACACATGAATTTCTTAATTTACAAGAATATCACCACACTACCTTTACCAGTATTATTTTAAACAGTCTTCCCTCCCCATCTTCCCAGTGTCTCTTTTTTTTTTTTTGAGAGGAAAAATCCTTTTTATTACCAAATCCTTTCCCTGTAGGCACTACCTCATATGCAATTTTTTTGTGAATCAACCCAGCTTCATCTAAAAATTAGTCAGGTGCCTCGTCCCACCATGCTTTATATTTGGAAGCCACCTAAATTTCTACCCCACGGATTCTCAAGAGCAGTTTGCAATTATTTTTTTCTGTGCTAATATTGTATTTTATGTACAAATCCTTATAGGTATGAGAGAACAATTGTATTTCCTCTCAATTTTCTTTTTTACAGAGTCAGACAAAACAAGGATTTTAAGCTCCCCGCATAAAACAGTCTCCCCATTCCCCAAGGCATTTTACGGACCTGCCTTGGCACCTATTCCAGTTTGAATTTACTTAAGTACATATGATCGCATTTGCCTAGATTTTTCTGCATTATACTTTACACATACCTTATACAAAACAGCATCAAGGCTTCCTTGCATTGGAAACGTACTTCCTAACACTGCCAGATGTTAGATGATCCACACTACAGTCAAATTTGTCCTTTTTCCACTAATGTATCACACTGATGCCTCAATTAGCTTGTGATTAGCGTGTCTGTCCAGTCTCTCCCCATGATGCTGGTACAAGCCCCCAAGTGCATGACCCTCCGCTTCTGACAGCAGCCTTTCATCTCACTTGCGCTATTTTTCCACTTCACGTGCTCATCCCATTTCTTCTACATGGAACTCCAGTCTCCCGCATAATCCTTCTCATAACTTGTGTCATCAAGATTGTATTTCTTTGCAGTATTGTTGGTTTTGTGGTACAATTGCTAATGGAAACATTATGTTAGACCGATCCCATAATCAGTCCTTGGGAGCTCCTTTGGTGACCTCCATCCAGCCCTCCAGCTCCAGTTTTGCCTCTAGTTAGTTTTTTTTCACCCTTTTTCCTCTCCTCCAACTCATTCTTAATTCCTATGTTAACAAATCTCTACACAGCAGATGACAAACACAGTATTTTTTTGAAGTCCACATGGATTTGATATATGATTACTTCTTTTGTTTAGAGAATTAGCTTAGCTATCATTTCAATTAAAGATAACAACTTAGTCAGGCATAACCTTCTTGTGGAGATCCTACATTGCATTTTAACTTATTTATCATGTTTTGTGTCATTTGCTTAGTCTTTCCTTACAACGTTTTTCTAAAAGACTTTGCATGCTATTGAGATCATACTAATGTTCTTTAACTGAGTCGTTTTTTTCCAGTTTAAGTACTATTTTTAATTTATTCCCCCAGGTAATACCAATTCCTGATGTGATATATTTATTAAAAGTTCTTGCTGATGGAATTGCAATTATATTATGCAAGTTCTTGGATGTGGATTATATGGTCTCTTCTGATTTAAACAATTACATAATTTAAGTTTTGCTTCCCCCTGGAGGTGAGAATTTCCATTTCCTGCATAATCATTCCTATTAGCTGCTCTGCATTTGTCCCAGGTTTGATAGTATCATTAAAATATGAGGAATGCTACCTGTTACGTCTAAACCCTATCCATCGATATCACTGCTAATGTCAAAACTTCCGTCTTTTTTTATATGACTGCACTTCCATTCTTCTTTGCTTTTTATAATTTTTATTTTTAAAATAATAGTTAAATCTTGGGTGGATTCTTAGGAATTTACATTTCATTCCCGTTTTCTGATTTTTAAGGTATGGTTCTCTGTAATGGTCAATCCCCTTTCCATTCCTTGCAGACTCTTTCCTTATGTTAATACTATTTTTAGGATGATTATTTATCCAGTGAAACATGGGGAATTTTTTTACATTGTATATCAATCATATATTTATACTAATTCCAGCTATTTTTTGAGCCTTTGACTAAAGATGATGTTCATGCTTGCTTTACATAGTAGTCCCTGCACTCTTTCTTCCAAATGTTTTTTGTTCCAGGAGGTTCTATTTTATCCCATCTTCACTTTCTCAAAGCTTTATGCCTTTAATGTACACAGACACCCAACCAAATCCACTTGCCAATACGAGCCTTCCTGGACACATTGCCATTTTTTGGAACACCTCTTTTTCCTTTGGCACAGATAGCCTTCGGGCTTCCACGGACCTGCCTGGATCCTTACATCGATGCACCATCGCTTCCCCGATTCACACTGACCTCATCCAAACTCCCAGCCAGATGAGATGGGATCTTTTCACTAACTATATCTTCACATCACAATTTTTTACCAACACAGCGACTTGTTTTTTCTTGCTAGCTATCACCTAATAATATTGTTCCTTTATCCAATTCTATGGTCTCATTTATCCAATTTTAATTTCCCTGTGCCCTCAAGGCTTGTACAGGCATCACATGGGTCTCTCTTGCACTTTCTCCTGTATCTCATTTCACCATTTTAAAACTATTTTCATCAATCCCATAAAATGAGGAAGCTGCATATTGTCCACCCACTGACAATAAGCTTATTTTGTTACTGACATATAATAACAAAACAGCCCAAAACGTCCTTCATTGCACAGTTCATTTCACAACCTTCTCATGTCTTCATGCTCCTTCTCTAGAAGCTGGAGATCATCTCAGCTCTCACCTGTGCCACTCCCCACCTTTTTACTGTCACTTTTGAGCTGCTCCAACAGGAGTCTCACAAAGTCATTCATCACCCAAACTAGCTTTCGTAAGGACTTTTCCCATTCCTCTCTGGTTTCTTTTCAGATTCAGGTAACTCATACCCTTGCAGGACTCAAACTTTTTGCTCTCCAGATCCCCTTCGGTGTTCCCATCTGTACTCTGCAGGTAATCCATAATGATCGCAATCTAAACCCAACATGCTTTAATTTGCATTAGACAGCCATCTGACATGCAGGAACTCAGCTGGATGCTTGTGCTCACGTTTTTATTTTATTTCCTTATGTAATTTAATGCACCTAAAATGCTGGCAACAGGAGAGAACAACAGTGAATGAATTTAAAACAGTGGGTCTATTAATGTAGTGTAAGTATTAACATTTTAATGCATTAACAATACCATCGTAACAGATGCACAGCCCAGCCAAAAATTCCTGCCCTCTTTACCTCTCTTTTTCATCATGTCTATGAGTCCAATTACTGTAATTTATCAGTTCGGTCATAAAGTAACTCAGATCTCAAACTATCCCTTCAATATAGTCTAGACTTTATCAATCAGATGTAATTAGCTGTACAATCCCAAAGCCTTCTCCCATCTCTTGTTCCCCCAAAACCTTAAGAATGCTTTGGCTTCTTTCTACAGTTATTCTCTTAGGAGTCCTAGATTTTCCCCTCTTATTTACTTAGCAATTCTCTTCAATAATCCTGTATAACTTTCCAGCAAAATTATCTATTCCTTCATCACCCAAAACAACCATCCAGCTCATGTTGCACTTGCAAATGTATGCTTGTGCCTCCCCCTCCAGGGTCCTCGGACTGGGGCTAAGAAAGAAATTATATACTGCCTCATTCTAGATATCATTTTACCTTTTCTGAAACAGTCCCATTTTCTACTATTTACACTCCAAAGTACAACTCTTTTCAGATTTCCAAGCCATTTTGATCAACTAAAAATGCCAATTCTTGCATGTATCTGGGCTGGTATGTCCTAGCAGCAATGGCTTCAGCACAAACTCAGCCATATTCAAATATGTTGACAAAATCTACATTATACTAATGTAATCATATAGACAGAACAGTAAAAAACTACAAAACACTGGATTTTTTTTAATGGGAAATTTCCTCTTGCTAAATGTACAGTCAAGATGCAAGTACAACAACGTAACAAACGCAGCCATGCATTTTCCAGTTTTGCTTTGATACAGCACTAAGAACTTCCTTTGATTCTTCCTGAGCCTTATAGTATCCAGCATTTTTCTTCAAGCTTGAACTTGTAAGCTGTGTGACTATACTAGCTATCAGCTTCATTTCAATTTTACTATTTAATCTTTTTTTCATTGTTTTTAAAGTAAGTTTCTGGATAACGTGTATGAAGTACATGTATGGTATTCTCCAGTATGAATACCAAAACCTCAAAATCAGAGAGCAAATTATGAAGAATGCAATGTGTACACTTTTTGAAAATATTATCACTCTTAAGCAGTTTAATAATTTTGGTGTCTCTAATGAACAGCTTTTGAATGTTTTATGTCGGCAGCTCTCACTGGTGTACTGCTAGAGCCACTGAATTTTCCTGTGAAGTATGTCTTACAGTTCACTCTCATACATTTTGCTAATGTGAGTTCAAGCCGAACTTAAGCCCGCCCTGATTCAATTCCCAGACACTTATGCCTTACTTAAGAAGATTCATTCCCCACTGAACACCAGGCTTTGGGCAGAGCCCTGCAAGAGTCAGATCCCATCGCAAAGATGAGGAATTAAGTTTGGATGTATCGCAAACTGCTCATTAGGGATGCACAATGAGAGCCATCATTCAACTGGTGACCTTTCAGAAAGGATTCCCTATTCCTTTAAACAACATTTTTTCCGTATTATTCTAAACACAAGCCCACAAACAATGTTTAATATTGGTTTGATTCTCGGGAGGCTTAGCGCTGCACCTGGGTCTCTAAGACACTGCAGGGCTGTGAGTGCCCACAGCAGTCCCACAGATACTCCTATAGTTCCAGAACAGCCACTTTAATGAAAACAGTGCAGCTCATCAGCTTCACTTCCAGACACCCTGACACCTCACGTCCCAGCGTCATGACAGCCTCCTCCCTGTACATACTAAGACCAACCACAAATACTCTTTCAGCAAATCCCAGTAGCTCCCACTCCTCATTTTCTTTTGCACTTTAAGGGGCCAGGATAAAACCAACCCATCCGACAAGGAAGCAGTCTTCAGAGCACAAGTTCTCTAGCTCTCTGCTCCAATCCAAGGAACAGTTCTGAAAGAAAACATATTGCTGTCCTTGCTGGCCCCGGGATCACCATTTAGCTTCAGACGAAAGTGCCACAGAGAGCCCACAAGATATACAACAGGCAGCCAATGTATTTATGTGGCCTGCATGACTCTCTCATTGAAGTGAAATTGTGGTTTTGCTCATAATTAAAGCTGCCCATCACCTTCCAAGGCAAAATTCTATTCTCAAGTCGCTCATCATAAAGTCCTGTATCTACAATGACATTCCACAGGCATTAGACAGAAGTTGAATTTCACTTAATGAGTTACAACTTTTGCTTTGCTACTTTGCTATTATTAGACTAGAGGGGGGCAGGGAGGCGCCCTCCATAATGAATTCTCAGGGAGCGGAGATTTACAATGAGAAGACTGTCAAGAAACCAGAAAAGTTGTCTTTAGATGCATTATGCTGAATTGTCCAGATACAACATTTATAAGGCATCTTGCACCATACTGCAAATACAGAAGGAACATGCTCCTTCCAAGTATCTATTTATTTTAAAGTCAGCATTACAACACCCGTTAAGTGAACTCAGGGAGACTGAATACCCAAGTAATTTAGCTGAAGCAGTTTTTAAAAGATGAAAGGAACATTCTCCAGGATGCCTCACAGGATGCAATTCCTTTAACAAATGGCACGTCTGGCTTTAATAAGTGGACACATTTCTTTATAAACTGCAGAAACGGTTAAAAGGGCTTTCTTTGGAGTCAAACATATTGGAAAGAGGACAAAAGAAATAACAGAACCTTTTAAAGGTAATACTCACATTACCATATTAAGAGGAAATCTTTCATAATATACAGCCATACCATTAGATTATCCAAGCTGCAATTTTAAAAAATAATGTTAGAGACAGTAAATATACCCTAAGTCAGAGCGTGCTATATCATTATGGCACTTTGATCATGCTGATACGTTGCTGGTCAATGTTATTTACTGTCATTACGTACACACCTGCTAGACAGCCACATCCAATAAAGCATTAGTGTCCTCGCCGTAGCTCAGCCTTGCAGCTCATCAGTTGCCCAGATGAGACTGTGGCAAGCTGGACTGGGGCTGCAAACATAACTCACTGCTGCCCGTGGGGCACAAGGCAGAAACGAGCCCTTGCACCCCTCGGCTGGTGGAAGGGGTGTGTGCAGCCGTCAGAAGGTACCTGGGCGAGGAAATCCGCTCCCCAGCTCCTAACCCTGCAGGAGGGCTGAAACGGTACTAATTATACACAGCGACTGGGCCCTCAGGATGTCTGCTAATGACAAATGAAGGGTACCCCAACTCTTATGGACAGATGAAGTCGAAAGCAAGATCAGACAAATGAATAAGGAATTGCATTACTCTTGCTGTAGAAGCATTTTTTTTAAGGCTAAGAGAAACCATAATACTTGTTCGCTATAAAACAAAGCCTACAGACTTGGACTTGCCTGTACACCGCGTCCAAAAATTTTCCTGGTTAGTGAATAGCTGAGTAACCACTTAAATCGGCTACTGCAAGTCATTCTTCTTCCTCTCCTTACAGCTGGTTGTCCCACACATCAAGACACATAAAAAAACTGAAATCCACTTATCTGCTAATATTGACTATGACCACTTCATAGGACTGCTGAATACACATCACTTTGGTTTAGTAAAATCATCTGATAATTAACAGTACTTATGAAAACGTTTAGTATCAATGCAGGTAGGATGCAATTCATACTGAATCATCCAAAAACAGTATTTTCTTTGGTTGCTTGAGTTTTTTTGCTCTTTTTGAAACCGAGAAGAGCTCTGACAGTTTCATAGCACTCCCATCTTAAAAAAATGTATAAATATCTTCCTTACCTTTCCCTAGCTACCAGGCTCCCAAGGGGCTTAAACACACTGCTGATTTTACAAGGCTTGACTGTGCTAAGATCACCTAATATAATAAATGGTGAGGGTGCTTGCTTTGTTTACTTCAAGTCTATTTTAAGTCCAGTTGCAGTGAGATGAGAAAGTAAAAGAGAAAATCCCAGGGCTTAGACATACTTCTTTCAATCCTTGGAAACAGCAAACATTTAATTTTTCTCATAATTCAGAAAATTAGAGCTGAAGTAGGTAGAACCAGTTTTAATGTTACGGAATGTGTTCTTTAGAAAATCACTGGAGACAAAAAAGGTATTTGCATCAATTTCTGTAGGAGTAATTTTGTGGTAATTTAAAAGAGATTTTATAAGGTATTTTACCATCTTCAACACAAGTGTTATCAGACGTTTATTCAGTTTTTCCATTGGAAGCATCAGTAAAGTTGTCTGCATGTATATCAGCTTTCACCTAAAATTTTCAGAATCCTTTAAAAAGGCTTCAAGTATTTTTAACCCTGTATCAGCATGGTGAAAAGACAACACAGATTTTGCCACCAATTCTGGCTCAGTCAGAATTCAGCTTCTAAAGAGCTTCCTAACACACACCTCATCCCCTTCCTTTACAGCGCCTTTCACTTACCACCCAACCCTTGCCACTGCTGGAGTCCTGTTCCCCCGAAAGACGCCCTGGTGCACGGCTAAGGTAAGGAAGTCCTCACTGTTCCGTCCACACAGGTTGTGTCTATATTTTCACATACCAAAGCACACATTTTTCAAACACATCTTTTGACCAGGGAACCACTGACCTGGCAATGAGCAGATTGCAGCTCAACATTGACACTGCCTGCAGGTCACCTCCTTCTACCTTCATCACGTATCTTCATGGCAGCTACAGCAAACATATGCGTGGAAGATGATTCAGACTCGAAGTGGGTCTGTACCTGCTTTTACTGTCCTTTAAGCAAGCACATAGTGAAAATCAGAAACAAACTTACTCAAAATCTCTTTAGAGTGTTAAGAAACTCTCTTTAAATAGTCCTGTCACAATCTAAGGGATCTTTCATCTCATATGTTAGCTTCTTTAATGATGCAAGAATATCTAGTCCCATCAGCTGGTTGCATTTCCTTACTGCTATGAGATACGATGTGCCTCCTGAAGAGATAAGGACACTTGGGTAAACTTCCTCTCGTATCTCTCCAGAACACTGTCTGAGAAAATACCGAACGCTTAAGCTCATCATCCACACATCCTATCAGCGCCATTGTAAAATGATCAGTAAGTGCTGGGTTTGACTTTCAAATATGTAGCATGACAAGGCTTCTGCTTGAGAGATGACATTTTATCAGAAGTATTACATGTAATAAATATATAGATTATATAGGATATAAAGGTACGAGCTGTTACCTGCCATGGAGCGGCACAGAACAGCTCCAACTGTGATGGATATGGCTTAAGACAATGTAATGATAAGCATTACACAACTTTTTGAGGAAGATAAAAGACCAACTGGTGTTAGAGTGAAAAGACCAACTGGTGATCAACAGTGAAAATTAAGGCTGCACCTGCTATGTCCTAACAATATTTTCACAGAGGGCTTAGAAAAATCTCTACCCTGTCATCTGTGATAAGACTTGTGCTTACGGACAGAAAAGGGAAGAAACTAAAGAAATTCAAATTGATGCTTTTAGTTGTAACTTATCATTTGAAATTTAACTCCTGTGTTGCCACTGAGAGGAAAATACAGAAATCATTCTTAAACTAGTACTGTAGTTCACCTCTGTGGATCTTTGTGGGCCAGCTGTGATGGAGTGATGTTCTGCTCCACATGTCAGGGAAGCAGCCTGGAGCTTCCCACACTTTTCCCTAAAGCTTTCAGGTGGAAATTTCCCTTTTTTGAAAAAAAGATTATTTTCTGCGTGTTCAGTGATTAGGCAACAAAAAAAAAAAGCAGCCCATTTTGACTTCTTGAAAAATTACAGTTTTAATGCGAGGTTGAACAGGAATTACTAAAGAAAGAAGATGACTACAGGCTACCATTTTTCTCTCTGGATGCACAGTATAGATTTAGCACATGAGTAAAAGCAGAGATCAAGGCTATTGGCCCCCAATCTGCAAAAGAGGAAGATATTGCTAAATGAAGCTCTTGATGATTTTGAGGAGTAGCTCCATGGCCTACTGGACAAGTGAGCAACCCCTCATACCCCCAGAACAAGCAACAACATGAGCATCATGTTTGAGGAGGTCACGTCTGTAAGGCACTCAAGGGGATTCCACGCAGCTAGGAACACCGCTGAAATCTTTCATTTACACCGCGTTAAAATAACTTGCCAGTCAAGCAGGAAGGAATTGTTTTGTCTGCTACAAACCATAGAGCTAACTAGCAGCAGCTGCCCCGATGCTAAGTACGACTATTCCCTAATTTCACCAGTTGTGAAGACAAACATGGCAGTGGATTAATTACAGTCACTCTCCAGAACTGTGTCACAATTTTCTAGCAAAGACTAGTTTGTAAGATTGTGGAAAACAAACCAAAAATATTTAAGTTAAACGTCTCTTTGCTATGCTTTTGATTATATTAGGACATAGTGGCATTTGAACAGAGATATCTTTCATGGAGAAATACCTATGTGATTGATAAGCCTCTGAACTCCTCTAAAAGTATAGAACTAGCTTACCCGGCACAGGTATTGTTTGCACTTCTATTTACATGCAGTGATACACATCAAATTGATGATTTTTAAAGAAAAAAAACAAACCACCAAACAAACAACACACTATAAAACAAAGAGAATAAGGTTTGTTGAAATACATTTCCCTCAAGCAATGGGAAAAGATTATTTTATTTTTCAGGTGAAATTACCAAAACACTATTTTAACTTTAACTCTATATGATGAAAACCTGTTGATTTGATTTCTTGATTAGGAATGCAAGCATTCTGCAAACTTCCAAGAAGAAAATTGTAACCCTTCTGTATTTATCTTTTAGACAGAAGGCTTGAGCTTATAAAGAATATATGTAAGGATTCTGTTCCAGAGCTATTTTAGTGCCCTCCATTTACCTGTTACTTGCATTGTGTTATACGGGAGGTGAACATGGCAGAAGCTTTCTGCAGCAGAACAAAAGGGAGAGTGAAAACTCACTGCAGCCTCTGATCCTTTGACTTTGTGGGTTTTGTACTCAACTCAAGAACCAAGTTGGGCTGTGTCTTATGTCATGTAGCTTGCACATAAACTAATAGGCCTCTTAGCTTGGGATAATCTGCAGTCAGTGGATATACAAAATCAATTCTGTTTACACATTTCAAGTGCCTGGGAGAAAGGTTTCCTTTCTGCACTTTCTTAAGCACTTGCTTTGTCAGTTATGTATTTTACACACTTAGTCATCAGCAAGTGAGTTCTAGTTATACTGTTTTTCTACTTGAAGCCATCTCCTGACCAGCTAACTCCAACCTGATATTTACATGGCATTTCCTATTGCCACCATGTCCCCCAGAAATTTCCCTGGAAGCTGCATGTGCCTACCCCAGCTGCAGGCAGATGCCTTGCGTAGCACTACACGCCGTGTACTCGCGCGTAAGCATTACACAGGTGTATAAAGGATGTTTTGGTGCCAGGAGGACCTATTTTAACCAGCATTCAAGGCAGTATAATTTAAACCATTTCCTTGATCCTGAAGGACTCCTGAGGTTGTGTAGAGATATCTTTTCGTGTCAGGAGTCCTGATTTGCCCAAAAGCTGCAGCTTTCCCCCCTCAACGAGCCTCTTGCCCAACCGTGAACAACGCAAACCATTGCAGAACGCGGGGCTGTGAGCTACAGAGCCCTACGAAGGACAATGTTAGCGAGTATCACGGAGGTCAAGGCTGGCATTCCAGGTGATATTTCAACTATTCAAGAACAGGAAGCATAATTATCTGAATCGTGATCAAATGGTAATATAAGAGGTAAATCAGCACAGAGCTAAACTGAATCACATAACTGTGTACTCTATAACAATGGGAAACACGAGGAAGGTGCTCAGTTAATTACAGATTAAGTGTATGCAGTCAGTGGAAAAAGCAAACCACAGTGAGATGTGCAGGCTGGAAAATGGCCAGGTGTAACATGTGAGTTTACATGGCTAGTGCATGAACGGAATGCTTGATTTTAACATCCAGCATGTGGATGAGGTCATTTATCACTCACTCAGGGCTTCATTGGTAAATCTGTGTTACAAAATAATAACTGATAGGGCAGCACAGGGCTTGTTGCACTGGAAACATTTTTAGAGGAGGCTGGACTTTGGTCTCAAACTGCTGGATTAATTTTAACCCCTTTAGGTGCTATTTGATCACTCACATTAGTGCTATGCTTGGCATTTATCCTCTGCCCTAATGAAACTGAGATTTGAAAGAGAGACAGGTCCTAATTGTTGGGCACTGACAACCATATGGAATGGGAGAGAGGGAGCATCTCCCGCCAGGCAGAACGTCATCGCCAAAAGATAACTCTGCAGCCTCAGAAGGAGGCGATGCACGTTTCAGGTCCTAAGGGCCAGCTTGGGCTCTGCAAGATTACGGACAAGGTGCAGCCAGGCAGGACAACTCTTTCTGAAACCTGCACGTCAGCCAGGCAGCGCCTGCACCTCGCACAGCTGGGCTGGGGCCTCACCTTCTCTGGCTAAACCTCCTTTCCTGTGTCTTCCAACAAGAACGGCTTACAAAGTTTGATTTCAAACAATTGAATTAAGTCTATCTATCTCACATCTGGATGCTGCAGATGCATCTGAGTTTTGGAAGACAGAAGGTTGAGGAGGTCTCTCTCCAAAGTTTTCACTGCCCGGGAAGCTTCTCATGTGTCCGAGATGCAGCAAAGACATCAGCCTGTACACAAACTCAAAGTACCGGGCTCAAGATAAATAGTATCTAAACCGGGATACAGCCACAGCCTACGGCAGCGGGAGATGGCTCTCCTAGGACACACATTCCCCAGTAATCTTAAATATCTAGATATTAATACTCTGCATATATCCAGCCAGCTAGCTGTGCATTCCAGATGTTTTGATTTTTCATGTACTTGCAGCTTTGCCTTTTCTTTTTAATTTTTTTTTTTTTTTTTTTTTTTTTTTTTAAGCAGCGTTAGTAACTGCCTCATTTCTTTTTTTCAGAGAGAGTAAAAAGGGTGAAATCATGACTCGGCCCCAAGTCTTTGCTTAAAATGAGCAGCAGGCCTGGGTGACTACTTATTGCGTAAATGCCTTAATAGAGGAAGAGCAAAGAAAAGATGGATCCGTTACTCAGTGGGAAAAGACAGTCTCTAACAAATGGCAGGGGGAAAGCAGAATTTTGAATGCCTTCCTCATATCAAACTTCACTAAGAGAGTCGGCTGTGACCATGTGTCTTTTGTAATTAATACCAGCAACAAAATCTAAATAGAGAAGGAATGAAACCAGACAGTGCGCTGGGTCTCATGAATCTCATCCCAGGTCACTCCAAGAACTAAATAATGAAAATGTCTGTGTTCTTAATATTTGTCTGAATTCACTCAGGATGGGTGAAATACCAGAAGATTTGAAAAGGGCCAATGTTGTTCCTAACATTAAAACACAAGAAAGGATTTAGGAATTAAGATCAGCTAAGATGATCATCTTTCCGGAGCAGGAGGAAACCTTCCAAATGCTTAGAAGATTTTAAAGATGATTAACAGCAAAAATGGCCCTAGGAGTTAATCAGAAGCTTAAAACCTTACCATGCCATTGTGTAAAAAACTGTACTTGCACTAGGATTTACAAATGTTTGTCTGCAAGAAATGTAACATAACCCTTCCACTGCACTCAGAGATAGAGTACCATGTTCAGCTTTGAAAATCCCACTTCAGAGGAGACGTGGGCCAACCTGAGGGAGTCTGGAGGGTAGCAATGGAACTCTTCAGGAGCCTGGTAACACTGACGTTCCCCTCAGCATCACTGTTTGTGTCTGGATACTGAGGCCTGTTTTCACTAAAAGACTTCTGAGTCCCCTCAGATTCCTCAGAATCCATATTCTGGGAAAGATCATAAAAAGAAAACATAAATTGTTTCAAATTGAATGCTTTGACTGAAAGGGAATTGGCATCTCCCAGAGAAACTGATCTGAAAATTTCTGACCCTGCCTGATACCAATTTCTGACAGCTATGGTGCTGCTCAGGTATTCCCACCATAACACAAGCACCCTAAACCAAAGTCTCTTTTAGAAGATAATTTGAGTTTTCACATTGATTTTCAAACTCATGCAATAGGGCTTCAAATAATGCTGAGAATTTGGATTAAAGAAAGTACTATCAATCTCATCACTTGATTAGCAGGCAAGAATAACAACAGAAGATAGGAGCTGACTTTCTGGTCTAGAAGAATACCGCAGTCCATCCACCAAAAAAGAAAAGATACATAAACGTATCAAGTACCAGGGATATTAAAATACACGGGCATTGCTATTTCTTTTTATCACATTTGCATGGTGTTCTTTCCACTTTCAAACAAGAACCTCTCAAGTGTAGAACAATTCCTGTCTTGCTATCATACAATAAACTTACTGAAACTGAACTCACAAGTAATATTTTAATCTACTAGAATATCCGCAACGTTAAATAAAGGCATAAATCCGAAAGTTATGATTTCAATTCAAAACTCTAACTCTTGTTTTCGTAACAGGAGACATTCAAAAACTGTACATGTTACATTTATAGGGTCAATTCTGGGCAGAAAAAAAACCTGTTTTGCAGAAACAACCAGATGAGAAGGTTTTGACAGTGAGACTAATATTTCTGAGCCTTCTCATCCATATTTTACAAAATTAGTCCAGATTTAAATTAGTCCAGATTTATATGGTACTCTCTGACTGGCATTTATTGAAACCTCTAATACAGAAATACTACGGTTCCAATTCAGTCATGGCACTTAAGAATTGCACCACGCTCTTAAATCACTATAAATTTTATACATACATTAAAAAGTGATATACTCTATATGAAATATGTACTCACATTCCACATATGGAAAAGTTACATTGATAAGTATGGAACAGGGATCTATTAATGGGGAACACTTAAATATCTAAAATCTGTTCCACCTCTTAATTTCCTTAAATCATTCTAAACTTCAAAACCCCTGACTGATTTCAGAGAGACACAATTTAAAGAAAAAACAATCTTTAAAAAAATTACACCTAATTTCCCCCAGAACTGTAGCATGTCCAAAATTCCCTCATCTAGATGGTTTAAGTTTTTCTTGAGTTGTGGGAGGAACTGGTGGAGTTTTTTCCTATGCTATATTATTAGCCCTTATAGTATAAGAAACGGAAGATCCTGAGCTTCCCAAGGGGATGTATAGTGCTCTCCTTCCAATCCTGCCAGCTCCCAAAGGAAGAGATTTCAAAGTGGATATACTTTTGCAATTGAAAAATAGTTCTCTAAGTAGTGCAACTACTGTAACCTGATTTCCAATGCACCTTTTTTTTTTTTTTCTGTGATTGAATACTGACTTCATAAACTGAATTATACTTAGGTTGCAGCACGCATTCAGGTCCAAAAAGTTTCCATCAGAATTCACGCAATCTCCTCCACAGTCTGAATTTTTCTCTCTGATGGATTGTCTGAGCTGTGAGGTACAACCCCAGCTTGTCCCTGGGGTATGGCTTTCATGAGGTCTCACCCACACGTGAACTCTCTGATGTGTTAGAAGGGCTGAGCATGCACTGCAGCTTTTCCCCGAACATGATATTAATCAGGTCTTCCTTCTCCAACCAGCCAGCAATTTTCCACAAAATTATAGAAAAATATAGACATGTACTATTTGACAGGTACAGAATATGCATCCTATGCATCCTATACAGCATTCAGTGCATACAGTATATCATAGAAATGCAGTATTTTTGAGACACTTACCTCTCCATCATAATTGCACAAATTTAGGTGATGGGTCAAAAGGTTACCGATGAAGGAAAGCCAGCCAGGGAGTTTTGACATGACCAATTTTTGCAGGAAATCATGCTTAAAAAAAAGCTAACGTATACTTTATGCTTAAGTCTGAGTCATGATCACATAGCAAATAAGAACAGAAGTTGGCATATCATTCCTTACCTAAACAAATGTCCAGACATTTAGTTTTCAATAACCATAACTCCAGTTTACATACTGCATAATCTTAATTAGAAGGAAGTATGTTCAGTTGCCCTATTCATTCTCCAGGTGAAGTCATACATCAGCGGCTACAGAAATAAATGCACACGGATGATGAAGGAATGTCTACTGTCTCATACCTGATCCCCGTTTCTGCAATGCAACTATAAATTCCAAGAGTTATTTTAGTGATGTTCTTTTCCAGCTTGAAAAGTTTTTTTGTAGATTTCTTTTGTATTTTGATATCTAATAATCCATGATATTTGTTCATTTCTAATACCAATATAATAAAATGAAATAATACATTTCTTATCAATTTGCAAAGCTATGTGTCTCAAGCTTGAAATTTTGAACAATTAACCGTATTAGGATGCATGTATCTGATACCAACCCTACTTTCATTACAGTTTTTCAGACTACTGTACAACACAGTAAAATCTCTGATTTTTTTTTTTTAATTTTAAGATTGCAGTAAAAATTCTGCATTTTAAAAACAAAACAAAAGAAGTACTGGCAGTAAAAAAGACAGCTAGCATTAAATTTGTGAGATAATGAACATTTGTATATACAAGTACTTATAAGATCCGCATTCTCTGTCTTGATGAATATTAAAGAGTTGCAGAGGAAACACAAATACTGTAGGCTAAATACGAACGTTCTTTGGTTTGCTATTCTTTTAATATTGAACTTCCTTGGAAGGCTAACTCCTAATCTTACATGTGTTCTGTATTTGTAGATACATCTCTGTCAGGAAATGCTGTGAAATGGAAGTTCCTGACAGATAAAGTCCTTGGCCTTCAAAATTCCATAGATATTACTTGAATGTCAGAAAGAATCATTGCCAAACTCTGCCCATGATTCAATATCTCTTTATTTAAAAACCATAACAGGCTTGGAGATAATTAGTAATGCACATAGGGATTATATAGTCATTGTTATGTTGGAGTTTTCCAGAAAAATAAAATGGGGAAAACATAATTAATTCCACTTTTTATGGTGCCGTTATTGCTTGTTTTGCATGAAGAGCCCATAGATATGAATCCCACTATATCCCTAAAGTCCTTTGGCCTCTATATAATAACTAGGGATGGGGCAAACCAGTTTTGTCTAGTTTCAGATCCAACTGAATATGAGATACGAAGAGTTTTAGTCTAAAAGTACTGGCCTTGCATTCCAGTTACCATAGTCCGCAAAGTAAAGTGCAGAGGAGAAACCAGGGAGGAAAATCTAGTGGAAAAAAACCAGAGTGAAAAATAAAGCAAGGTGAAATGATGTGAAGCCAAATAATAAAGCAAATATCAGAACTCAATAAAAAGGGATGGAGAAAGGAAATTGAAAAGTCATTAGTATATTCTCTGCTTTTCTTGAAGGAAAGTGTGGGTGACAAAATCATAAAGTTCTCCTATCAGTAACGTATCCCAGAGGTGAAAAAAAATCATATTTTAATTAATTCAGTCTTGAAAGAGAAAATTAAAAATAAAAGTTTTCCTATCTCTATTTTTTCTTCAAACCAGCAAATCCTAAAACGATGTTGAGTGTGCAAAGACAGTCACGTGCCAGATGGGAAATGCCAAAACTCAGACTGTCTCTGCCGCCCTGTTTCCCACCCCATGTGTACATGTGCTGTGGTACAGTCTTCCCTTACCCCACACACCCCATCCTTGGCACAGGAGATCATCTCATTCCCTACAGAAAATGAACAGGGCTCATTTCACACGCATGGAGTTGAACGCATCTATTCTGAATGTGGACTTGGGGTTCATGTACTGCACACTTGTCAGACCTTGGCATGAAAACCAAGCAACAAATTTTGTAGCCTGGGCCTCAGTAGTCCTCATTACTGTATTAAGTAGGCAAATATTTGTGAAATGCCATTCTCACAACAGTCCCTGTAAAGTAAGAATTTAATTCTACCCCTTCCTCCCTTTTTTAGCAGGCTGGTATCCAGAGAAATTTTGGTCAAAGATATTCATTAAATTCAGGTAAAGAGCAACAGGTCAGAACAAGACGATCTTCCTGAGTCCCTCGTACTAGTCAGTACTTCATGCAGTAAAATCACAGCTGACATTGACTTCAATTACGGTTATGTGTGTTCAGCACTGCAAATCAGACTCATTGTCTCGGACTTGAACATCCAAAAACTAAAATGAAAAGCAAATCCACACAGCCAGCATTCCCCTGTAAAAGCTGAGGCAGTGTGTCCGGTGCCACACAGAGCTCTGTGGCAGAGGCAGAGAGATCCGCTCCGGCCTTTAATGGCTTTACCTATAAGGACTTAATTTCTCTCTGCCACAAACTGCCTCCCTGCTTATACAATCCAACTTATCGGTTAGGGACAACTCAACCCATGCACAACACAAGGCAGGGATCCCACGTTAAAAAAAAAACAACGACATATAGTGGTAATTAGAATGAGTTGTCATCATGCTTTACAGTCACATTACAACTGTAACTGCAATTTTGGATTTCCTGTTAAGCACTGAGCTTTGCTGGATTGCTGTCTGTTGACACCACTCATGCATGTTATCTCTTTGGTTTTAATTTAAAAGAATTTCAAAGAAGCCAGAAATGCCATCGTGTTGCTCATGAAGACATGCAAAGCTCACCAGTAGGAACTAGTCATGTTGTCACAGGTTGTTCTCCTGACATGGAGCAGGATTTGAAGGGGTAACACACACATGGGGCCATGGGGTTTCACTGACATGACATGACAGCTGGTGCAGGTTGGTCCACGAGATCCCCCTGTTCCACGTCAGGTTGTTCAGCACCATGCTCCCCACCTGACAGAGCCTCCCGCTCCCATTTCCCTATCCCAGCCCCTCCGACCCACCTGTTCCTAAAATCCAATCCTCCTTTGCTATTTTTCCCTCCTCCAAGCCCCATCCTCTTCCCATGGGAGCTCTCAGCCTCCCCTCACCATGCCTCCCTATTTCAGCCATCACATTCATCCTGTACCTGCCCTCTGGCACCTCTCTCACATTCACTTTTTTGATTGACAAGACCACTCGAACACCCTTTGGCTGCTGCTCGTGCTCTTGCGTTACTCAGCCTCATCCCAGGGCACTGCTCTGTGGCTCCTTACCCTTTGCTGTTTCTTTTGGCTTCTGCCGTAGCTGCCGCCTCTCCACCATCCAGCTCTATACCTGCTTCTCACAAAACATCTTCCAAATCCTTTTGTCCAACACTTGGACTCCACCGGGGCCCACGCGGCCAGTCCTATTTTCAGAGAAAAGCCACACGCTCTGCATTCCCGTCTCCCTTGTAATATGCTCCTTCAGAAGAATCAATATTTGTTCTTCAGCATCTCTTGCAAAAACAACGCACAGTAACATCTTGCGTAATGTACACAAACCATCCCAATGCAGAGAGCCAGTACCTAACAGGGATTAACTCATGCTCCAGAAAACAGTGAGCGTAATGCTATAAATACTAAAAGCACGTGCCAGGTTGCAGCACTACTGACAGCCGCTAGGTTTTTCTTTTAGAGAAATCTCACCTGAAACACTGAGCAGTGAGTGCAACCCTTGCTTTCAGTTGCAAAGCACTATATAGCCCCAAAACATTTAAATAAAATGACTAAAAGCAGGCCCCAAGAGCTCCATAAAAATCACATCCCTTAAAAGGACACACTTGCTATTCTGTAAATCATAGAATCATTTAGGAAATCTCAAATAACTTCCTTTCCTCAAGGCACCATATAAATGAGAGAAGACAAAGGGGACAAACTACTGTTTAAAAACTTTTAACTTGGTGAAGGCCCTACTATTACAGGGTTTTCTGTGAAAGTTTTCAAATTTTATAAAACTTGACCCGGAAACATAATTTACTATAGCATCAAGAAATATTGGTTACCAGGGGAGAAAGTATTGTACATCTGCTTTTTTTTTTGGAATAAAGGTTTTAATTTCTTGCATACATCACAAGATCAAAAATGAGTTTCCACATTACATCGCTAAATAAGCAAAACGGTCTGTGAGTGAGACCAGAAGTTTAAGCCCTCCCACCTCCAGGTTTTCTATTTGCTCTCTTCTGCCTTTAATAAAGTGCTTCAGACCCGGTTTCCTTTGTAGAAACAAACAGATCATCCATCTCCCCGAGTAAGATTAGGTGTCATCACTTCTCCCTTCTTTGTGAAATAATAAAAGTCATACTGCAGGGGAAAAAAAAAAAATCTTTTAAACCTTATTCACCCAGGAATAAAAACTGTAACCTTGGATGCCATGTGTGTGCAATGAAAATACACAGTTTCAAGTTACAAAGGTCTGTGATTCACACGTCTTTTTCCTATGGATTTAGGATGGAGGGGCAGCAGTTTCTATTCTGGGTTGAAAGGATCCTGCTTCTCATTCATCTTTAAATATAAAACCTATTGAAAGTCCAATTAGGATACTACTATTTTTATTTCCTAATAGAATGGCAACTTACCCTCATTTTTCAACATGCAGATTAAACGGCTACTTTTAAATGCAGTTTTTAGGACTACTGTCACAAAAACTAAGTTAAAAAGAGGCAGTGGTAATGTTCCTGCAGCCCATTGCTTAACAGATCAGTGAAAGTAGATTGTAATCTTATATTATCCTCCACGTTTGTTTGCAATCTGAAAGCATATAAGCCTTTCCAAATACACTTGATCTGTTTAGTTTTTATAAAAGAAATCAACTCACAGCTCCCTTGTTAGGACCCACCAAGAGGAGTTTTACTTGCAAGGTTGAATGAGATTCTGTGCCTGCGCTGACGTCTATTTTCTCACGTTATTTAATTTTTCTCATGCTTGCTAATAATTTCAAATCATCATTTCAGATAAAGCTTCACGATACACGGTCACATTTAGACTGTAAAAGATTGTGATTTACCGCTTTGACAGACCAACATTTTTAGCTTGTATACAGCACCCAGACACAAATGAACAACAAAAACGTTTTGAGTCCTTTTATTTTGAAAATAAATGCTTTATGTACCAGAATCTGTCATTTAGAAACAATACACACACACAGACATACACACACACACATACACACACCCTTTTCTACAATAATTGGTGTTTGGGGGTTATTAAAAAGGCAGCAATTGCAAATGCATTTGATTATTCCTTTTGCAGCATGAAATAACCAGTTACCTTTCAGGAAAGGAGCCCTCCGTGGCACAAGCACTTCTGTGATTTCCACCTGCTCTTGCTGATGCTGTTTAACCAGGTTTCCTTCGCTGCCAGCTCTCAAAATCTTTTCACCTAGCCTAATTTTTCGTGATCGGCTGTTAAAATCTTCTTTCCTCGACAAAGGTGATTTAGGAGCCGTATTCGCGGACAAAGGTCGAGCCAAGCGAGAGGGTTTGGACATTCTGCCTGGGCAGGAATGTACCTGCTCCAAAAGCAATCTCTAAAAAAAAAAAAAATAAATAAATCCTTCCCAGCTCACTTTCCAGCAGAGAGGCTGGGGAGTTCGTGTGTGCAGCGCAGCTGGATGTGAAGTGCCGTGCTGCCAGCCCGATCAGTTTTAAACACCAGGCGCTGTTGGGTGGTCACGCAGACAGTTTCCCGGACCTGTGGAATGTAAATGCGTGCTGGGCTAAAACAGATGACTCTGCTCCAGCGCTGGGTCCCAACCGTGCCGTGGGGAGCGGATGCTCTTCCAGGGACCGTCTCAAGCTCCTGGCGTGCATGGAAGAGCGGAAGGGGAATGCCCCACCTACGCAGGTACAACGTGAAAAACCACCCAGGCGTGGGGTTACCTCTGCGCGGGGGACCTTCCCGCGACCCTCTCCCAACCCTCTCGCTCAGACAAATACTTCCTTGTTTTAGCAGATTTCTTCATTGTGCGCCAAAACCGCCACCGCTTCAGCGCTATACGGTAAACGCCTGATGTCAAGAATCCGTTTGCCTTTGGGTGAAGCACGATGTGAGCTAAAATCAGATTAAATGATGCATATTCTCCTACCAGGGTATTTTCCAACTCACCAAAATAAACGAAGGCTTGACAGTGAATATCATCTCTTTTTGAAAAATGGCCCAGATCCCTTATTATTACCTGGCATTGCTTAGGAAGTAACACTGCACAGAATATTGCCCATTACACTTCCCTCTTTCACTCTTACACTTAAAAAACCCCTGGCCTCTTGCACGCTACAGATAACCACATTCTCTACTGACTCTCCAAAGAAAAAATTCCTGACCTCAGGCTACATTACTTCCAACCTCAGTTCCTGGGTGCTTTTCTTTGAAAATGCCTAGGCAAAACCTGCCTAACTTTTTCTGCCAGCCCTGTGTTCATGAATGCTGCCAAGACTCACAGTATTTGGTCACATGGAAAGAAAATTCCATTCACCATAATTCTGCAAACAGCTTCCAAAGGAAAAAAATACAGTGTAAACCAGAGAAAACATCGCAGCTACAGTTACAGTAAAATCTTCACACTGAAATTTAAAATGTATTCCTCAATATCCCAGGCAACCAGTATCAATAACAGAGTATGAGGGACCATTTTATTTCAAAGCCAGAACAAACATAAGCAAATCAATACTACCAGAGCTAAAGTTATTTAGCTAAATAGTTATTTAGGAGAAACACTTAACAAGCAAAAAGACAGGAAAACATGACTAAATTATTACAGACATTCCTCATTTTCTGAGATGGCAGTAAAATATTTTTGCATGCTATTTCCATATTTTCTTCAAGAATCCCACATTAAGGAGGTAATTGTTTATACTTCATCTATAAAGCATATTATCTATTGCTTTGTTGCCCCATCAAGAATGGGACAGATTAAGTGCAATACAGCATGCCTTGCCATGATATTCATAACATTCTGCATATTATTTTATCAGTAGGAGCTCTAAGTGTGTGGGAAGACTTCAACTCTCAAGGAGGGACTTGACGGACAGGAGAGTAACCGGGCTGGTTAGCAGTGCTCGGGCACAGCAGGTCATGCAGAAGAAGATGGGAGAATAGAAACAGGAGCGAAACAAGAAGATGAATGGAGAGTTAATCACGTAACTGGAGTGAGGAACGAGTGAAGAAGGCACAGAAAAAGTGAAAGCCAGTAAGTATGTGAGAGCTCAGTCGTACTGAGCCTAAGAAGTACTGTCATTCCCTCTAAATATCTTGGACTATTTTGCAAACACTTATTTTGAAGATCTTCCACTAGGATTTCCTTACCAAACACAAATACTCTGTTCTTAAGAAGAGTTTTTAAGCAGTCATAATAATGCCTCTGATACTACATAGACATATTTCAATTCTCCCAAACACAGGGCAATTGTGATATAAAATCCAGTTCTGAGTGAGAACATAAACAATGGTGTTTTGGTTTTCGAATCAATACCACTACAGAGAAATCCTACTGAGATTACTGCACATTGCACATTCACCCGAACTGAGTACCCTTAGCACAGGGTGCTCTTGGAAAAAGCAGCCTCATCTGTGAAGCAGGAGTCTAACCAGATGGTCATATTACCCGTAAACTTAAATAAATTTAATTTCTACACAAAGCAAGGACATCGTGTATTCAAGTTTTTCCTAGGGCTCTCTCTATAGCAACATAGCAACAAGAGATGGGAAAAGAGAGATGGGAAAAGAGATTATCCATCTGTTTCTGACAGGAAAAGCGCGGCCCTAAGTCTGGTCCATTTGGATATCAAGGTGACGCTTCTGCATTGAGACAGCAGCAACATCCTCATTGACACTCATTTTTGACAAAGCAGCAGCTCTGTGTCTCTCAGCAGAGACACAGCCATGCAGAAACAGGTTGAGTAAAACATGTTCCTCAAACACGTGAAATGCCCAGAATACTCTGTTCAGTCAAATACAACCATTTGATGACACAAAACTGGGAGGAGTCGCTGACACACCAGAAGGTTGTGCCACCATACAGTGAGACCTGGACAGGCTGCAGAGTTGGGTAGAAAGGAACATAATGAAGTTCAACAAGGGCAAGTGTAGGGTCCTGTACCTAAGAAGGAATAACCCCATACACCGGTACAGGTTAGGGGCTGACCTGCTGGAAAGCAGCTCTGCAGAGAGAGACCTGGGAGTCCTGGTGGACAGCAAGTTGACCATGAGCCAGCAATGTGCCCTTGAGGCCAAGAAGGCCAATGGTCTCCTGCGGTGCATTAAAAAGAGTGTGGCCAGCAGGTCGAGGGAGGTCATCCTCCCCCTCTACTCTGCCCTGGTGAGGCCACATCTGGAGTACTGTGTCCAATTCTGGGCTCCCCAGTTCAATAAGGGTAGAGAACTACTGGAGAGAGTCCAGCAGAGGGCTACAAAGATGATCAAGGGACTAGAGCAGCTCTCTTATAAGGAAAGGCTGAGAGACCTGGGTCTGTTTAGCCTGAAGAAGAGAAGACTGCGAGGGGATCTTATCAATGTTTATAAACATCTAAAGGGCGGGTGTCAAGAGGATGGGGGCAGACTCTTTCCAGTGGTGCCCGGTGACAGGACAAGGGGCAACAGGCACCGACCAGAACACAGCAAATTCCATCTCAATGTGAGGAAAAATTTCTTTACTTGGAGGGTAACGGAGCACTGGAACAGGTTGCCCAGAGAGGTTGTGGAGTCTCCTTCTCTGGAGATATTCAAAACCCACCTGGATGTGTTCCTGTCCCACCTGCTCTAGGTGAACCTGCTTTGGCAGGGGGAGTTGGACTAGATGATCTCCAAAGGTCCCTTCCAACCCCTACCATTCTGTGATTCTGTGATTTTCAGTAATATCTTGGTGCCTGAAGAGCAATCAGGTGCCTAATGGCATTATGTCACGCGAGGAGGGGCTGAGAGAGCTGGGATTGTTCAGCCTGGAGGAGAGAAGGTTCAGGGGGATCTTATGTGTTTGTATAAATGTCTGATGGGGGAGTAAAGGAGATGGAGCCAGGCTCTTCTCAGTGGAGCCCAGCGACAGGACAAGAGGCAATGGGCACAGACTGAAATACAAGAAATTCCATTTAAACATAAAAGAAAGCTTTTTTTTTTTTTTTTTTCAGTGAGGGTAGTCATACACTGGCACAGGTTGACCAGAGAGGTCATGAAGTCTCAATCTTTGGAGATAACCAACATACAACTGGTCACGGCCCTAAGCAACCTGCTGTAGCTGAGCCCGCCTGAGCTGGGAGTTGAACTAGGCGATCTCCAGAGGCACCTTCTCATCTCAACCGTTCTGCTATTCTGATTGTCAAAATATATTCAGAGCCTATTTATAATATGGATGCCTCAGTATCTTTAAATCTGTCCAACAGTAGATGCCCAGCCTTCTTTCTCCAAAGTCCTGGCAATTAAACTATCCCATGACCGAGCGCCACTTCTGGGAGGATTGTCTCCTTCCCAGTCATTACTCCCTTTTAGTCTCTTGCTGCCTGTGGCACAGCATTCGCAAAAAACATCTTGTCTGTTTGTTTGTTTTAAAGGCTCTGTGATGTGAAGCTGGTGATTCCAGCCATGAGCATTGAGCCTCTCAAAAAAAAAAACAAAAACAAAAACAAAAAACAAACCGCCGTATAATCCCAGGTTGCTTAACTGACTGTGGTTTGATCTGGATCTAGACACAGTAAATTACTTCACTCATGGGGTGAAACAGCAGGAGAGCATCCGGCCCAGGGTCGCTACCAGCTCCTCATCACCCACATCGCTACTGCATGGGTTCTCTCCCCACCCCAGCTCCCCTGAAGCCCTGGGCTCCCCCGGCCGCAAGCCATGTCCCTCCCTGCCATCCCACCCCCTCCACCACAGGTTCCTCATGAAGGTCCCCAGGCAGCAAGGCTTTCATCAGCTCTCAGGCTTTCTGAAGCCCCAAGGTACTCTTTTGAACTACTTAAAAAAACCACAAAAAACAACAACAAAAACTAAACAAAAAAAAACCAAAACCAAACAATGAAAAAAAAAAAGCCTTAAATGAAACCAACCCCTTTTCCCTTAGATTTCAGATAACCAACTTCAACTAGGTAGAGACATCATATTGATGTAACATACCATTAAGTAAAAGTAGTTCAGTTTGTCAGGTTTTCGTGAAGTGCTGCAGGAAGTTTTCTAGTGCTTTGGGTGAATGAATAAACTCTGTCACTGCCTCACATAGAAGAAATTTATATTAAGGGACCAACAGTGCAGTCTATGCTTTGGAATAATCACATATATGTAAACAAGTAATATTTTTAGAAAACCATACACTTTCCATACGCTGTTTAAAACAATGTTCTGTTAGTTTCAAAATACAAGTCTCCTCTTTCCTCCCTAGAAAATAAATTACTGCTGAAATACGACAACAAGAATTTGTTAAGAGTTAGCTAACAGAAGGCATTTTTACCGTAGCATATTAAATAGGTTATTATACTGCTATTAACTTAAGTAACGTTTGTGCCCCCTGGGATAAAAGAAACAAGTCTAGAGATGTTATTAATCCAAACAAAGCATTTGCAAAGCTTAAAAATTCCTTTTTTGGGCATCCATGAAGTTCTAGTTTACATTCGCACATAAAGAGCTGGAGAGGGGAGAGGATCCCTCGCATGCGAACCAGGAAAAATTGGTAGCTGGTGCCACATGGTTTAGGATGTGGTATTTACTCAGCCTCACCAAATTCTTTGGCCTGCAACTAGCTAAAGAAGAGAGAAGCATGGATATACAAATATTTCAAACCCAGCAGACTTTCTAAACTATGGAGAGGCAACAACTGCTACACGAGTAAATGGAAGTTGCAGGTGCAGAAGTTAAAACCGTAAATTAACGAAGTGTTCGCTTTACAAAATTGAGCAAGTAACCAGATGGCATAACATTTTCAGCATGAAATGAGAAATAAATGTATAGGCACCAAAAGAACAAGATCAGTGATGAAAACAATTTCAGATGCAAGTCACAGATAGGTATGTAATGTGATAAAAAAAAAGTTTAGCGCTTCACAGAGGTACATTTTCTAGTAACTGAAGCATGCAAAATTAGTGACAAGTTAATTTTGCAGATGTTAAAGCTTTCTTAGAACTATGTGCCAGTGCTTTATTTTTCCATATATGATTTCTGAAACAGTTGCATAATACAGAAGGTGCTTCATATTCAATATATTGAGACCAATTTTAAAACATTTCACACAAATCTAAAAACATTCTTCCTGGAAAAATAAGCCATGCAAACGGAACCCAGTCAGTCATTCAATGACAGGCGAAACCCCCAACAGAAAGCAAGCTGTAATTATGACAAGTCCTGTTACTCTTTAATATGGTCTTAAAAAGAAAAGTCTGTTAAGGGTCCTGCTGTAATATAATAGCTGCCTAGAAGATGCTATAATTAAAGCAGAGTTGTCATTTCTATCAGGAAAACCTGTTCCAGAGATTTACTACTCAGCCATAAAAATTTAATCTCAGCTCCAAGACTTAAAAAAAAAAAAAAAAATCAAAATCAGAAAAAAACGCTTCAGGTCTAGTTTAATTCCTTTTCTTCAAGTTTTAGAAAATTGAACCATAGCAAAACCTTTCTTAAAGATAGAAGACTTTACAGCTGTGGAATCTGAACACCTTATTCTGCCCCAAACCCAGAAATACCATCAGTATTTCAACATCATCATCATCAGGCAGAATGAAATTTCTTTATTATTCTGTCACTTCTGCATCTTACATTTGGCTTTGGTTCAAGACCTTTGAAGTCCTGTATTTGCCTGAGTAGACAGGTCTGTGGCCTGCTAATAAAGCATTTACACATATTGAACTATAACATGGTTACTGTTTTTCTAAACCAGTAAAATTACATCACCACCAGCCCTCATTTGGTGTTGTTCTGTCCTCAGGGTGCCTGTTGATGACCGCACTTGGTTCCCTTCTCCACCTGAAGGGTTACACGAGCCTAAGCAGCGTGGCACACACGTAACTGCATCCACCCATGGAAGGACGGTGCAGAAGAACAAAGCAGTGGGACATTTGTGTGCAAACACAGCCAGTAACATTTAAACTATTTGCCAAGATTGTTCCTAAGATTTCCAGTTGGTGCCAACTGTGTTGGCAGGCTTGGGTACATTATCCTGATGAGATGATGTTAATCACTAAGCAATTCCAGAAGGAGCAATCAGCTGTGAGCAGCTGCCCATGCAACTCATAACAAATACTTTTTTTTGCAGAATGTTACCTTTTTCTATACATCAGTCACTCACAGAAGAATACAAAATCAAGAGATTTAGTCTGTATGTAAATCATTACTAAACTCTACCAGTGTTCTGTGATTTGGCTGTTCTTGGTGCTATACTGGTTGGCTGTAATGGCTAAAAGAGCTGAAATTTATACAATCTTGGTTCACAGTTTTGATGTTTTAATAAAATCAAATAAGAACTTAAGTTCAATGCATTTTTAAAGGAATACCCCTTAGCTAAAAATCAAAGCAGGTCATTACTATTATTATTTTATTATGAAATAACATATGAATACTGACTTCCACGTCTGCAGTTATTTCATATTAGATTCTTAAAGCATTTTAAAGATGTGCACAAAAATAACTTTTGTCAAATTTATACCGTTAGTAGTTTTTTTAATAAAAGAGAAAAGCATTGAAGTTTCAAAATCTCTTCTGAAATTATGTAAGTAAAACTATGGCTGACTTAGTCTTTAAGGCCATTATAAAAAGGAGAGGGAGAGAAGCAACACGAAACACTACACTGACATTTTACTCTGAAGAAAATGTTAGTTTCAAATGTTAGTTGCTAATTTGTTTTAGTATATCTGCAGCCTTCTCTAGCTTTTTGTATCATCATTTTCAAATGACCACCTCTTAATAAAAGACTAACCTTTTAAAGAGCTCTAACACATCAAAAATACAACATGGCAAGCTTAAAGTTTTACAGAAGATAAAATATGCCTTACAGAAAATCAGCCCATACAACGGTTTGAATGAAATCTTGAAATGAAGAAAAAAGGAAACAGGTAGGAATCAGGAACAGACTGGATATGCCAGGATACAAACGCAAACCTTAACTGGCAGAATGCTGCCCATATGGGCAATGCACAGATAAACCGATTTAATTGTTTCGATATTCCTCTTTTACCCTGAAGTTCTACATCACCCATATGGGCCAAAAAATAGGAAAAGTAAGTAGAAGTAGTGACCGAAAGGAGGACAAACTACAAGCATGAAGGTAATCCACTCATATCCCACTGAAGAATTCTAGCTATTCCTCATCCAGCGAAGTCCCACCAATAGAATGGGTGCCGCAGTGGATGCTCTCATAAACAGGAGCCAAACAGCTATGAAAGGGAACAATGGGAAGATAATGGTCGTCCTCTGAAGAAGGTGGCAAGAAAGAATAGCTGTCTGGGGCAGCCTCTATCTCTGGCACTCTTGACTGGACTATCGCAGTCTTTCTCCACCACAGACCTTGGATGTAAAAAAAAATCTCCACAGGTCTATTGAAATGGGAAGGCACATAAGCAGATACAGGACTCTCTATAAACAGGTATTACAATAACAACTCAGACCAGAATTCATTTTGGGGCGCTTTTTTAGAGCAATAATAACTAGCCAGAGCCACTAACTAAAGCACAAACAGGCAAAGAACGAGTGTGTTATACAAATCCAGTGTCTTTTTCTTGGCAGCAGCTCTGAGAGTGATGACTTAACCAAAAACAGAACAAAAACGTATTTGTCAATTTGTGAGATGCAATTTTTTTCAGAGAACCATTAATGAATATTTCAAGAAACTAATCTGATGAGTTTTCTGTAATTTTTGTGCTTTTTTGGTGCTTGGGGAGAGACAAAGGTAGAAAATGTGAGAGTTGTATGTTTGCATGGGTGTTTTTGACTGCCGCAGAAGAGAAAAAAAGTCTTTCCTCTAAGTCCCATTTAAGATGTGCATCATCACACTACAGCAAGCTTTACTTTTTGCACTGTGTTACCTAATGCAATACAACATATATGATGCACGAGATTCTCTTCCATGTCAAAATTGCATGTGACTGGTGTTGAATCCGAGCCCTTCTATCACTTACTGCCCTCACAGCACCATATCAAGTGCCCCATAATGCTGACTGCCTGGGTTCAAGTAAATTGTCTACAAACAGGCAGCTCCCCATCCCTTGCTGTCTGAGCAACTCTGGAGAGATGAACACATTTGTTAAAACAATAATGAAATCTGCAACTCAATTTATTTGTGTTTATATAGCTATATATGATAGTTCAGGTAATTTGAGTTTACCACTACTCCCCTAAAAACCCCAGGCAGTGCATCCTCACGTGCTCGAGCCACCTGGAAAGATATTTCTCGGTTTCAATCTACCCATACTTGTAGACACTAAATGTTCTGAAATCTGGAGATTTTATGCAGATGACTTAATGTCCTACTTTGCATATTTGATGATTCATTACCTTATTTACATAAATGACAACAAATGGTCCCAATTACTAGCACTTAAGTCTGAAAAGGCTGCAGCACAGAGCATGCTTTACGAATGCAGCAACTGCTGTTTTCTTTATTTCTGGCATATAGTTGGGGTGGTGTCCAGGTTACCCTGATGGCTCCTCCAGCCTCCATCATTAGGTATTGCTCATCAGGAATATAAAGGGAAAATCCAATACAGTGATCAAACAACAGACAATGGTAGATGGCAACGAAGCAAAGAAAGCTGAAATAGTAGTCTTTCCAGCCAAGAAAAACCTTGAAAAGAACCAACAACTCTACCATTAAAACAGAAGGGTCTATGAAGTACGTTATTAACAAGCCCAAACTATTTTCTGCCTGGAAAACTGAACTGGAGACCATGCCAAGTGCAATACATAAACATAAAATCTCATTCGAAAAAAAGCTCAATAGCCATTTGTGAAGGCAGGTTAACACAAGTTAAAATAAAGAGGACACTGCATGACTATCATTTCCGCCAAAAACCGTTAATGAAACTGGTAAAACGATATTTTGAATGCATACTCTATTTCCCAAAGAGCACATTATTTACTACACCAAACAGTGTTCTGTGATCTGGCTGTTCTTGATGCTATATTGGCTGGGTGTAATGACTAAAAGAGATTAAAATATACAGTCTTAGTTCAAAGTTGTTTCAATTGTACTGATGTGTTAATCAAATAAAATAAAAATTTAACTTCAATACGTTCTTGATTGATCTTCAAGGGTTAAAATAAAAATGATGCTGTAAGGACTGCTACATAAAGAACAGACAGATACATGTACTTAAAAATACATACAAACCAAGAGAGACAGGAAGAAAATAGGCAAATAGAAGAACGGGAAGGAGAACAGTAACTCCTCTCCAGTAAGCCCTCCTGCGCTACTAACAGGCACCAACCAGTCTGTTACCAGGGAGGCTTCAGCAAGTCTGACCTGAATTCCTTGCACTGAAATACAACCACCAAATCTACCATGTTATTATATGAACCGTAAAATAAACAGAATAATTCAGAAGCTATTAAAAATTAATGTTATAAATTCTGAGTGCAACTCTTCATGATGCCCCTCATTTTAATGGTCTTTAAAACGCCTTTCAGTGAAAAGGTCTGTATGGGGGGAAGTCTGGAGTAACTTGGGTCAAGAAAATCAGGTTTCCCACCTCAATAAAGACTCCTTTGAGGGGGAAGAATAGGATCTGAGTAACTTCCGTATTTAACATTAGAATTAAATGGGTCTTTTCAATTTCTGCTGGCCTTTAAAGACCAGTTTGTAAATTATTTACTCCCACATCAAGTTTTGCAACTGGGAATTCAAATAGCTCCCAGATAATGCATGAACCTAAAGAAAACTACTGCCGCCTTCTTTACATATAACAACTCTGCAATGCTAACAGTCATTGAACGGTAAAAATGGAGGCCGTGACCACACAACTATCTTCAAGCAAGTAACCCCCCCAGGTCTAAAGATGAGACCTTAATTAACATATTTTTCACATATGGCGATGTCTTCAACTGAATAAAATAATCTCATTCTCAGTCACTTGCCAAGTAGTATGACACACATCTTAATACCTTTGAAGAGCACTATTACACAGCAACATGGAAAAAAAAAAAAAAGAAAAATATTTTTTAATTAACAGTGGTTTGGAACATTTTCTGCCTAAACTTTTCCTCCCAAGCTTCCCCGCAGTTTTCTCCAGCACAAACAAATTAGCCATCTTCTTCCACGAGCAGCAACTATCTCTGTTCTTCTATTCTGCAGCTAATAAGACTACAGTCACTGATCCCTTAGGAACACCAATTTCATTCTAGTGATTAAATCCACCCATTTAGAGTTCTACACTCAAACATAATCGCACAGGTAATTTTAATTAGGCAGAACCTAACCACAGAACAAGAGTCTGGTCCAGATTCAGGATTTAATGCTATACTTTCCAAATGCACTATGGCATATTTAAATTTTCTTACAGTGTCTGCTATACTATACATCAGCCTTGGTCCCATCTCTACCTCAGCCACCAGACTCTGCAGATAGAGTTGTTCCTTTGGTTGTTCTTCCCATTTATTCTTCTGAGCATCAAGTTTTACCGTGCTAACTACGCCACAAAGCCCGTCAAAAAGGAAGCGTTGCAGTTTGCAGGGTGATATCACCCATCAGGCACACCTGAGATGTGATGGGGAACCCTGGCAGGGGCTGCTGCTGGTGACAAAGAGGCAATTTGGGGCAGACAACAGGGGAAAGAAGCAAAGATTCAGCAATCAGAAAGCAGAGATTAGGATAAAAGAAAGAGGGGGAAAATTCTGCCAATTACCATGGCTGTACCACATGAGGCATATTTTCAAGTAGGCGAGAATATATGATGACAAGTTGTTACAGAAATGGGCTCTGTGGAAATGCGAGGGAGATGTCCACCTGCCCGCTCACAGGAATGCAAGGAGCTGCCCTGGGGATTTCCCTTGTGGAGCAGTTTCGACCCTCTCCCCTTTCCAAATGCCTGACAGAGTGTTATGGGAGAGGCCCCCTTCGCCCCTCCATCCCCGGCAGAGCACAGCCCCGAACGAGCCTCAGGACCAGTCCAGATCAGCACAAAATTCACTTAAAACTATGCTCAGGTGACACACAAATGTGATCCCCTGAAGCCTCTTTGACCACAGTTGTGATTACCATCCATTATTTCCAGAAAGTTTATAATTGGATAATCTTTTTATTTTGGTGACTATGAAAAAACAAGGTCAAATTTTGACATGGTGCTAATGGACACATGCAATCTGCAAAGCACAAATCTCACGTTGGCTCTCTGAGAGGTAAAAAAAAAAAAAAAAAATCACCCCACCCTGAAACCTTATTTAAGACACTTTTCTTTATAGCTAATTCTATTAATGAATCAGTATGTTATTTTACCAATGGTCCATAAGACCCTATTAAAATCATAAATATACCAGTTAGACTTCAGGAAACTGTGGGTTTCTACTCATTTCTAAAAATAATACACGCTATTGATGGGAAAAAAATCTTTCCTAGCAATACAAATGACAGAGTGGCAGGCTAGAGTGATGGTGTACTTCAGGGCGATTTGTACAGCGAAAACAACAGGTGCAGCTGGCTTTTTCCAGGCATAAATCTTACCATTTGCAAGCTAATAGTAGGTTGCCAATTCAATGTATGCCTCTGTAGTTTATGTTACATAGAAGGATTTTTTTTTTTAAAGTTGCATAATTGTCACAGTTTAATTTTAGACGAATGAAAAATTCAAAGAACAGTTAATTAAACACTCAAAAGCGATCTGTTATTAATTTAGGGGGGAAATGCCCATTCCATTCACAGAATAGCAATTAGGATAAGGGATAAATCAATACGTTTGCATTTATCAATTACTGTTATTCACCAAGCAGAATTCTGGAACTTTGATAAAGAATCTTCAATTCCTTCAGTCCTTAATTACAAGTCATTAACTTTTCATTAACTTCAAGCTTGGTAAAAAGCAACAGCAAGTCTTTGATGGTACCACTGTTGGCAGCGCCCCACATTAGACGGTTTTGTGAATGTTATTTGTGTTTAGCCGGTTATGCCATTGCTGTATCACAGCAACACATTAATCAATGATATGAAAATACCTCATGCCTCCTCATTTAATTTTACTCTCTGTACACTTTAAAGCTTTGCAGTAACTTTTAAGATAACACATAACACCACTCAGACTCTTAAAAAAGGGAGAGTGAAGTGTGAAAGACATGCAGAGATTATTCAGGAATGCCCGCACTGCCAACGCGCAGCCAAACTGTATCTAGATAAGGTTTAATGAGCGCTGAGTGGAAGGGGTTCATTCCTCCCCTCAACCTCCTGGCCATGCTCCTGTCTATGGGGCCTGGGGCATTGCTGTCCCTCACTGCCACCAGGACCTGGGGCTCTGCAAGGGGCTCTTATTTCCAAGAGGCAGAACTGGGTGTTTGCCACACCTGAATCTCATCAGGCCCCTCTTGGGCCCATCCCTCCAGCCTGTCCTGGCCCCTCTGGATGGCAGCCCTGCCCCTGAGGTCGCCCCAGCTGGGTGTTCTTTCCAAACTCAACAGGATGCCCTCCATCACCTCCTCTAGGTCCTGATGGACAGGTTAAACATGACAGGTCCCACACGAGCCCCAGCGGGACCACCCTGCCACCAGCCTCCAGGCAGTGCACAGCATGAACCACCACCCCCAAACGCCACCATCCCACTGTTGCTTCACCCACTCTGACCATGGCCCAACCTGAGCACAAAAATTCTGTGGGAGACAACGTAGAACAACCATTTAACAGCAAGATAAACAGTGTTGACAGCAATGCCCTCATCCCCAAATCCACTCATTCTGCCACAGAAGACAGTTGGGTTGGTCAGGCATAAATATCTGGCTACAGAACTCAACTAAAAGTGCAAATACATGTCTCCCACGGTAATGACAGATAGATACGAAAATGGAGGAAACGATGAAAAATCAGGTCAAGCAAAGATTTTTTTTCACCAAAAGCTTATGGACATTTTTACTATTGATTTTGGTAAGACAAAAATTCCACCTGAACAAAAACTTCTGAGATAGGCAGGCAGAAGCATACGGAGAAACCACTTTTTCATTTGCACATTTGACTCAGTCACGATTATGAAACTTTTTCATTTAAACTAAAGGCGATGCAAGAAATCAGTCTTAAATAGAGCTATCACACTAATAAGCATGAAAGCTGTAGGAGAGATGGAGAGGATGAATGAATGAACACTGCCCAGGACCAGCGCTTTACACACCATTATGTATTTTCAGAGACATTTCAAGGCTAGAGTGTAAACTTAAACATGTCAACAGACAATGAGGAAGTGAATTTTAAGCACTAAGGAAAAAAAATAAAACCTCTTATTAAGAGAACAAACTATTTTGTATCCATTTTAGCTATATTAATTTGAGATTATTTTTTTCCTTCTTTGGTCCAGCACCTGATGTAACTCCTGTCTATGTTAAATGAGAGTATTATTCACTCCAATTGAGTGAATCACAGTTTAAAAAAACAATAAAATTATAGACCTTATATAAAATAAGGATGCATTTAAACTAATTTAACATGACAGTATTTTTATTTTTCTGAAATCAGATTTTCCATTATTTATGGACTTATTTAAATGCATTTCATACTGAAGTAATTTCAAAAGGATTTTAAAATGAGACTTTCACTATCAGAGGAAAGACTCTCATTACATAACTTCTCCTAGACGAGGATCAGATACCAGATGATAAGCAGTTTTGTGTGGTTGTGGCTTTGGCATTATTGGTGGATGGGCAAGGTTTTTAAGCTGATGATGCAATCTGGACTGTTCTGACTTCCTTGTTTTACGCATGAGTATGAGAAAAAAAAATTGCTATTGAGGAAAAAACAGTTATCACCCATAATTCATAAAATGTGTAGATTTTTTAAAAGGTTCCTATTTTGTTGAAAATGGAATTCAAACATATTAAACTGGCTACAGTTTCTGTACTATGTGGAATGATATTTCTTCATAGAACCACAAGAATCTCTTTTTTTAAAATACTAGTTCTCTACAGAATTTATACAAGAGGTATTCTTATTTTGCCAGAAGCATGGAATCACAAGTGCTTTGAACCTTTGTATGTTCAGTGGTTAGACTGTGCAAGTTTTACAAATGCCTTGTTGAACTATGTAGTATAAGAAGGTTTCAAAGCATACATATCCGGCATTATTAAAAAATGTGGTCAGATATGATTACCATTAAAACTTTACCAAAAAAGAAAAAAAAAATCAAGAGCAAATGGAGCTTATTTACTTAGTTCTCAAACTAAACTGCACGCATAATATAAATTGTCAAATTCCCTACCTTGGAACCAACCATAACCACCAAACGTGTCTGAGCAGCCACGTGCCATAAGTAAGTTTCACTGGGGCAGGAAGGAGGTTTATAGTCCCCTGACTCACAGGGTAACATTTGAAAAGCGAGATCTGCTTTTCTCCTTCCTCCAAGACAGACCCAGACCTTGCATCTAACCTTCAAAGCAACCCATAAAATGTTAGATCCTTCTCTTGGTGGCCACCTTCCCACCCCTCTGGCTGGTTTAACTGGTTTACCCTGAATTCACTTGGGCATTCAAGGGAAGCTGGAGGACTACTCGGCAATGGGCCTCTGTTTTCTCCATAGCCCATAGTTTCAACAAATTAGATATAACATCAGTCTGTTCCCTAAGTTAACCTTAAACAGTCATTAAATGCTTTACACCATGATTTTAAACTTCTTTTCTCACTGAGTGCCACAAACCATACATGCTTTCTCTAAACAGACACCAGTCTTTCTCCAGACAGATAAACTCTGCAGCAAAGTGAAGATCATCCAAGATTATGAGGAAGACATACAATAAAGGTAACATAAAAAATATTATTATGAACACTGTATTAAGTCACTGTCTCATTTATTCCTATGCAACACGCACATCTGCACAAATATACAGTGCCACAGAATTTGGATCCAGTTTGTTGCATTATACTCAGAACTTTGATTAAAACCTATGTGGCCCATGGGATTTTTATTCTGTTCTTCAGGTGTCAGCAAATAATAGACAGACAGAATTGATCCGCTGGATCTTTGCCTGAAATGCATACTTAGCAGTCATCTCAATAAAATATACAATGCTGTACTTGCGAGTAAATCTATGAGCCAGATCAAGTACTTTGGGGTATGGAGCTGAAGCATGTGTTTTCTTCTAGCATGAGGCACCTTCTAAATTCTTCAGATTTTTTTACTTCCCCTGCAAAAAGGGCTCCTCACGAGTCCAGTACAGACAGAAGGGCATGACGCTCCTGCCACAAGTTTGCAGACTACTTTCTGTGCCATCAGGGCAGCAGCAGACCAGCAACATCTGGTGTGTCCAACCATTTCTTGGTACTTCATTTGCATCCTTTCCTTTTTTACTAGGTCATTAGGAATAACACTGACAGTAAGAACACTCTGCAAGTTTAGCATCACAACTTTTGGCAAGAACACCACCACTGTTCCATAATGAACCGCCGTAGAGGCCATGCTGACAAGCCGGAGCAAAACTCGACTCCTGCGAGCTGTCCCCAGGATCATGTTTCCCCACTAAACAGCTGTCTTCAATCACAAAAACTGCACATTCTTTTTCGGCATTATTAATCTTATGAAAAATGGTCATTTTCCTAGTGGTTTGACGTATTCCACGTGGCTGCTCAGCAGCATCTTATATAGATGGTCATTTAAACCCCTTTTCACAATAAATGCCATATGGGAAGGTTGGAGAAACAGGTGATGTTCAGTTTGAGCCAAACTAGTGCTACTTTGACTGCAGCGCTCCGATGAAAACGGGACTGAACGCATGCTATCAGCTCATCATTCCCACCGAGTACACTGCTCGCATGGGGGGCTGGTCTGCGGTGGAGGATGGATAAGTCACGACACAGCATCGCTACTAAAAACATGTAGCCAGATACACCCAAGTAAGGGCCTGCCAACTCCCAGAATAGGCAAGAATTTTCAAGCAAGTGAAAATTTCTTGAGATGGTACAGCAAGAAGAGAGAAGTACATTTTTTGAGGTGTTCCAAAAGAAAGAAGTACTAAAGACTGTCATGGAAAAGAGAGGAATGCCTCTCCAGGACAGCACTTACTTCAGTAGCATAGAATCAAAACCTGCAGCCCCAGCAAATGCACTGTTTACTTTGAGGCTGCTTGCTTGATACCTGTCATTACTAGATAGTACCATGTTTTTTATATTTCAGGAACTCCAGGAGTGAAAATGCAATTCATGTATTACACAAAAACACGAGGAAAAGGAATTTTCATCCAAATACAACTCAATGCTTGTTGTCTACTAAACAATTTAAAGAAAGACTCCAAAGACTGAAGCTTCCTAAAAGATCACACCAGATAAAACGGGAAGAAATTTTCCTGCAGCAGACAGGCAGAACAAAAAGGAGAGCAAGGAAGCAGAAGTAATGCGAAACATTTCAAATCATGAAGAAAACATGAACTGTAAGTTAGATCACAGAATCATAGAATTACCTAGGTTGGAAGGGACCTTTCAGATCATCAGGTCCAACGATCAACCTAACTCTGACAAAAAACATCACTAAACTGCATCTCTAAGCAGTATCTCCAGAACTCCAGGAGGCTGTCAAAGAGCACCAATTAATTTACTTTTCCTCATGGGTAAATAACAAAAAAGTAACATTTCCAGAGATAGGAAAGCAAATGTATCATTATACATACAGAATGAAATTGGGCATAACAAGCACTGAGTTTTCACTTGATGCAATCAGCTCAAATTGGTGGTCTGCCACATCTCCTGATGGCTCAGAAAGTTTCTTTTAAAAAATCAGGACATCATCTGCTATTTCTTATCTATCCCTATGAAGCGCACAGAAATTTAAGATAACGACAAAGAAGCCACAAATCAGTGTAAGGTGTCTGCATGGTCCATTATCTTCTTCAGAAGGTTCACACAATGTTCTATTTATTAATAAAAATTGCAGCTCATCCTTGAGATGAAACCAAAGAGGAAAGCAAATTCTTGTCTAACTGCTCAATCCCAACCCTGAAGTCAAATAAAGGCTTTCTTCCCAGCCTCCACAGCCTTTAAAGTGACTTATCCTGAGTATGTTCTGAGTGGTTATTCTGACTCTCGTGAGTATGTTCATGATGCGCTGCTTTGCACGTTCTCCTCAATGATGGTTTAGGCATGCCTTGAACATTGACATGTCTTTGCTTTCATGTCACATGAGTAAGAGGCTGGGCTACGTCCTCAGTTTGTTTGACTGGTTTTTAAGGAATAAGGATGAAAGCCTGATACAAGTCAAGACACCATGAGTTTGCAAAATCTTGGCATTTTCTGAACTGACTGAACAGGAACTGAAACAATCAAGAAACAGGTGGAGATGTTCTCCCCCCTGCACAGTGCTTCACACTCGGCAGACTTACGAAGATGCCAAGAAAACAGTTAGTCAAAAGCTACAGTGCTCCTTGAGGTTTTGAGACAGTCTCAGCTCTTCTTCAGATGGCTGCTAGCATGAACTGAGGCTCCTTTGGCTCCTGATTCACACAATTAGAAGGTCTTGAGCACAATCTGATCCAAAGCCCATTCTGACTTACTCACAACTAGGGTTGACTCAGGTCAATCTTCAAATACATCAACTTAAAATCCACAGCTTAAATCACAAGTGAAAAATACCTCATGTTTTGTCTACCGAAAACACTGGTATCTGATTTTCAGGACTCTCAAATCTGATTAAGAGTAACTTCTCGTAAAGTGACATTAGGAATGCAAAATACAAGTCCTAGAAAATAATTTTAAGAACAACTGAAATGAAAAATTTTATTAGCAAAGCAAAAAATAACTTACAGCCTCCTTATTTTCCCTCTCCTTAGTCTTCTTGGAAACCAGCAGCTCTAACCAATAATGTCGTTACTGCTGAGTTACTACCATAAGTCATTACCAGATGTCACACCTTGGGGATGAAATCTGTTTATATTACCCACACTCAAACATTACAATAGCACAGGTACCTCACAAAGGGGTTTGCCTGTTTATATGGTTTGTTTTGTAGATATCAAACACTTTCTACGTATTGCTTTGGGATCAAACAGATGATAAGAAGCCCTGATGGTAAGTCTGACACTGGTCTGCAGCCTCTGTGACTTAAAGTCAGTTAAAAAAAATGGGGCAGGGGATCATAGTAGCATCAGTTCAAGTCTCCTTTGAGCACATGCAGCTGATGGTACAGTACCCAAATCCCAAAGGACTCAAAAGAATACAATATGGCCTGATGGCCAATGTGGTGTGGTGGAACACATTATTGCAGATACTAAGCCCCTTCTTATTGTAACAGACTGATGCCCATTTAAAGACGAAGTTAAACAAGGAGATCTTCCAAATATGGGCACCCCTGCCCCTCAGTTTGCTTGATCTCGGCCTCCCCAGTAAGAGCCGGGCTCCTTCCAGCCTCATTTTACTCTGTTTTCCTCTGGTTCACTTGACAGAGACTGGAGAGAGTCACAGACACCCACAGATCCTACCCAATACCCCTGCAGATCCTCCGATAAGAATAAGCTGCCAGGGCCCCTCCGTAGAGAGCTGGTTAATTAACCCTTTCCTTACACCACCAGCCCCAGGGCTCATGCACTCTGTCACAGACACTCCGGGTAGACTTAAAAGGTTGCTTAAGACTCAACTCCCAGTGACCTCAAAGGAATCTGCAAATACTTATTGTTTCTGACAGGCCATGTATTTAGATTGATAAACACAACCCTGTCAGAAGAAAAAAGAAGTTTCTATTTTCATTTCAGCTAAAAAGAATGAAAAGCATTCAGCATCTCCTGGTGCCAAGTTTAGGCACTTTAATTTTAAATTTCGTCTGAAACACTCATTAAAGTGATCTATGTTACCTTATCTTTTCCACCCAGACAGCTCCTTTAGTATCTGTCTTTAGATCTTCACCTCTTTAACCATTGTTTGTATTCAAACTAATTTTGTATTCAGTATCTCCTCTCCATCAGGTGACTTACTGAGTCTAGTTTTGTCCTACCTGTGTAAGAGACAGTTTTTCAAATACAAACACTGCCTTTATATAATCTGCTGCTGAAGAAATGACTAAAGACAAACATGAAAAAAAAATGCTTCAGCTGAAAAATAAAGAATATTTAATTGCATGAAGCAACTGGAAATAGACAAAATAAATTTTGTTTTTACAGAAAATACCTTTCTACTGCAATGTCATGGACAGGTGATTTTTGCTGTTGGTTTTTTCTTTTTTAAACAATGCGAAATAATTTGCTTTAAAGAGGGGTCTGCAGATATGCTTAAAGTAATTGGCAGAGTGGCATTCACAGTGTGAGTGCTCAAGTAAGTGTGTGCACAATGGGATAAATTCAGCTATAAACTAACGATTAAAAAATTAAACAAAACAATTAATTCAGAATATGATGATCAAGTTTATTAAGAGTCTGTGAGTTGCACTGCAGAATCCATCCCGCTGCACTGACATTACCTAAAACCTGTGTGATGTTCTGCAGTCATCTGCAGTCACAGTATGGTGTCCCAAAGTCATCTCAGAGGTACGGGAAAATAAAAAAGTTACGCAGTAATGTCCTTCTCTCTTATCAGGACGTTAATGGAGTGTGAACTACATCAAATGAGCACAAGGAAGAACATTTGCTGCAAATTTTACTCAACAGCAGTTCAAGCTATCATACATCAGGAAATGAAAATAAGAGGTGAAGAGTACATATTTTATTATTTCAACAACCTACTGTACTAATGGAATAAAAACCTTTCCTCATAAAAAGCCATTAGTCTGTGCTGACCGTACACTTCCTCTCTGCCCAAGAATGAACAGATACACAGCTGAGTCTACTTCAGTACCTAGAAAATGAATTGACAGTTGAAAACAACTAATATTCTTCCACTATATTTCACAGGCTTATTTTACAGCTTCTATTTTATGACTCGCAGGTTAAAACCAAGTTCCTACAGTATGTGAGAAATTTTTGTTCTGTGACCTTGAACACTACAGAAGTTATCAGACATTTTTTGACAAACTTTCATAACATCTGCAGCTACAATATATGTCTATCCTATCTTTCAAGAATACACATTGATGCTATTGAGCTGCTTATCATATCAGTTTTAAGGCAGCAAAGCAAATACTCTTCAGCAAGAAAAAACAAAGGTAGTAATAAGGAACGGGTGTTCCGATTTATCAACTCACAGTACAACATGTGTTACGTACATGGGCTTTCGGGTAAGATCATTGGACTTTCACTTACAACACCTTAAGTTCGTTGTTCAAAAGGCTGATGGAATAATTTCTGGATTACATGCAGTTGCTGAAATTTTTAAGTAAAGTAAAACTCTTACAGCTGTATAAATATTATTAAAGGATATATGTTACTCATACACATTTATTTTTTTTTCTCATGTGGACTCTCAGACCACCAGAGGACTCCGACTTTCTACAACTCTAGAATCAGACCAACAGCATTTCGTGCAGGGATAAGAATTCAAATTTAAGGATCCCTTTGCTAACCTGGGCCATGCAGGTACTTTCTTGCTCCTTCCTTCATGACAAATATAAACGAGGTTGTGTGCAGACATGCTATGTAAAGCTTAGACTAGGGACAGCCACTACGGGGGAGCATTGAAGTCTTATCAGTGATTCTGTATCAGGAGGGACGACTGAACGTATTCCTATTGCTCCCATATAACATCCATCCACACTGTAATAGACACAGTGTCTTTACCAGCTTTTCCCTTCTCCAGTTCTCCTTTTGATTTCTGTCCTTCCTCTCCCTCCTTTCTCACAAGGACTCAAATAACCCTGTATTTTTCTAAATAACTTGAATCTGGTATTTGCTACTGCCCTTTCCTGCCACGTGCTCCTCCCTCCGATCCCGCTCCCCTTCGCACAACACATTCCCACTTTCCTTGGGAAGCCCAGGTCGTCCCTTCCACCTGCAGCAGCTGCTGCTCAACACGGCACCGAAGAAAATGCCTGTCCCCATGTACAGAGCCTGTCTCTGTTTCACTTGTTAAAGAGAGGAATTACATAAAAACAGGGAAGTTAGCTAAAAGAAAAACTAAGAGAGCAATTAAAAGACTAAAATTACTGTGTGTGCCAGGACACTCTATGAAGATACCATATAAGAAAGCCACAGTAATAGCAGAGCATGAGAGTAAAAAGCACCAAACCCAAACAACAAAAGCAGTCCAACAGGTCTCCCTGCTCATCCACCTCCAAAAGACAGTATGAAGAAGAGAGCGAAGAAGACTATCGGACAGGAAAAGTATTCTTTTCCTGAGAAAACCATGTCCAAAAAGGAAAACGGAATTCATGAGCGGGAAAGGAAATGATTACATGAGTCTCAGCAGCCCAATATAGGGAGTAAGTAAAGCAAAGTCGTTATATTTAGTGTCATTATATTTACTGGACATTTTTAAAAGACACAAAGTATTATGAAACAGAAATGAGGAAACAATAGAAAGCTTCGCTCTATAATAAAATGATGCCAAGTATTAAAAGCCATTGCATCAACAAGCCCAAAGCAAACAGAAAAATCCCAAGCTATTTAGATTTTTAAAAAACATTAACAAAAATAATTTGCAGTCTGTTCCACAAGCAACAAAGCAGTATTAAGATACAAAGAACACAAACTGAAAAACGACGCATTGAACGAAGGAGTAAAAAACATTGAAAGCAAGCATTTCGTAACCTCTCCTAATCAGGCTTTAAGAGCTTTAAGAGTATTCTGCGAAATGTTTGAAATATGCACTGACCTACTTAGGATGTTCACAACCAATTTAAAAAAAAAAAAAAAAAGGCCTGAAGTCTAGGAGCTGCTCTGTAAAGCCAGCGATTCCCCCTCCATTTAGTGCTATGATAACTTTGAAAAGTACCGCTTTCCCCACAAACACTACCTCACTGCAACCCTACGAATAATGATTTGTGTTCCAAATTAATCTTGAATATCCTGTTTCTGCCAAAAATGTAATCGCCTTCAAGGCATGCAGTGCTGCGCTGCTAACAGCTGACATCAGCGTCGGGCAGCTGAGGGCACGTGTCCTTCTGTCCCAGCACCTCTCCCTGGGGACGCCCAGCAAACAGGAGCCACTGCTGGTGCTGGGTAGGGGTCAGCAGGGCAAGGCAGGTACCCCAGAACCTGAGGGCAGCCCACATACCTCCAAAGGTGAGGCCATCCTGGCCTAAGTTATCAGCTAGGCAAGCAGCCAACCCGCAAATTCAAGGTATAGGCTCCATGGTCACGAGCAGGCTGGCACCTCATGCTGTCCTTTTGTGCCTCTGCCTGGAGACACCGTTCTGTCCTTGGTGACACCGTTCTATCCTCCCAAGCAACCTCTCACAGGGTAGAGTCCGTCAGACCCGGCACCTGACCCCCCGCAGACCAGCGTAACGCAGGGATTGTGGCACACGCAGACAACTCACAAAAGCAGCAAAGTCAATTTTGAGCTCTACTGATTTCTATATTTTGCCTTTAGGTCAGGCCTGCGTCTCTAAAAATAAGTTTCTAACCTCTACCAGGCGAAGGTTTCTAACAGCGGCACTGAAAAGAACAACCACCCAATGTGTGTTACCTAAACTGCTGGTGGAAATTAACCCAAAGACTTTCCAGCAACCTCAGAGAGGAAATTTGGAGGGCAACTGAAGGAGGAAATAGCCTGACATCCTGCAGGACAGAAGCCCACCGGGGATTCTGAAATTATATAGGTAACACAGGGAAATAACTGTCTCTCACCACCTTCCGCAGTCAGAAATGAAGACTCACATCTTCAAGACTAAGATACTGAAAGAAGCAGTTACAAGAGTAAATATTTGGTCCTACAAAAAATAAATAATATTATTAAAGCCAATTAAAATTACTACAGCTCTAACAAACAAGTAAATACTCCTGTGATCTTCCTGAGTAGATGATGACGAAGCAGTGGATTAAAATGCACAAAAGTTACCTACTGTGTTCTTTTTCTGGGAAAACACAACCACACGGATTTGTCTCCGTGGCTTCAGCAGAAAGAGATGGGAACTGGCTGCGCTGAGCCGGGTGCCTGCAGACGCATGGGCTGCTGTCCTGAAGAGTATCCACAATCGAAACACAGGAGATCATCCCCCAGAACACCAGTATAATGCAGAAGTGACAGGTAGAAACACATTATGCTACTAGCTTGTTATTAAGATGAGAATCTGATATTTTGATTACCCATGCTGGAAAAAAAAACGTGGCCTGGCCAATTCAAGGACCATTTCTCATTTGACTCACTCCCCCACACGCACTTGTCCAAAGCGCTGACAACTGTCCTCAGGACAAAGCCTGAAGCAACTAAGGCCAGAGTAGAAACAGGTTCTGGCAGCCAAAGCATCTCATCAAAAAAATGTGCGCAAACCACAATTTATCCTCTCCAAACATATTTTAAGCAGCAGCTTTTAAACAATGGACTTCCTTTACTGCAACCCCATTAAAATCTGAGATGAAGGATTCATCCACGTGACTACGTAAGTGCCTGTCCAGGTGTTCTCATATGCGACAGGACACAGACTGCTGCACCACCAGCAGCATGACAATGCAATGCTTAATACTCTCCCATTTAATTTTGCCTTACGCTGAGAACTTTTTGGCACCAGACCGAAGACAGCAAAATCCCAAATAGGCACCAAGTATATTTTGATCACGAGCTCTAGAAGGTGGGACTGTCACCGACTGCATGTCTGCAGAGGCAGTGCCCAGCTCCCAGCCTAACGGCATCACGCACCAGGCTCCGGTACAACCCGTGCAGTAGAGTTTGCCTTACACTCGCTGCTAGAAAAATGAAGGTGGGGGACAGGCACAAGAAGGAAGATGGGAAATTCCCACGTCAGCTGCCCCCCATTTCCCAAGGGGCTTTCGTGGCCTGGCACTGGAGTGGCATTGGGAAGAGCTCCTGCAAAGGGGGCAGCAGGAGGCTGCCAGCCCCGGCGAGCTCCTAAAAGGGACACCAGAGTAAAACCGCCCCATCAATTCAAGGGCGCTTTTATTGCCATGTCATTAAAATCCCTGGGCTGTGGTATGGGCTGCTTCTGTATATGGGCACAGAATGCAGTAAAGAGGAACGTTAATTAATTATTTGAAACGTGAGTGATTGTGCAGCCAGACACTGCAGGCTTTAAAGCTTACCTACAACAATCCTGTAACTCCCAAGAGCAAGTTTTATGCACGCGTTTCCTCTCTTAAACCTGAAATCGGCTTCAGGAACCACTCCAGGGTTAATAACAATGTGTGTTTTCACATGGCAGTGAAGTTCCAGTCAAGGCTGGGGTGGTTTTATATTGGACGTGCTTTGAATGCTGAAGATGGACCATTTGCCCCGGAGTCGTTATCCTTCGTATTAGACTGTAAATTATGGGGAAAGGAACAGGGACTGTCAAGATCTTACAGAAGGTCAGTAGCGGTACCAAAAGCAGATCTTATATCTTTAACCCCTGACCAAGGCTTGATCCATTAAAAACACCAATGATTTAAACTTGTGAATGTTATGAGTACCTTATAACTGCAAATATTCTTGCACACATTCAGAGAATTTTCATTTAATATGCCTTGCAATGGTTGAATAGGCAAGATGTCACATTAGGCATACAAATAATAAAATTATTTCTGTGGAATGTTTTTCAGCTGATATAAAAATATTCTTCCCTGGCTCTACCTAATGTTCCTACAATTTTTCACCCCTTTCAAAATCCAGGTAGCAAAACAAGTATAAATTTGTGTACTAAAAAGCCTGATCTTGTGAGACACTGAGCTTCACAGTGTAAGATAAACAAGGGTTATGCTGCTGGGTTTTAAGTTGATCATGGAAATGAAATCACTGGAGGAACAAAAAAAAATCCACATCTTTTTCACTTATAGCTAAATATTTACCTTTCTTAATTTTAAGTAAACCTTAATTGAGTAAACTTCAGCAAAGTATCAATAAAATAAAGTAGCTAACTTATGACTGAGGTACTTCATTTGATAGCAACTCTCCAGCTCCTTATTCAGATATAATTACACCATCTGCGTTTTAGCAAATGGTTTTGAGCCTCTAAACAAAGAAGATAAAAATGTCTTTACGGAAATATTGTGATATCTTTTATTGAATTCAAACCTGTTTCTCTTTTCAGTTACACAGGCAACGCAGCTTATTCTGGCAGCCCCGGCCCACCTCCCACTGCATGAGTGAAATTTTTGAATTTACTGCGGATGATGGGGCAAGGGAGAATCTCTGGAAAAAGATGGTGATTGGGCATAAACGGCTGCTGCCAGAATACATAACCCTGCATTGCTGCAGTGCATTTCATGCTGGCGGAGGCTGCGCTGGGGACCGAGGGCTGCGCTGGGGACCGAGGGCTGCGCTGGCAGCCGGTGCCCAGCGCAGGAGCCCAGCCTTGGGCATCGGAGACTGGGGCATCCCAAACCCCATGCCGGGGTCTGCTGCCAACCCACCGCAGCGGCTCAGTTCCTGGAAAAGGAACGCATAGCCATTTCTCAAATACCTATGAAAGCAAGCAGGGGTTTGGCCTGCTTTATAATTAGCAGCTCTTTGAAGCCTCTCTGAGATCTGGAATGTGAAAAATAAGCCTAGTGGCCTAAACACTGCAACTGAAGCTGCCAAAACCATACAAGTGCGTACATACCTTGTGCTATTTATCACGTTTGCTGCCATGCACACATACATTTATAAAATAGACTTTGTACATGCACACGCAGACCATGTCAAAAGCAACTCAGTCTTTAGCTAACTTATTTACAGCCACATGTCAAACTGAATTACCCAAGTAACATAATGTTTAAAAAATGTAAATGCATGTCTTTCACATTAGGAGGGATCTTTTAAAACAACTGTCTTGTCGTAGTCGCTCTTCCCCACATTCAATCAGCAAACGTTTTTATGTGTAACAGGAATATTCTGTAATGCCAATTTAAATATTTTTCTTGTTGACTTGGATGAAAAATACAAAGCACTGAAAAAGGCCAAATGATGTACAATAACTGCTGAGATTTTACATCAGGCAGGAAATATAAATAAGGAAAGATGGCATAATTGTTAGGCCATAGCTGCCAGTAATTCACAGACATTAACAGTTCAAAACAGAATAACATTTGGTAGAAACTCATTTTATGGGGTCTGTAGTGACCCATGAAAATTCTTTCTTATTGCGAAGAGTTTCAAATCCTGCTTTCCAAGGAAAACTTCACAACTCTCAGAACAGCCTTCCAGTATTTGTCAGGATATTAATTAACCACGATAACATTCATAATACACAAAAGCCTACTATTTTTAACTTTCAGTATTCCACCGCATTTAGTTCGGCTTTCTCCAATGATTCTGTTTCTCTGCGTTATTGTTTGGTTTTTTTTTTTCTCTTGTCCCAAGACCATAAAGCACCTACTTTCCTTAAATGTTAAATCCAGCGCTCATGTATGTTTATTTTCAATGACATTGCAGACGTTTGTTTGCCTGCGTGCTGGTCTTTTTTTTAAGTGGACACTTTACAGACAAGTAAACATGACATACCAATTCAGCAAGTTTTCCAGCCGTTTTCACTCTTCTTTTTACTTTTAATCATATTTTTTTTTTTGTACCAGGTTCCTGTTTCTTGAAATGCAATTGTGGTATCTAATTCAACACAAGTGGCCCATAAAGTTACAGATAACAGTGAATAGCTTTGCAGCTAGTGGTACTTCTTTCATTAGGAGACAGAATGAAGAAATTAATTCACATAAAGCTTTCAAGAAAGAAGATGAGAGATCCGTATTGCAACATCCAGATTCTGCTTCAGCATAAGGGAACGAGTCAGAAACAAACCTGATAGTAGGGAAAAAAAATGGGTGCAAAGGTAGGGATAAGAATTGAACAACTGTGTTTCCTCATTGACCTGGTCCATCGGGGCAGACTGGAGAGGACCTAAGCAGTGAGATACAAATTTATCTTGCTATTATAGTGGTGTTGTGATATTTTTTCCTTCTTTAAAAAAATAATTCCTGATTTTATTTTAAGCCACAGACAGGAAAGAACCGCTAAAACAAGCACTTTTAAATGCTATTGCCAACAGCAGCTCTGTCCTAGAAGAATTTGGCACCTTTAGCTCTGCAGAGATCATTTGACTCACCGAGGTCGTCTTAACACAATTCAGTTTTTTTAGGTGCTTGATCCTGTTATCGAGGGAAGGCGTATCTCAAAGTGAATGCTGTGTGGACCCTTCCACTGTGCTGCTGTCCTGCCCTGCAATATGTTGGACTTAATAATCCAGAAAATCTCCCTTCCATCCTATGGTACTTGTCCAGGAGCACCAGGTATTGGAACTGCAATAATCAGTGGGGTTCTAATGTAAATGTCACATTATTCAATTTATTTTTTTAAATGGAAAACCTGAAATTAGAATCTCAGAATCCCTGTCAGTGTATCTTTATAAAATAAACACAATAATATATCACAGTCTCAATGAATTCTGGATCATTCATTTTGCAAATATGAATAAGCACAGTTTCTGGATACAAAGGTTAAAAGTACTGACTGTGTTTTTCTGACAAATATGAAAATTGAAACACCACAATAACATTCTTTAAATATTAAAATCACCACTGAAATTTGTATAGTAATGCACAGCTGTACAGCATTTATGAGTTTATATGTATCTTCTCCAGGGTAACATGCAAGTTTAATGTTAACTGGAATTGTATTAAATTTTTTTGATTTAACATTGATTAAAAAAAAAACAAACAACAAAATAAATTAAGGTTCAAAAATAAAAAAAATATCTTTTAACCTGTACTTCTGTTATTATTTCATAGGATTTGCAGGATGGAAATTGACCCTTTTTCACTTACCTTGCATAGGGCCCGCTACAGCACTAGTATTTAAATACGGTACTAGGAAGGAGAGAGGGATTGAACCTGTAACAATACCAATGTCACCTTTCATTTCACAATCTAAAAATAGAAACACCAAGAAATAATTAAAATTCACCAACATGTATACAACAATAATCAGTGCTGGAAGGAACTAGAAGATTGTTTCCCTAGGAATCACAGAATGGTAGGGGTTGGAAGGGACCTCTGGAGATCATCTAGTCCAACCCCCCTGCCAGAGCAGCTTCACCTAGAGCAGGTTGCACAGGAACGCGTCCAGGCGGGTTTTGAATGTCTCCAGAGACGGAGAGGCATTTTCACCAAACTAAAGACTGAAACAATTTGCTTGCTTAGAATAAAATCAGTCCTTCCCCGGTTACTGTGAAGCAGCATTGCCAGAAATTGGCTCATTTATGGGTTCATGCAAAAGGATTCAACAGAGTGAGCTACTAGATCCTGCCCCTAAGCATGAAGCTACGTATTTCTTAAGCTCTTGTACCATCCCACTTTTGCTACATTAATTCAGATGGGAAGACTTGCTTCTCTCTCTGTTGAATCACTAGCACATTTCTCAGAAAAGCACCCTTGGCGGTTAATGGAGTATGGCTGCACATGCTCTACACGCAGTGCCCAACTGGGGGAAGTTCTTTAAACCAGTAAACTAATATATATGGTCCTTCACAGCAATGATACACCCTTAGATGAACACATTGTGTTCTAACAAAACAACAACAACAAAAAAAAGGCAACAACAAAAAAATTGCAGTAACAGGGTTTTTTGCTCTTCGTATTGCCCATTTTGAGAATTTCTCCATGGTAACTTGCTCTTCTTCTCTCGGTCAATATGATACATCACGTTTCAGTTCAGCAGATGTTTCCTCTTATTCTTTTCTCTAAGATTCATTATTTATTCTACATTAATGTGTACTGCATTGCATCTGCCATCTGTTAACCTAGGCACATAAAGTATCAAAATTCTTTTATAATCATCTGCAACATCCCTCAGAACTTACTGCTTTTCCTAGACGAATTCATCCCCCTTTTAGGGACAAGTCCTAGAACCACTGCCCAGGCTGGGGAGATTCTATCCACGCAAGCAAATGTGCTCGCAGCAGCCCCAAGGACAACTCATCATTACTGAGGGCTCCAAACCTGCCCACTAAGGACAGCATCACTTTCAAGCTTACCTTCGTTATTGCTCAGCCAAAATGAAATGGAGAAGCACAGCTGTGAGAAACACTCATATATGTCAGAACCGCCAATACAATAGGAATATGAATAGCATTAATGTCTAGATGGATAGCGTACGTGAACATTTCTAGCTTATTTTAAAAACCTCTCACGTTGTGGATTGTCTGGATTCTAAGTTTCATGAACCTGAAGTGAGGTAAAGGAATGGACTTATACTCTGAAAATTACGAAATGTAAAATACATAATCAGTCCTGGCAGCAGAGAATGGCACAGAAAGACTCTTCTGTTGATTTCTGAGCACCCTGATAGCTTAATTCCTAAAGCATTTAATTTAGAGGAGGTGGGTTGAAATTCTATCAGAAAGAGAAAAGCATTTCACCACAATCTTACTTCCAGTGTAAGCACTGGAATCACTGCATTCATGAAGTGACATTTAAGATAAACCACGCTCTTCTGCATTCCCCCTGTTAGATAGCAAAACCACCCGGAGTACTGCGTCCAGCTCTGGAGCCCTCGGCACAGGAAAGACGTGGACCTGTTGGAGCGGGTCCAGGAGGGCCACAAAAATGATCAGAGGGCTGGAACACCTCTCCTTTGAGGACAGGCTGAGAGAGTTGTGATTATTCAGCCTGAAGAAGAGAAGGCTCCAGGGAGACCTTACTGCGGCCTTTCAATACTTAAGGCGGGCCTACAGGAAAGATGGGGACAAACTTTTTAGTAGGGCCTGTGGCAATAGGACAAGGGGTAGTGCCTTTAAAGTAAAAAAGGGAAGATTTAGACTAGACAGAAGGAAGACATTTTTTACAATAAGGGTAGCGAAACGCTCACCCGGGTTGCCCAGAGAGGTGGTAGATGCCCCATCCCATGAAACATTCAAGGTCAGGTTTGATGGGGCTCTGAGTAACCTGATCTAGTTGAAGATGTCCCTGCTCATTGCAGGTGGGTTGGACTAGATGACCTTTAAAGTTCCCCTCCAACCCAAACTATTCTATGATTCTAAGATAAATGCCAGAGAATCATCTCATCATCAGCCAGCCTCATTTCAACAGCTGCACCTCCCCTCTGCACACAGAACAGCAGGATACCAATTTTTGGTGGCTCCTGTTACAACAATTCAACTTTCTGGACTTTTGGGGAGGGGAGGTTCAGGTGGCAATACTCAGGGCACCTCCATGTTATGTTTATTCCAAGCATCAGCTAGGAAAACAATCGCTCTGATGGAGAGCTTCCAGAAACCTGGCACACACCTTCCAACTCATCAACTTTATTAATGAGCTTCCCCTGCAGCTCTTCCACTCCTGAGGTCTAACTCTGAATGCAGGAGATCCTCCAAGGCTGAGCAGCAGCATCTCATTAGAAAGGACAGCCCTGTAACTACCAGATACTTCTTGTCAGACCTGTAGAGGGTCCCTGGTCATTGTGACACTGAACAACAGCATGCTCCACGGCTTCATGAAGTCAAACATAACAAGAAAGAGATTACTGCCTCCTGCTACTATAATTACAGCCACTTAACACTTCTCCCAAGAAGATCCAGAACTAGGGAGCAGTCAGTGAGTTCATCAGATGAAGAATAACGTGCGATGCGGTGAAAGGCAGCAGCTTTCCTGCCATATTGGTGGCATCACCAGGACCACCAATGGGAAGGAAACTGAGGTCTTCAAGTAAACCTGGCAGCTCTCATCACTCGCAGCTCCTCAGGAACAAAACTACACGTTTGGCTTGGAACCACGACTGCGAATCACTTGGTAACAGGGTGAAAAGCTCCAGAGAAGGGTTTATCCACAGCAATCCCAGGCAGTAGGTCAACAATCCCCACTGATTCTGGCAAAATATTATGTTTGGGCTTGCTGCATTTTGGTGAGTAAAAACAAAATCTGTGCATTATGTCAAACAATAAAGACTTAAACCAAATGTTACCCTGCTACTTTTTATGAGACTCTCTGGTATGTACATGATTAAGCAGAACCCAGATTCACAACACAAAGACCAGAGAAAAGAAACGGCATGAAATAAATCTTAGTATAGGAGTGAGAGTATTGACATTAAAGACCAGAACTGACTTAAGTGGTGAAATACACCTATTCATGGGAGACATAAGGTTTACCTCCTAAGCAATCAGGCATAAAAACTTGCATAAAGACATGTAGCAGAAAGATATGACAATCTGTAGGAGCTTCTATCATCAACCTGAGCACTTTGTCTCTTCCAAACAGAACCCCGGGGAAAAGACTGCTCCTATCTATCAACCTTCCAGAATAATCTATTAACCAAAGAGATGAAGACAAGCACCCGTATTTCTTTTCTTCCTATTCACTGAATGCTCCCCTTTAATTGAAGATGCCTTGGATAAAATAGAATTTTGAAGTTTGTCATTGACATTAAACTACATTTCAGCTATAGGCCACAAAGAATGAATGATTAAATTAGTACTTAATTTCAAGCCATGCTAGAAACCTCTTCACATTATCAGAAAATGAGCATACTGCAGAAAAAGTTGCTTTTCACTAAGTAATATAGTATGCAATTTTATAAAAATTGAGTCTCTAGAGAAGTTAAACTTTACCTCCCTATTTCTCCACTCAATGAAAATTAAATCTGCAATTTTACCCAGGCGTCTGAATTCACGTATCTGCAATTTTGCACCATTCCGGTAGAAGCAGTCATCAAAAAGAAAGACAGACACAATGTGTTTGTCCCAAGAGAAAAGCCACCCTATCATCCCCAGCTGCCAGCCACATGCCCCCATGCTGCCCTCCCTCCCCTGGGTGACTGGAGGGGGAATGATACGGTTAGTGGCTGGGTTCAAAATAACCTTGCAGGAAGAAAAAAACAATGGGATCTGAGCAGGATTGCCTCTCTTAACATCCAAGATTGTTTGCTTAGAACTGCATACTCCAAACCAGCACAACTGTTTCTTTATCAAAGATGCATAACGAATTTTAACATACCCACCCACATTTTATCTCAGCAGACATCTTTCTGGCATATAACCTTTGAGTCTCTCATTCCTTGTCTCGCCAAAAGCAATTCCCCCCAAAAACAATTACATTTACAGACACACATGATTTATGTTGGAGACGCAACACCTGAGTAGGAAAAGAAACATTTATAGACTACTTCTGATACACTTCAGATAGAAGCAAAAAAAACCCTACCTCTCAGCACAGCAAACAACCGCCAAAACCATTTCCAAGAATTAGAACCAAACTTTTTTTTTTTTAATACATAGTTCAAATACGGTTTATACAACTCAAGAGAGATACATGTCTTAGTAATACAGAGAATTTTGAGGGAAGCTTCTTAGAAGCTGGAAGTGTTTGTTGACCTAGAAAGTACAGAGAAAATTACTTGCATATCACCTACAATCTGCACTTCATCCGTGGAGCACAGGCTTCACAGAGGCTCTCTACTCCATCATCCAAACTGCAGAAACACAAATGAAGCTCTTCGGAGGTCTTTGTAGGACATGAAATATCTGATTTAAATGGTGAAATGCTTTCAAAATAAGCAACAAATAGATGGAAACATTTCAAGGGGGGTAAATGGTGGCTTTGGGGCACAAAATAAATGAAGGCGCCGCAGCTGGCTGGTGTGCACAGGAGACGGAGGAAGAGCCGAGTACCAGCTATGGCGGAGAAGTCTATGCAGAGTCAGTAGGAGAATGATTTTTCCAGACATTTCAAAGACCAGAACAGATGGCCCTCCAGTTTGGAAGCTCTTGAACACATGACTCGGTTAAAGCCTGGTACCTGCTCTATAAATGCTTCAGCAATAGTGGCTGAACCTCACCATGCCACAAGGCTGGCGAGCTGTGAAGGAAGCCCAGAGCTCAGCCCACACTGCTCTTCTCCGCCTGGAAAGCAAAGCCAGGGGTAGACACGGGTTCTCCTTCCAACCTTTGTGGTCACAAAAAGGGAGGCGATTGCAAAAGATACAAGTCTAGAGCCCTAAAATGAGCAAGGGCCCTTCAGTTACAGTGCACATGTTGAGGGAATCTATCATTAGGTTAATTTAGAGTGTAACCTCTCAGAGGGGGCGGGCAGGTGAGCAGGGCTGCAGCACCACCAGTAACTGTGAAGCAGTAAAGGTTGAACACGGTCCACTTGCTATTTACAAAAAGTAGTTCTCTTCCTCCTGGAAAGCAGCAATTGCTTTCTTTTGCTTTACAAGAAGCAGGACATTAAACAAGCTAAAACTATGTTAATGTAGTAATGGAACGTTTATGGTTTAATTACTATGCCAAGGAACAAAAAAGAAGGTTCCTAAAGCAGCGTTATCTCTGCTGTGCTCTTGTATAATTTTACACTCCAGCTTTGCCTCTTGCACATAACCTGATGCGTGGTAGGTTAGGCTAGTATTTGTACTACGGAGTGCATATGCAGGGCCACAGAACAGGCGCACAGGGAACCTGAACCAATTTTGCCTTGGGACACTTAACATCAAGATTCCTTGAATTGTTATGATTTTTAACTGTGTAACTTTAAAGTTGCATTAGTGCAATTTCCTGCATTGAAATACGTAGTCATTCTACACAACTTAACATGTCTTCTTGTAAACATCATCATTTTTATCATTCCTCAGGCGACCCATCCCTCCCAGCCTTCAAGCATCAACATCTAACAATGAGCGCTGGTTTTGACGGGCTGCTTTGTTCCTTGTTCAGATTTATCATTACACAAGCGTTTAGCCCCAAGGCATCATCTCAGCCACATATCCATTTACTTATGGTCTACAAGAACTTGTAAAGCCTTGCCTGGCATGCAAGGGAACGTAGCAATCGTGTCACGTAAGTTCAAGGGAGGGAAAGCATACTCACTCATTTCTTTCATTTCTTTAGTCAGTATCTACAACTTGCCTCAAACATTTTAAATGGGCTAAGACTAGAGTTGCTATAATTAATGGCATAAATTTTAAAGTGTTCTATCATACTTATATCATAGATTATAATCTATGGTTACAGTTGCATATGATAAAAAATTAAATTTCTAGTAGATGTTTCTTAACATGTTAGACATTGACAACAATAACACCTGGGTATCACAAACTTGCATTTACAAGTGTACTTAGAGGTTTTTCAGAAGATGAAGTTTAACCAAAGGGTAAACAAATAAAGCTCTTCTTTCCCTTCATCATCTCACTTCATCACACCTCTTGGAAACTTACATTTCTCATCTTGAGTAGAACAGACCCACTGAAATACACGTGAACACATACTGGGACCATAACACATGATGTTTTTGAGATGTTTTTTCGATGTTTGTACATAATTAGAGGGGAAAAGAAAGAATGAAAGAGCAGGGAATAACCCAGCCGTAACACACTTGGGATTCGCAGAGAACTGAGTGAAGATATATTAGAATTTTGGCACCAAAGCTTTTAGTGGAAAATAGTACCATAAAATTGCCCTTTAAATTGGCATGATTCATCAGAAGTAGGGAATTACGTATGAGACGGGGTAGCAAGGACAGAGTTGTCAGTTTACAGATCAATAGGAGTTTCATACATTTTCTCATTTGTCTGCTATCCGTCAGCTCACAGGACGTTGCCATGACCCGCTAAGGAAAAGCACAGCAGTCCTAGAGGTGTATCTCAGTTCATCATGTACGTATTCTGTCACAAAAGGCAGAGCATGCTATGCAAAATCATTAACAATAGCTCCTCTCCAGTTAGATTAAGCCCAGAAGTTACTCCAGAGTGAGTTCAAGTTTACAGTACAGTGTGTGCATTTATAAACATGTCAGTTTACATGGTGCCTTTTTCACAACACGCTCTACAGAGCAGTAATATCTATTTATTGTTGGATAACTCACTGGATTTGAATGCAGTGATATACAAACAGGCCGAGGCAAAGAGTATTTTTACAAGAAAAAAAAAAGTCTTTCTGAAAACGTCGCCCTTCGTGTGTGAATCTCATTTTTCAGAAGCAGCAGAGGGAGACTCTTTGGAAGAGCCCACTCAAATGAGATTTAATGGGGTGGAGTCATCTACCATGGAGAACACAAAAAAGCATGATGGGGCAAAGACAGACCTTTTTAAGCAACATAAAATAGTTCAGCCAGCTGAATTATGATACTCACACAAGCTAATAAACCTTTTCCATGTACATGTCATTCATGCCTTGCCCCGTTATTGCAGCCTTCACCTTCCCAGCCCCCTTCACTCCCCCAATACTGAAACATGCTGCAGGTCATCTCCCATCTTTTGGGTCACACCACTGCCTTCTTCAAATACTTTGACTTGCCTCATTAAGATATAGTTGTTACTTCTCAGAGACGGAGACGCAAGCGGGAAATGAAAGACAAGCACGCCTGTCCCATCTCCCAGCCCCATGAGCTGGCTGCCTCTGGGCTCTTACCTCGGCGGCCAGCTCGGCAGTGAAATGCTCCCCTGTGCTGAGACCGACAGGCAGCTGGGACATGCGAGGCATCCAGCTGCAGGGCTGGGAGGCGAGGGAAGATGCTGCAGGCGTGCTGAACGATAGCTCATTTTTTGCGGTGGAGGCTCTGGAGACCACCTCAAAGTGAATCAGAGGCACCAACTGGATCAAGGCTGTCTAGCTGGTTTTCCTCCAAGCCTTATAACTCGTTTAGCTTGTTTTGTCCACATGCAATCATTACTTATTTATTATATATAGACTGTCAAATATGGGGCCTTTGTGGATAAGAAAGGGGTTTATACTGCTGGCTGACCTACATTGCCATGAATAAAGTTTATCTTCCTTTCAAGTTGGTTGTGGTTGGAGGAAATATCCACAAAGTGTACTGCGTTCGGGGAAATAAATTCAACTGATCCTCTATTCCAATACAGCTGACAATTTTTTCCGAGTTTGTTTTTACACAAGCATTTTATTAATTTTGATTTAGTTCGAAGTTGAGGCCATTATTTGCTGAGGAATTCTCTTCATACTTTGAATTCAAATATTCTAATACATCTGAAGAATAAGTAATGGTGGATACAATTTAGGGTACCTAAAGAAAAAAATCTGCAGCAGGACCAATGAAGCAGGATGTCCATAAACAGCCAAGGGAGCGGAGCTTGAGCGGCCCTGGGAAGCCGCCCGTGCTACTGCTGTGCTGCTTGGATGGGACCATCTCATCATCCCCAGACACAGTGCTCCGATGCTGCTCGGGCATCTTATGTAGCCTGTCAACAAAGCTAGAAGTTCCTGGCCTGTGAAGTTAAAAATACCCCTGTACTGAAACAAATTACTTAATTCTTTGGCTTTTTGAAATGCAGAAGCAGGTTTACTCTTAATGAGCAATCTTCAGTAGCAAGAGAGTTTGTCCAAAGGGTGACTCAGTAGATGCTATTTTTGAAAGCATCAGGATAGAAATTCAGAATATTACCTTAATAACCTTGTTGACTGAACTCTGATACAGGGTTTGTGAAGTGGGTTTTTTATTCTCTGGTTTACTAATTTTTTATTTTTTGAAATACTAGAATATTTATTAAACATAATTCATTTGTACCTTGCTCGACAGCAATCAATCCTAACTACCAATCCTAATCATCCTCAAAAGGTTCTTATGACACAAGTTGCTGATCACGAGTCCAACAATATCCAAAGGGGGATAGGGGAAAAAAGTTATGACTTCAGCATCATTGCAATCTCCATACACTCACTCATAAGGCTGCATAAGACAAAACTAGTTTTCTGTAACACCCAATTGTGTTTATACCATAAATTTCACCTGGAGGACCAATGTGGGGAAATCCATCAATGCATTGTTTTTTTACTGCACATAACAAGTGAGTTTTAAAGAGGCAATAATGCTACCGGGGATATCTACAGCTTTTATTTTCCTTAACTAAGGCATAAAGAACCAGTGGCAATTTTACTCCTTCTTCCCTGTCTCCCTCTATAATCATTTAGTCAGTATTGTGCTCCAAATGACATATTTTTTGTGGGCCTCCCTTAATTATTTTTTTATTATTATTTTCAATCACTCCCGTTTTCTTCCTTTGCCACTTTCATTCCTTCCTCCCTATCTATCAGAATTCCTATGTGCTAGTTTCTCACGTTGTCTGAAATTAAATTTTTCCTTAAAAACACTTTCCTCTCCTAAGCCTTTTAATCACAGGCTACAACAAAGGGACAACGATTGCAAATGAATTGAACAAAACTGTATCACAACAGACCCGATATCTGACTTGGCCTCTCTTTGTTTGGAGATGAACAAAATCTTGCAGACCACATCTCTGCAAACTAAATCTCATTTTTGTCGGACAGATATTCTGGCATATTATCTAGCTAAAAAACTATTTGATAACCAGATCCTAGCTTTGCTCGTAGACTGTTTCCCAATAAAATATATTTACATGACACTTTTTTTAAACTTAATACTATTTATAAAAAGTAAGCACATAAAACTGATCAAATATAAACCTTAAAGTCAAAATATTTTTTACAATTCTTAGTTAATGGTGATGAAATTTTATTGCTGAGCCTTCAGAAAATAAGTGAAAACATCATATTGTTCACAGACCCTAATACAAAAATATACATCCTAAGAGTGATCTGCACATCAGGGTCTGCTATTTCAACTGATACATTATCAAATCAGGTAACTCTTTGGGCACAATATCTAAGTATCATTTGAAAATCTGATGCCTCAGATTATTACTTTTACCAATATGTATATTTCAGTATGTTATAAATGCTTCACAATTGAAACGGTAATTTTATAGTGAGTAATGCCACGCCCGGCTAATAAATTATTTTTTATTTAAGTGAATCACATAATAAATAACTTTGAATGATTGTATAACACTCACCCTTGGCTATTGAACAAGCATGGAGCCACACACACTTCATTCGTTTCTCTCTGATGTTGGTTTTGGTGTCTCTGGGCAACACTGCAGGAAAATGAGAAGCATCTGCAGAGCTGGAACACCCACAATCTGCTGCTGCTTCTCTTCTTGACTTCTTCCAATTTAAAAGAAACGTGCCAGCTCCAGCCACTCCTTTACTTGTCATGACCAGGGTAAGGAAGGCCTAGTAAGGCTGCCCTCATATGACAACGAAGTAGTTAGTTAACAATGGGAAATGCCATTCATTTCCTGGACACGCTCAGCGTACACTGGCGAGAACAGAGGACAAGAGACAAAACAGGCCGTGTGCAATTCAAGTGATGTCCATTTGTCAGTGCTGGTATTCACTTGACAGAAAAGCCCTTTTTCCCATCCTGCCATTTTCCCCTTTCCCTTCCTTCCCACACATACATACGGTAACACCCCCAAGGCCAAGATAAAAGACATAACCAACCCCTTCCTTGATAGTCATCAGAGAAGCCAGGAATATCAGCTCAGAAATATCTCCAAGATGTGCCTCACTTGACTATTCCCTGCATGATAAAAACAAACAAAAAAAAAAGAGGCAAGATCCTATTTAAGAAAACTCTAGATAGCACCAGTTGAAGGATACAGTTATTTCAGCTTTCGATGAGAAGAAGTGTGAGTAATGACCAGTAACTTGCTGATGAGAGAGGGAAGCCACAAAGTCACCACATGCTAAGAGCTCCCCTGGGAGCCCAGAGGTAGCAGAAAAGACAAAGTGCCAAGGAAATAAAATATAAAGGTGAAACTTAAAACTTACTTAAGTTGTAGGACAGACATAATTCGCTCATTATCCAGAACTACTTAACCTTCTAAGACTCAATAGGTGGCTCCTTATGTTTCCAGGAAAAGTTCCCTGTGCAATAAACCTAATCACTCACACATATGCTTATGGTAGCTAGGCATCTGCTGATCAGCTGTGCTCCAAGACACACAGACTCCAGCAAACAGCTCAAGTTATTTTAAAACGCTGAAAAATGAGATGTGGCCAAGACTGCAGTAAGTGGCAGCAACAATGGAAGCACATGTAAGCATTTTACACTTTCAATCACTGGATAAGCATTTTAGAAGCAAGAACTGTCTTGGAAACAGGGACCAAACAGGTAAGCACCCTAATCCTTGCCTTGGAGCCTGGATCCACCTTCATTTGCTCCATGAGTGTTGAGATCTTGGCCGTGGAGTGGCCTCAACTCAACTTAAAGAGCAGACAGAGCTTATAACCTCCACTCTCCCTAGGCTGAGATGCTCGCACGAGATGTGGCAGGCAGGCATTCGTGTAAGTTAAACTGTATGGATCACTCCTCTGAGGTTTCTGTGCTCCTCATACAGGTGACAGACAAAGGCAAACACCTAAGGCAAGCAGGCAGGATTGCCTGTTGCATGTCCCCAGAGATGCAGGTCTTCAACAACTGCCCAGGGAATGCAGGTCGTTATGCTGGGCTGGGTGGGAGTGGATCATCCTCCTGGAAAAGGCATCTAAAATTCTGGGAAGGCAGTGCCTAGATGAGACACCGAAATAAAGGACTAGATGCCCTCCCGCGGGGTGCCCATGCAGCCCCAGGAGAGCCAAGTCACAACAGCTGTGCTTCACTCAAATTTTAAGCTTTAGCTATTTTAACACCTGGAACAGATGTTAGCGTTATTTATCCCTGCTCACACAAAATTAACGTGTGCTACATCATAACTGTCTTCTGGAGAAATCTGGTTTTTTTTTTAATATATATTATTAAATGTACAATAAAGCTGAGGGCCTCTGAACTACTTTAGCCACAGAAAGTGACTGCCTGCATTCTTTCCTGGGTCACTAAGAATATTAATAAAGAATCCCATAAACATAAAACATTGATTTTTTTACTGCAGACTTTGGACTGAGTTTTCAGAGCAAAAGCATACAATTAGTTAATTGAACCAAGTTTTTTTAAATTTCTGCTGAAAATGAGATACATAACTACAAAATACTGTGACTAGAGGGAAGTAAAATTGTTTATTTTTTCATTCCCCCCTCCCCCCAAAAAAAGAAAAAACAAAACAAAACCAAAATCCTTAGTTTTACTACTGGTCATAATCTGTAAAAGGACTAGTAAAGTGATGCAGTCATATCAAAGTAACCATTCTTGCCTTCATCTCCTGTTTAATAATCTCCTTTACTCTGCTGGTAGACTTTATATATCCCTAATGTAAGTGAGGAATCACTGCAGGTCCACTGAGCCCGAGGAACTGCATTGATGAGGCATAAGCTCACTGCAGGATGTTAATATATTTTACTCTTTTTTATTTATTTTATACTGCAATCTTTTGTGTCTACTTACATTTATTTACAATTTTTTTTTAAATCTAAAGCTTAATACATTACAAATATTTGTATCCTTATATTAAATACATACTTAAACACAACAAGTAAGAACCTTATCACTGGAAAAAGCAGATGCAATCAGTTACAGTAATTAAAGTACACTGTCAGCAAGAATGGAAAATACCATTTATGCACTTCAGTGAGCCACAGTTCTGTTTTCTAAGTTAAAAGACAGACAAATATACAGGACCAATCCTCAAAAGATGCTGAATGGCTCAGCTTCATTTATGTCACCTGCCGGCGAGTCTGGCCCAGGCAATTTGACTCAGGAAAATAAAATGTGTATAATATTTGAACAGGCAGATGCAAGGTGTAATTTTATCCAGCAAATGGCATTCACCTCCTAGTGTTCTCAATCAAAACATGTGGTTTTTTTGTTACAAGCCAAAGTTAAAAGGGTAAAAAATTCTCCTTTCTTGTGGCAGCAGAGTGAATCCTGCTTATTAACACAGATAACGTTGGTACCTCTTCCAAGGAATCAGCCACGTTGTTGCAACTCTGCTTTCCTGAGATGCTCAGCATCAAGCAGCTTCACGGGACACCAAGGATGCCAAAAGTCCCTAAAAATCACTGATAAAACTCTCACCAGTCCCAGTGATTCATGATGAGAACTTAATTCAGAAAGGTCTTAAGAACTCAAATTTGGAGAGGTTTCAACCACTTGGTCCCTGATGCACAAAATTATTTAATGTTTTTAATTTAAGTATGCTTTTACTTCATATAGGTGAACTTCTCATATGACCTCAGCTTCTGCTACAGGATTTTAGCCTGATGGCAGGCTAGCATCAGATAAGACATAATCAAGTGTAAATGATTTTTTTTTAAAATTATTTTTTGTATTATTTGAAGTATTTTCACACTACTTTCTTTTTATCAGAAAGTAACGGAATAATTGCTAGTCCTTGTGATTCATAGAAATAGATAACATTTGGTATAGGATATGAGCACTAAACACTAGAAGTCTAACTTTGAAAGTAAAACCTACCCAAAATCCTAATTCAGTGAGTTGTTTAAAATTGTTTTCATAGCTTTAAAGAAAAGTGGTAGAAGAGACTAAAATTTATGTTCTTAAACACTTGCTAAATCGGGCTTTCCTGATAAAATTTACTATCTTTACTACCAGAACTGTTACTGTCATCAGTAAAAACACAAGTGAGATCTCAAACTACCGCCTTCAGTTAACTGTGCCAAAATATAGGCAATTGGTGATCCATTCAGAAGTGCACCTAAAAAAGCTGTGCCATTGTGAGGGAGCCTTTTTACATGAAGATTTATGGGAACCATGAAACCTCACATGGCATCTTTTTTCATCCATCATCTGAAGCCATTTTTCCCCTTCTTGGAGATGTGATAAATGTGGAGGGGGCTGTTGGTACAGACTACAAGAGGCTGCTACAGTTGATGGACACAATTGACCTGATACTGCTATTTCCCACCCCCCTTTTTTTTAAGGGTCATTTTTCTGAAACACCACCAAGTCAGCAAGATGTAAACATGAATAGGTGGTATCTATATTCCAATTAAGTCATTAATGACATGAACTAGATAGCAACCCAGTCATGAAGTACTTTCTGAAATTTAAGAGCACTTCAAGAATAGACTAGAGGAAAAACACTAATCTTTGCGCAATATACCTCTATATACTATGTTATCATATCTTTAACAGTTGCATCAGTAATTTTTACTGAATTCTGCTGTTGTAGTGATATTAATCACATGTTTAAAAAATATATAAATAACGTAGCCCCAGATATAGATACAGACATAGACATGTAACTCCAGCCTTCCAAGCAGTCATCACATGAGATCACCAAATCTGGTCAAACACCTCCAAAGAAGTGCAAAGCACTTCGCTTTAACTGTAAATCTTGTGCTTTCTTGAAAGACTTATTCTGAAATATCAACTAATCAGAAGCTTTCCTCTTCAAAAAGTGAAATAGCTGCTGTCCACCATCACCTGAACTTTTTGAAATGCTTCTTGCACTCGCATATATAACAGATATAAATATTTGCTTCCTATAAGCCTAGCACAAATTATAGGATATACCGAGTTGTACTTAAAAGAAAGTAAAAACTTATTACTTTATTTACAGCAAGTTTTAATCCTTTGCGTTAGAAATAAAAGTGCATGTAAATAAATATAATCAATATTTGTTCAATAAGAATGGTCAGCTCCTAAGAACAAAAATGTGAGAATGCTTAAAGCCTAAAAAAAAAAAGAGTGGGTTAGACTTGCTGAATGACCTGAGGGTTTATTGAAGGCACAGAGCACTTGTAGACACTGTTCAGTGCCATTATATTTTATTGGATCCCTAAATGTCTGAGCAAAGAAAATCACATGCAAGGAAGAACACGACAAGTTGGATTCCTCTCTATTTCTCTCTCTCCCAAAAAACCACATGCGCACTCACTCACTGATTACTTTCTCATCTCCTCCTCGTAACCAGAAAGAGACCCTGCAGATGGGAAGCTCTCTGCAGCCAGGTTAGGCAGAGGGGCTTGGAGCTGGCTGAGTTTCTTTCTTTTTCTGTGGAAATTCTCCCCCAGTTCCCCTCCCCACCTCCTTTTTATTGCCAGCAACCTCTTTCAAGTCCTTGATTGGTTACCTCTCCTCAATGTTTTCCTTATGCCCTCCAGACTGTGATCAAAGGCCCTGCTGTATCCCCTTTGAGGCAGGAGTCATTGCTCCTCTCTGCTGTTGCTGACAGCAATGTCTAGGGATGCCTCTGCAGCGCTGAGAAGGCAGAAGGAAAGTCGAGGAGAGGACCCACTATTACAAAAAACTGCTGAAAAATAACGTGTGTTGTAGGTACCACTACTGTTTTTCCCCTAGCCTCACTGTATCTGCTCATAAAGGTCAACAATACTGTCACCAGGTAACCTCTGAAAACAGCCTATAGAGCAAGAGCTTCTGCTAAAGCCAAGTCCAGTGTAAAAAATAATTTAAAAAATAGTAACAATTTTTGTTTCTTATCTGGATGCATCCTATCTGTTGTCACATTCAAATAGCAGATCTTTATAAACGCAGCCCTCGAAAGTTCATTTTTGCTCCTGCTGCTTGCTGTGCCTTTGCCCGCTGTCGTACAGCAGCTCCCTGATCTCACGCTCAGAACTGGTGTGCGGTGCCGGAGCTCAGCTCAGGAGGAGGTGGCTTGGCAAGCAGTCTGCCTTGCTGCTGAAACTGGGGTAGTTCCCCAGCGAGAACGGAAAAGAACAAAGGAGCCTGTAATGCTACAAGAGGACTACTTGGAAACACAGGAAAGAGCTCATTCTTGTTTGGAAACACACACACACAAAAAATATTTCCGATCAAAAAACACTGAATTAAAATTATTAGGCAGTTTCTTTGTTGCAGCGTAGCAGTCAGAGTAGCAACACAAACAGACCCCAGGAGATGCACGCAATACAGGATCTTGCACAAAAAAACAAATACATAAAACTTACCAGCACTACTTTGTGCTTCTTTTGAAAACAGAAAAATAACAAGTGGTACTACCAATTAGACTTTCAAAGGAGCATAAATAACTCATGTGTCCAAAACTCCACAAAGTTTCAATGAAGTTAACTGCCTTACTTTTCTTGAGGCTTCTCTATCTTACACAGTTATTCAAAAATTTACTGGAGGTTAGACAAATCATTAAGATAGATGAGGGTCGGATTCAGAAATACTCATGAAAAATGAAAATCATTAACATATTTAGCTCTACCTTGAGATACCGAAAACAAATTACTGCTGAAATTCAGAGCTGATGTGGAAGTTCTGCATATTGTGTACTCACATGTCAGGGCTTCGGCAGGCAGAAGGTGCACCAGAAAGCTGTTGCTGCACACATCACTTATTAATCAACCAGATTCGGATGAGAATGAGAAACCGTCCAGCGAGATACAAAGTTCCTGAGGCTGCATTTTGTCTTTTTCCTCAGCAAAAGAGGATGAATAACTCTGAAAAAACCTGTCATTCCCCCCTTCTGTTTCCTACCACCACCGTTCGGACTTTGCGAATGAAGACTCAGTGTGTATAGATTTAATCTCCACCGGGCATTTGCTTTATTCCCCGGACTGTTCTTACAAAGCAGACGCAGCGAAAGTGACTGCTGACTCCTCTGTCTGGGCATTAGCACCCAGGCACCAGCGACCAGGTCAACAGACACAAGTTATGCACCAACAAACTATTGTGTCACTTCCAGCGTGAGGCCACTTAAACTGCATCTGCTAATCCCACGGTTTTGCATGCCCGACCGACACAAAGCAGGCAAGGCTGCACCTAAATACCCCCTTTCCCTTTAGATACAAAGGGGACTTTCCTGGTCTAACCCCAGGGATTGGAGTCCGTTGTGCAGCTTCATTTGAGGCTGTCTTGTTTTTCCTACAGAGAAAGTCAGTGCTTACAATATGTCAAATACACTTCCCCCCATGCATAAGTATGTGATTAAAAAAACTAAAATGGTCAAAATATTCTCTCATCCCCATTGAATAGGGGTTTCCACTGCTGCACAGAAAGCAGTGCTGGTGAGGGTGACTTCCCCTGCACTCCCTTCTCTGGGCATTCCTGACAGCTAGGATATATTAAACATTTTAAATTATTAAAATCTCCAGGCACCCTGCAGACAATCCATGCTGCCTCCATACCTCATAGGTCATACCCTTAAAATCCGTAACAAAGGCCAGTAAGTTCTCAATGAAGATATTCCAAATATCCAATAAAAATGAAAGATTGTGGAATGGCATCCAAAATGCTCCTTGTCCTCAGGGAGGCAAGGTCAGCACAGGCCTTCCCTCGCTAAACACACTGTGCTTTCATAACTCTCATTTATGTAGACTATATGAAATCAGCCGCTTACTAGATTTAAAACCCACATTTCTTCTTAACCAAAAACATAAGCGGGGGAAAGACAGAAAAAGGTCTTAATAGCAACTCTTAAAGGCACTCATAGATCACAATATATGCAGTTTTTATTATTAAAATGCTCAACGATAAAGAATTGAAATAACCTGTTACACTATCGACATCAATTAAGTGTCCAAACTCGGTTTCTAGATGCTACATCGAAGCGCACTCTCAGCAAGCACACTGTCCTAGTTTCCCTAGGATGCCTATGTTCAGGGGATATCCGTATTCACCTAAAGCAGCGCAATGGGACTATTTTAAAGTGCAGGGCTTTGGACAATTTTTAATAAGATTACGCAGTCACACTGCAACAAGGAATCTAAATAAAGGGAACGCAGAACAAGCTAGAGCAGGGCCACGTACTTCAGGCAGGAGGCTGTACACACATGGCCACATACACGTCTATGTATTAAGCCTAATTTACACAAGATTGTACACATGTGACATAAATATATAAAATCCTTTAAAAATAACTTGCTGTAGCTTCCAGTGGGTAAAGCTGAGAAAGGTAAAGAGGTTTGTTAACTAAAGTTCTCTTTTCCTCTTCCTTACAAACCAACGTAACTTGTACCTTGCCATGGAAAAAGTTTACAGAAGACAATTTCAAAGAGGAACAAAAAGATGGAGGAAGAAAAGGAACACCATTAGCCAGCTAGTGCCTGATGAAGTCAGCAGTAGGAGCCGGGCACCCTCGTGACAGCATTAATCCTGGCTGAACCCCTCCACCGACCTCCTCTTCTGAAGCGCAAAGCTATGCACAGAGGATAATCACGGGAACAGGCACCAAAATATTTAACAAATGGCATCAGTTCTACCACTGTATCACAGAGGAGAGTGAAAGCCATCGTGCCAGTTTGCCAGCCTTTGTGCATCTCAAATACACAGACAGGGGGAGGCGTGGTGTTCACATGTCACCAGCGCACTGGGGAGAGGGGAAGGCGGAGAGGTTTCTAAAGAACGAGCCAGCAACAACTGGTCAACACACATTTGCAGTGTCAAGAACTGGAAGGTGGCAATAACAGTGACGCAAGGTTTGGCACTGAGCAAAAATTAGTTGAATGGCTCAGGGAAATAACGTGCACACATGCACACTTGCCATTTGTATCCCTGCACACTTCTGCACAACCGTCCTACTTTCAAAACATTTCCATCTTTACTGAAACTTCTCCATAATCTAGGCTATCCTTAAATAAACTGTAAGTTTGTAGATGACTTCGTGCCTTCCAAACTATGCTTTTCACTAGCTTCTTGAATAATAAGTCCGCGCTTGCAGAAATTTATCATTTAACAAGTTGTTTATTAATGAGGGGTCATCAAGGTTGATTAGTTAAAAAAAATTCAACAGTCCAGTTTAATTACATCAAGCCCAGGAACTGAAGTGGCCTGAATGCATCTAAAATACTCTGGGGGCTCCTAAATACAGTGTAAGAAAATTCATAAGTCCTTACATATTGGTATGCATATGCTATGCACATTGAATCACATTACTATTATTTATGATTTGATAGCATCAATAAAATGATTGGCATTTTCTAAACATAAATAGACAAGCTCACCGTCAAAAAAAGGCATACACATATTGACCAATAAAAAGGAGACAACAGAAGGAAAAATCAGATGAGAAGCAAGCAGGGATGATGAGAAATCATTACATTTCTATTTTGTCACTGTTGGGTACTTTGATATTGCATAAATTCTGTTTAATAAATACATACAGTAGACTGGTCCGTGTATCGCATGAGCTGCCCTTTGATTACGAAGGTGAGGCCCCTTTTTGCCCCATACTGAGAAAACATCTGTTGGAAACCCTCTGGAGGAAAAACTCTCAGACTCACAAGGGGAAAGCAGGATCCCAAACCATGGGAGCAGCGGGGTTTAAAGCACCAGGGTCCAGTGGTACTAATGTCACCCAGGTGCCCGTGCTAATGGGTTATCATGGCATACATGACACTGGCAAAATATTCTTCATCCTTTTCTGGTGAAAAGTTGTCCTTAAACTATAGATACACGCTTCTGTGCAGAAAAACTGCTTGAGAAGCCAAAGAAAGAGAGATTGCTTCAGCCAACATGAAGGATTTAAAAACCCAGATGACAGGACTCAAAACACACCAGCTTGGTGCTTATCTTTTAGCAATTTCTGGGCAAAAAGCATAGGATGAAGGGATGGAAGAAAAGACCATAAAACAAAAACAGAGGAAGGAGGTAATATTTCAAACACAGATTCCCCAAATCACTACAGCCCCAAAGACCAAAGTAGCTGAGATATCAGAGTCCTGCGACTGCGAGAGACTGGTGCTCATGTTGTTATGGAGGCATGGAGTAGAGGGGTTTTGTACATATACACATTGTACAACCGCTAACAGGATCCTGGCCAAATACGAAGTTCAAACCAGTTATTTTTAACTGGAATACCATCCATGACTGCAGAGACAGGGACTGGGAATGTCTTAAACCTACTTGATTCAAGACGAGCACCCACTAGGTGAGTGCTTGTTACTTGTACATCACGGCTTCTTATATTCCCCACACTTCCTGAGATACTTTTTTGAGCAAATATTCTAATAGAAAGTATTAGGCTCCTCTCACCCCTAGTGAAGACAAGCAAGCACATTGCCGGCAGGCTCCTGTACATTTGCTATACAGGAATCTGCAGACTGGAGGGGGCAAGGAGGAGGAGCTGAAAACCACAGACTTAAAGTAGTGGGGAAAAAGCAGATGTGAGCCTCTTGTGATGAAGGAAAGAGTAGTAAGAAGTTGCTTAAGACTGCACTAATCGCTGCTGTGGAGAGTGGCAGTCTCAGAACTGCTATTCAAATCTCAGTTTCCTGAGCAACTTTACAGTAAAGATAAATATCTAGTACTGTATCTATAAAAATGAATGTCGTGATTTTGTAGAAATTTGTTTTTAAAAGTTGTCTTAAAATAATTCATTAAAAATGCATAAGAAACTCATTGAAAATGGCCAATATAACTGGTTTCACAGCTAATTCCAATCTATATTTCAGGTAGATGAGATATTATGTGGCCTTTGCTTGTCTGATGGCTCCCTCTCACTGGAGCAAATCAGAACCAATTGCATTATTTACACTCCCTAGTATGAATCAAAGTCCAAAATGTCTTCTATAACAGAGATAAAAGAACAGAGCACAGACACGATCCATCACACAAGTGAAACACAATAAAGCTTCAACCCCAGGCAGGACATCTGTCTGCTGTGTTGCAACACAAAGCTTCCAAAGCCTCCAGAGTCTTTGAAGACTGATGCAGTAATTCAATTCGATGAAAAGGACCATATTTAATGTCTTATACAGCGCACAAAGTGAGTTTATATTTCAGTTTTGGTTCCTAAACGTTTAATCATGAAACACCTGAATCAGCAAAACAAGGAGGATGGTTCTCTTCATCAACATGTTTTCTTTTTGATTTTGCATAATATTTAATAAGGAGCACATTTATGAATCCCCTCTGTGGATTTCAGTCTCTTTGTGGAATTCAGACCAGAAGCGAGGTGGGAACTGAGAAAGGTTTTAATGCAGAGGGATGAGGCATTCAAAGGATTCCCAAATATCATTTTTTCCCCCACACACTTGATGGGCGGAACATCAAGCTGGGCAACACCTGAAACGACCCCCACGTCCCCATCTGCAAGGCAGGGCTGGCAGAAAGGCACATACAAAAGCTTCAAAGGTTGCAAGGGGCAGCGGGCACATTAGGGGACATCTCATCTTTGCATGTGTATGGGGACAGGAAGAGGGAAGGGAGGATGCCAACACAGATTTTCACTCCACACTCCTCCTTTACAAACACAATGCAAACAGATTACAAAAAGGCGTTTCTTTAGACCTTAAATACTAATTGGGAAGTGGGCAATACTTCAGATGGCTCCTCTTGTTGGCAAACAGTCCCATTACTTGATGAAATGTCCCTTTTTTTCACCACATGCCCGACAGATTACATACAACAAAGATGGGCAAAAAATTTTAAGAAGATTTTTCCTGATCCTATTTTCTACATCACAGGCAAACAAACGACATCATGAATTATTTGGGGAAAAAAGCATTATTTCTACCATAGTAACATCAGTCTCGGCCAGTTAAGTATTACCTTTAACAACACCTCATAAAACTGCATAACTTTAAAATCTTCTTTCTTAAATGCCAGAGAGCATACACTACAATAAATATTGATGTCAGGGACTTATTGCTATAGGGCAACAGTTTTGGCTTGCCTATTAATACCGTAAGAATAGATGGCCACACTTCAACACAGCTTTCTGAAACTCTTCTCGTTATATTCCTTCAGAGGAGATTTTACCCTGGGAAGGATACAGGTAACTCATACTGAAATCTGTTGAATTTTCAAGCAGTAATAGTAGACATGTCACAAGGTCTCTCTTACTGGGGAATTTCAATAGATGAAATGCAAGATGATTAAGAAGGAAAGAAAAAGAAGAGTAAATATTAAGTACAAGAAAGGGAAAGGAGAGAAAGACTATACAAAACGCATAACATTGAGACATACTCCTGGATAATGACAAGAAACAATAAGAATTTGTTGTTTGTTTGTTTTAAGCAAAAGTGTACGCGTTCTGTAACATTTTGTGATTTTTCTTCATGGCATATTGCACAGAGATCTCTAGTTGGGCTGCGATACAGGCTTCAGTTCAGAAAGACCAACATGCTCCTTCTTCCACGGCAAAAGAGATTATGAACAACACTGAACACAAGCGGGTTCACCCAACAGGTTCTTTACTCCTGCTCAGTGCCAGTGTGTCTTCCAGAGCTGCGTTTGGGCTGCGCAAACCAGGTGCACAGTATAACTCTCTCTTTTGTCAGTTATTTCATGTGGTGGCACCAGGAAATTTTTGGGCTGCAGGTGTTTATTTCTGTGGAATATATACAAATACAGCCTAGAAGAGCAGTAACCTCCTATGGTCAAGGTACTGTTTTAAAATTATCATCTACTCACATTTTTTTAAATTTAAAATTATCTACTACCTAAATTTGACGGTGTCCCGTCTGCACAATACAGTCCTCCTGAAAACGTGCATCCTGAAAAATGTGCATCTTGAAAATGCTTATATTTATAAGCTTAAAAAACAATACAGTTATTAACAATGCTAAACCCAGGAATTATTCAGAATTATATCAAATCGCATTAAGAATGCTCTTAAGTTTTATGCTGTTGGTTTACACTTACAGCATCAAGTGTACCCTTTCTGCTCTGCCAAGGAGCCTGAAGGGCACCAGATCTGTCTGCAAATACAGAAGCTAGCAAGTGAACTCATTTCTACTGAGCACAAGCTGTGCTGAAATGCTCTCGCTTGCTCTCTCTGCTACCCTCTAGTGAACAAGCAAAAATAAACTGTAAGATTCAAGTGCCTTTGCACAAGGACGATGTTAACTCAGTTTTTCAGCTTCAGCCTAAAATACAGACCTCTGCCAATACCACTTTCGGCAATTATTTGTCCTGATTTTGTCACTCCATAATTTGAGATGTTTAAGACTGCAAGCTGCACTTAAAAAAACATTTTTATTGAGGAGGTGATTGGACTAGTTGACCTTAAGGTCCTCCTCTCTCTAAATTCAGGACCTTTTTCCTCCCAGTCATACGCGTTGTTTACAAGTTGAAAGCATTTCTTTTAAAAATTGTAACTTGCTTTGAACCAGGTAAGTGTTTTGCTCACGATGAGGGACTACTTGTCTTCCTTTTACAGGGAATGCTGGGGAGGGAGAATGCAAGGGAGAACGAAGCATCTGAGAAACTTACAGAATTCACATATTTTGGTATCCACTGCCAGATAAAAGAAATGGGTTTTTCACCCTAACTACTTAAGGAAAGCAACATTCGAGACATGTTGTTAAGGTTACTACACTATTACTGTTTGCTGTTCCTCTATGCCACTTCTAGCTCCTTTCCTGCCTCTTTCTGAGGATTAAACAGATGGTAAACAGAAGCTAATGCCAGTGTAACTCACCATCTGGCTAATAGATGCATTTTTGCATAGGCTCATTAGCATGCTTGTTCCATCCCAGATCCTCCATAACAGTTTTGTCTCTGTCTGTATCATCTCCATAACATAGTTAATAAATGCAAAATGCATATATGAAGTTGCAGTTCATGTGGAACATAATCACAGCCTTTAACTAACCAAAACATCAGAAGTGGGACTAGACCCAAACCTCCTTAACATCAGCTGCATTTGCTGTCTACTCCACTTTTTGATTATTATTATTTTATTCTGCTTGAATATTTGCCTTTAATTTACCACTGGTTGATTGTTTGTCAGATACCCACTCTGTAAGAAAAAGAAACCGTGTACTTAATCTTTATTATCTTTGTTTTACTTAGAGGGAAAGGCAAACCATCAAAAAAATTGCATTAAAACTTCAGCTTTATTTGAGGTATAGCTTGACTGGCTTTGCCAATTATAATTACCCTGAGATGCCTAAAAGCAAGAGAAAGAATGACAGAGCTAATTTTAGTCTATTCAATAGCATGAGGGCAGTTTGTCAAGAACAGGTGGTTTTTTTTTTCTCCTTGACTAATTCTGTCATCATTTAATAATAATACTGGTCATAAAGTTCAAAACTTGGGCTATTAAACTCAGCAAATTATTGCTCAGAATCAACAATACCACAACAGTCTAACGGATAGATAAACACAATGACAAATAAAAATACACACAGGCCAGACTGAAAATGGGATTCATTGACAGTCAAGTGGAAGTCAAGAACACCAGTGCTGTGCATTGTGCTAATTCAGGATACACTAGTGTCTTTCCTCAAGTGTGTGTGAATCATCAACTTCAAATGAAAACGGGAAGCATTCAGAGGAGGAAAAAAATCTACTGATGTTCCCTAATATGTTATCTATGAGCATTTTAATATAATTAGAGGAAGTAGTTAAGAGCATGAAACTGTTAGGCCAAATCCTGGGGGAAAGACAGCAAAACCAGTCAACTGAAGCCTGCACAGGAGGAGGATGCTTCAGCAACACAAGCACTGCCTGCTCTCCGGCCTGTCACTGCCCCACGCAGCAGCTGTGGTTCACAGGTACGACGTTTCAGCCATCCCAGACTTAAGATTGGTCTAAATTGCTACTAAGGTTTGAAAGAAGAGGGGCAACCAGCAAGAGACAGACAAGGTTATCACTGAACTGAAATGAGCAGAGCATCAACATTAGATTTATGTTGGTTTAGGTCGCCACGTGACTTGGAGCTAATGGAAAGGGAGCAAAGAGTAGAAAGAAAATGAGTGTGTAAGCAGCAATGGAGAAGAAAGAGGTAGCAAGAAAGAAGAGAAAAATCAATAGAGAATGGAAATTGGTAGAGAGAGGGGATAATCTGGAGGTGCAGAGAAAAATATTGATTGTTCAAGCCAACAAGAACCAAGCTTGAAGTCTAGATATGGCCGGTAATTTTCAAGGGATAACATTTCGAATATACCAAGGATATGCTGCAAACAACTTCTTTATCCAGATTCATATACAGCCTACAACCAGTTTTCAGAGAGACAAACTTACTTAGAAAATTTTATTTGGCAAAAATTCTGATATGGACAGCAACATAATTTATGAATTTAACTCCTACCCACCCATCAGTGAGATTACCACTTCAGTAGTGGTCTGGTAGGGTTTGCCCCAGTTTTATTTGGCAAGGCTATCATTACTCTTTTATACTTGCACATTGACTTGAAAGCATAATGGTTTTGTTTAAGAATATTGAGTTACTAGCATGAATTTAAGAACTCTAGTTTTTAAAAAGAAAAGTACAGAGAGAGTTCTACTGACTCTGAAGGGAGGTGGCTAATTTCAGATCTCTATCCACAAGATATTGAAGACCCCTCAGTTTCAAGCAATGGTATTTTTGTCATAGGTTCTTAGCATCACACAGGCTTTGACCTTAGTCATCTAAGTTTCAGAACTCCCGTCTGATCCACTGGCAAAGTGCTTCAGTTTTTAAAGTGCTGTTCTCAAGGCAACAATGTATTGCTTAATCCCACACTGGACAGATTCCACACTTCATCAAGAAGCTCGGTTCCAAGCAGAATTTGCAATTGTCAGCCCCAAGTAAAAAAAAAAAAAAA
>VYZM01003407.1:1352296-1379111 GCA_013398915.1 Dromas ardeola
AAAAAGAGGGTCTTTCTGCCCTCTTTTGTAATACCAACCATTTATGTTTCCACAGCTCTTTTCCAGTTCTTTGTGTTGCTACATCTGATCTGTGCCTCATGGCTATCGGCCTCACGCTGTTCTTCAGCGGAAAACGACAAGCAGCAGCGTGGAAGGGATGGCTAAGAGTCCAAGGATCTGTTTTTCTCAACTCCAGACTGCAACTCTGTTTCAGCAAGCTCCCACCCATAATCACCGCCCCACACCTCACATGGCAGTATTCGGACCTAAGGCCCACTGTCGTGCCAGGGTCTAAGGCAGTACACAGAAACCTCCCAAAGACCAAAAAAACCCCAAACCCCAAGAACTGTGCGTACCAGACAGTCAACTCCAAAAGAGTTCTGTTATCCAATGTAACTACTGTGTGGGCTTGCTGTCATGAATATAGTGCATCTCTCTTGGCATTACTAATCCGGACCCATTAAAGGTATCCACCAAATACAGTACTGTGATAGTAGCTATAAAATAAGCCTACTGAGTATAAATCCTTCCAATAGGTGATGACATGCAGTTGATGCTGGAGTGATGCAGAATTACAAAGTCTTCACCAGGAATCAAGATCTTTTAAATCAATGAGTTTAATCAACTGGGACATATCCACCAGACGAAATTCAAGAAGGGTGTGGCTTAGATATGACATTATATATGGAACATTTTGACATGCCCATCCCAGGTGAGATCAGAACAAATACAAGAGGATAATTACTAGCTTATTAGAATATAATGTTATGACATTGTAGTCTGCACTCAGCCTGATAATACTAAAGACACAAAACAACCATCCACTCAATTATTTCAACACTTGAACAATACAGATAAGATGAAAGATTTTCTAGAACTGAGATTCATCTCAGTGGAAAATTCCACCCTTTTTTTTTTATTTGTTTAAAGCAACAACATTCCAAATCAGGATTAACAAAAGTGGGTTTTTCTGAGGCAAAAGTTAGAACAATTAAAAGGGATTACAGCTAAATTAAAGTATTACATATGGTAAAACTGAAATTTTTATTTCAGGTGATCTTAGCTTCAAGGGGCATACACTCAAAATAAAAAAAGTCAATACAAATATAGAAACAGACCACCTTGCAACTGGTGTTTTCAGTGTAACAGGACACTGCTTCTCTCACCCTGCTCACTGCTCTCCCACCCACAGAAAAAAAATAATCCAAAGCATCACTGAAATCTGATTCTTCCAGAAGGGAAACATAATTTTGACCAAGCTACATCTTCCAGAAGAAAAATACCAGCACAAAAAAACCCTAACCATCACTTTCTCCACAGCCATTCCTGTGGCACTGCCACGCTGTTTGTCGGACAGCTCTATTACAGCCTTCGGCTCCCTGTTTCCTACTTCAACAAATCCCCTGTTAGAGCCATCAGAAAGCACACTGCCTACCTTTGCCTTAGTTCATTCCCAGCTTCTTGCTACTCACTGGGGCAAAATTACCTAAGCCATCTGGAAGCTTTATGGGTATCCATTTGCAGAGAGAATCCTGGTAGTTCTTTCCATCTATCTCCTTCAAAATAGTGTATGAACCATTGTAATTTCTCTGTTCAAGGATTTCAAATGTTTTTTTAGAATACCATAAGCCACATTTGGAAACACTCTGGACAGAAGACCTGCCAAAAGTAACATCCACAGACTGAAAAACGTTCGCCACCTGCCAGGACCAGTGCAGAGTCCATCCCGAGCCAGCTCCAGGTATTGCCATCCAAAACCAGTGCAACATGCCCAGTGGTAACCCAACTTCTGTCACTCAAAACTCTGAGCTAGCTCAAAGCCTCAGAAATTACCGGCTACCACAGAAGAAATAATCCCAATACTGCAGTTCCTTGTCACCACGAATCCATTATTATTCAGGTATTCGTACTGTAGCAGCAAAAGCTTATCTCATGCAGATAAATCTCTGTATCTCTTCTGATTTAAAAAAGACAGTCAAACGGATTTCTCCATACAGCTCCTTCTGTATTATAAGCCAGGAGAAATCTCCTATTCTCAGACTGGTGGAGGCTGGTACAAAGCTGCACCTTTCCTTGGCAATATAAGCCTCCCACCCTGCACATTGCTATTACCCAGAGCCTTATAGGAAATAAGAGGAGTTCTGGGTAGTTTTGTTGCCTATCAACGATTTTAAGCATCCAGCAAACATCTTCACCCCACCACCTTTGCCTACGTTTATCAAGAAGAGTTCACGATTGTCCCAGATTGCCACCGACCACCACTGCCATTTCAGAAGATAAAACTAACCTTAACCATGAATATGCTCAAACGTGCCATGCACTTACCGCACTTTCCAAATGTTACCCTGGGAGATATCCTAGGAGAAACTCCACAGCTCTTATCAGCTAGAAGTCAAAAGAGGGTGAGAACAACAAGAGGATGAGGCATGCACGGGCACGTTAGGGGAGGAAGCAGAGACGCTCTTTCTTGCCCCACCGGGATGTAGCAACTTCCAGTGATTGCAGCCCAGCCCCTTCACCAAACTGGTTTGTGCCTTGAAGGGTACGTCAGAAAATTAAAGACACATCATACACGTCTGTTGTGGCAACATGCTTACATATAATTTTAAATAATACATATGATCAGAAAATATTCACTGCATGGGGCTTTTTGTTACACAGATGTAAATAATACCACGAATACAGAGCTAACAAACCTTTCTCTCCAGGCATTCAGCCTCCTGTAGGCCATAAATACACACTGCCAATGCACGGCTGTTCTACAACAATATATTTCCCAAAAAAATCATTAGAACCATACACATTCAAACCACTCGCAAAAAGAAAATTTAAGCTTAAATTAGGAGCAGAAAAATAAAAAGGTAGTTTAGATGGAACGATAGAAAATTCTTTACGTGGAATCGACATACACAACTTCTTCTTCAAAAAAAAAATCCCATCTCTTGATCTTCATGAATTGTTTATAACTAGGTTTGGTTAATATGCAGATTTTAATTAATGTAAGTCACTATAAGACTGACTTTTTAGCTCAACAAGATTATCCATTGAATCACTAATTCAGTTCCAAAAACTAAGGAGGTAAACTCAGCTCCTATCTTACTGCATACAGCAAGATGTGAAAAGTCTTCTCCTGACCTCCACAAGGCCAGGATGCCACCCTGATCTCCTGCGCCACAGCTGCACTGTCCGAAATCCTCATCCTTGCTCTTTTTTCCACATAAAATGGACTGAAAATATAGAGAAATTGAAAACACGACGCCCCAGGAAGGATATCTGCAGAGATTGCTGTGATACTGCACTTTGCTGACCAGGCCACCAGCAGTGATTTCCAAGTGTGCTGCTGTGTGTAGGGAGACTAATGGTTTTCAGATAATACTGAAAACCTATGCGGATTATATTAGCACCACCAGACAGCCCTAACAGCCCTCTGTCCCATGGTCTGTGACTCCTTACTGTGTCTTTTCGTCATATAATACATCATCTCACTTCTGAGGTTCAAAGGGAACTTTTGGAAGGTAACAGGAAAGGTTCCAAGTGATAGAGCCATGTGTACCCATCTGTCCTTCTCTATGTGTTTTGTGCTCCTGAAGCTCCATACAGCTCTACCCTCTACATAGAGATCAGCCCCCTTTCGTTCTTTAAGATTGGTTTCCAGTATGCAACAGAATGAGCCCAAAATCCAGAACTGGTGAAATCCATGCAATTCCACTCAGAGCAGGGTCCTGCAAGCATCATCCACCACTTATTCCTGTCGATGCTGTACATCTCTGTTCCTTCCCTCCTTCCAGATAGAAAAGGAATTAAGCCTTTGGAAAATAGCAAGTGATTTACATGCATTATTAATACCTCTCGATGTAACATTATTCAATATGCTACTCTCTGTTGCTTCCCATCAATCACAGTCTCTTAGATTTCAAAGGAATATTTGCCCACTCACTGTGTAAAGACAAATATTACAAAAGGAAATTCTGCTCATTCCTTGACTGAAATTAATTATGTTTTTATATGCTTATAGTCTGATGGATCACAGGTATTTTGGAATAAACTAAAATATTAAAAAAAAAAATCATTAAAGGCTACATTTTGCATGCAGCACTGGCAAATACTACATACAATTTCTGTCACCGATGATAAGGATTAATCAAAATTCTTATAATCAAACAGAAAAGCTCAAAACCCTTCCACAGTATTTCTCATAAATGCAGTCAGTTTACTTGTAACATTATATATCATCGTATAAAACTGACACACATATAGACTGTTGTTATTCAGCAAGTATTGTTTGCCAAATGGACTTTCATTTTCTATTGCATAATTAATCTATGTTTAGATAAAGGTGCCCACAGACAAAACTTACATCTAAACAGAACAGGCTATCAGCTACAGGTTTTACATTACTACCCTTAAGAATTCAGTGAGGAACTAACATCACACAATGATGAAATGACTTTCCCAAGGTTACGCAGGAAGCGCCTGGGAGAAATGGGAATCAAACCTTAAATCACCAGAGGCCACTTAACCACAGAAGTCAAACTTTCACTCTCTTGAATTTGGAAATAAAAGCTTAAATCAAACTGCTGTCATAGTCCACCAGAAAAATATAATCGTGTACTGCATAAATAATGCCTAATTTACTTGCAGTCATATGTCTATTTTGCTAATATTGACAGCTTCTTCTGTATTTTAATAATATATAATAACTTTGTTCAGAGATGTCGTATAGTAACACCCTTCTCTAAAACTGGTCCAATTTTTTTTTACGTTTTTAAAGTACTTCTTTTAAAACTTGTAATCAAAATTTGTCTGAAATTTTCTCCATCCTTTCAAAACTCAAACATACCAGCCTCTAACTCTATAAAAGTCCAAGTCTAATATCAATACCTGGTTTATTTTAGCTCTGGGTGCCCCACTTTCAAACAAAAAGCCTCTGATGAGATTAAAAGGAGAAAAAAACAAAACCAACTGACTAGAACAACTCACTTGAGCATCTTAGAAGATCATTTCATACCCATGTAAAAACTTTTCCTGGGACTTACAGGTCTAATACTGAGGAAATAACATATTGGCCACAAGAGCCTGTGGTTTAATTTGGCCATGGGATAATGGAAAAAGCAGAACAATAAATAAATGGTCATTTGTCTCCACTTTCACCAGTGTTGTATAGTATGTTAAAACAATGTAAGTCCGAACTGTGTAAACCTTCGTCCCTCAAAAATTATGAATGGCTTCTGCGTGCTGGAATGTTTCACTGATTCCTGCTAAGTGATTTTCAAGGCTGAGTAGAAAAGCAGAAATATCTTCTCTGTTTCTCATATGATGATCACCACCTTTTTGAGTTACCTTAGGAAACAGCTATGAGAGAGGATTACAATGGGCAGTAGTCCTTACGAGGTTTGTTTGAGCCCAACACTCAGATTAAGATCTTTCTTGGTATCAATGACAATAATAAATGTGATGGTATTAGTTCCTTCCTTGCTGACCGATTTCAAAAGACCTCCATATAAATGCAAACAATTCACAGCCATATTTCACGAGTTCCTGAACGGAAAGAGCCAGCAGGAAAACAAGACTTGTGCCGCACTAGTTTAGTTCTATTAAGAGAAAACAAAATCAAAACAAAACAAAAATCCCACACTTGTCCCAGAGACTACATATACATAAAAGCAACGTTATTAGTCTTTGCTGTGAAAATATTACAGTCGCTCAGATTTGTCTAAATGATAAAAAGAGAAATTACTATTATAAATAAAAGGACTTGAAATGATTTCTAAGGACATGTGACTTCCAAAATAGCTAAACCATAATGTATGTATTTAATAGTAGTAAGCTTTGCAATCAAATGACATTTAATTCCTTAGACATAGACTTACTTATCCACCTACCAAGCCTTTAGCACCAATACGTTAACATCTAATTTACAATCTCAAAAGCTGATACAAGGAAACGTGAATTCCTGTTTACAGGACATTATGAGGCAACTTTAATCCACGTATCAAGATTATACTTTAAGAATGCTACTCAAGACAAACACCCTTTTCTCGTTTTGGTTGAACACATTCTCAAACCTTGGGCAGTTCAAAGTACACCAGAGGGTGCCTGAAGTCAGGTCACGGGCTTTGCCTGCCACCACCTCCAGGTATTGCTGTAGGAGTCTGACCTGCCCCATGGTTCCTCCTGGGACATGCTGACTGTCTTGGCTATATGTCTCAAGGCAGACATATAAATTGCTCTGTGTGACTATCTTAAACACTGCACCTCAGTTGACGTTAGTTATGTCATGGGATACTCAAAGAGGAGGAAAATGAGTGTAAGGATTCTTCTGAGCTCAGTAAACATTCTTCCTTCTACTCTCCTCAACTCCTGTGCGTGCAAATTACTCCCACTTACAGCCTTCCCACTTCAGTGGAAATCAGAGATGACACTTGAATTAAGCTGCTTTCCATCACCTTCTACTCAACCTACTCACACCCTGTCTGCTATGCACCATCTAAGGCAACCTATATTGACAACAAACTTCTAAGCAGGCTCAGTAAAGGTTTCTCTTGCCATACAATCATTCATAAGACAAATGTTAGGAGAGCAGGTGTGAATGGAACCTTCAAGTGTTTCCAACTTAAAAACCTGCATGGGAGGGGAGCATCTATTTAATAACACAGAACCTAAAATTTAAGAGAGTAATAACCATTCAGACAAGATCTTTGTCTTCTGTAACGATGCAATACGTCCTTGCTGCAACTGACTGGAAGTTAACCATCAAATTAATCCAATTTTTAGTGTCATAGGACTTATTTTTCCATCGTTCCTGGACATCAGTTCACCATCATACTGAAAAAACTGAGAACGCAATTTGTAACAAGAATTGACCAAGACACCCTCACATGACCTCACCGTTCACATTACTTATGGGTAAAGCCAAAACGAGCAGCAACTCACGCATTTTTTGCCTAAAATTCTCCATACACAAATATTTTACCTTTTCCCTAAAGACCTTGCCTCTCTGCTGCCTGCAGTAGCGCTTCGAAATTAAGCAATAACAAAGCCCTGACCTTAGATCATAGAATGATTTGGGTTGGAAGATATCTTAAAGATCATCTAGTTCCAACCCCCCTGCCATGGGCAGGGACACCTTCCCCTAGACCAGGTTGCTCAAAGCCCCATCCAGCCTGGACTTGAACACTTCCAGGGATGGGGCATCCACAGCTTCACTGGGCAACCTGTTCCAGTGCCTCATCACCCTGACAGTAAAGAATTTCTTCCTAGTATCTGATCTAAATCTCCCCTCTTTCAGTTTAAAACCATTACCCCTCGTCCTATCGCTCCACTCCCTGATAAAGAGTAGAGTCCCCCCCCATCTTTCCTGCAGGCCCTCTTTAGGTACCGGAAGGCCACTATAAGGTCTCCCCAGAGCCTTCTCTTCTCCAGGCTGAACAACCCCAACTCTCTCAGCCTGTCTTCATAGGAGAGATGCTCCAGCCCTTGGATCATTTTTGTGGCCCTCCTCTGGACTCACTCCAACAGGTCCATGTCCTTCTTCTGCTGGGGGACGTAGTACTCCAGGTGGGGTCTCACCAGAGCAGAGCAGAGGGGCAGAATCACTTCCCTTGACCTGCTGGCCATGCTGCTTTTGATACAGCCCAGGATGCGGTTGGTTTTCTGGGCTGTGAGCACACATTGCCAGCTCATGTTGAGCTTCTCATCAATCAACACCCCCAAGTCTTTCTCCTCAGGGCTGCTCTCAATCCATTCTCTGCCCAGCTTGCATTTGTGCTTGGGATTGCCCCAACCTAGGTGCAGGATTTTTTGAACTTCACGAGGTTCCCACAGGCCCACCTCTCAAGCCTGTCAAGGTCCCTCTGGATGGCATCCCTTCCCTCCAGCGTGTCAACTGCACCATACACCTTGGTGTCATCAGCAGTCTTGCTGAGGGTGCACTCAATCCCACTGTCCACATATGCCTTCTGTCATATTGTGACATTTCCTTCTAGGTTCTGGGAGATGTAAACCTTTACAAACCTTCACTTGCCTTCTCAAAATAAAATACTAGAAGCTTTTTTACACAGCTGAACACAAACCCTTTCCCACAGTCATGTCTTGACACCTCCCTTCTCCAGTGAGATCCAGTCCAAACCCACCCTGGCAGCTGATCCCACTTTCTGGAGGATAAACGAGGCCAACAGATGGGATGCTTCTACAAAACTTTAACTCCAACAACCCATGCCAACATTGGAGAAGCCACCTAAGAGAGAAAAGCTTCTTTCCAAAGGGAGGGCAGAGTAAGAAGCACAGTGAAGGTAGTCAGAAGACTTCCACCTCCCAAGTCATCTTCCCTGAACCCCAACACTCACTTTGTCCCTAAGCTGCAAGGTCCCAGGTCCTGCCAGCAAGACATTAAGGCTGGAGCTCCAGCACTTCATGCCTCACAATGGCTCCTAAGGACAGGATTGTCAGAGTCCTGCTCTTACCTCCAGCCACATTTTAAACTCCAAGTTTTGCTGATTGGAAGCCAGAAAGTTCATTTATCTCTGGTTATAGTTTTATAAACTCCTTAAAATTCAAAAGTTGGAGCTAATTTCAACATTAATTGCTTAAATATTCAGCCAAATTGCTTCCCTGCTCCCAAGTCAGAGGGTAAAAAACTAGGCTGATGCATCTCAAGGTTTGCAAACATAATTATTTTGGCATCCATAGCTGTGAAATACTGACAGCTTTTCACAATAGCCAATCTACTTGCATATTCAAAAGTTAGACTTCAGGGATCACTGGAATTGATGTAGTTTTCCTTCTTTTTTTTTATGGATTTGGCTCTTTTACACTGTAAACTGGACTTTATGCACACTTTCCTCTACTAACGGTGAGATATTTTGACACTGTAAAAATACACACACACACGTCTATGTATCTATCTCATCAATAAAATACTATTACAAACTCAAAATAGGCAACAAGACTCAGACACAGAAAAGGGGTTAATCTTTACCTTTTAGGTGCTTTTGTAAAACCAATTACCTTTCAAGTTCACTGCCATCCTTTAAATATCATTTCTCTACCCTCCAAAAGAGCTACCAGTGATGCTTCCTTCCCCCCTCTTTATTTAGCAGTTGGCCATAAACTACAAAAGCACAAAATATACCCATCATCTTTTGATTAGGATTCTAATTTATAATTATATTCCTGTTAGCAAATATACCTACATTAAATATTTATTAAACTCTCTTTCATCCATTTGTAAGAGATTTCTGTCAATCACAAACACAACATCCCTGTTTTTCAGAGCAGTAAGAGCCGCAATGGTTGACAAGCACATAAAAATGGACTTTCTGTATACACCTACTCCAGGTTTCTGCTTCAGGGAAGGAAAAGTGAACAATTTTCCTCTGCCCAGATATATACTGTAAACAGTGCAGCTATCTGACAATTTTGGCAGGTATAATTTCCTAAGAAAAGCAAAAGTCAGCAGGAATATCTTAAAAGAAATCACAGGGCTGTTCTGCTATGTTGAAAGCTTCCCAATAATTCTGAGACTGCCATGCATATTTCCTACAGATTTTTTTTTTTTTTAAATTAAAATCCTAATCAATTAGCATCTCCTCTTCTACTGTCCTGCCTCTGGCTAGAACATCACTTCTTTTCCCTAACCTACACTACCCACACTTAACAAAGCTGTGGGTGCCTAAGTGTTCTCCCACTTGACATGTTAAAATCGTTTTTAATAGCTTAGTTTACAACTGAATGCCTATAATTTCCTAACACGTCCTGAGGCATTTTCCTAATTCTTGTCATTATCCCGACAAGTCTTCAGGGACAAGGCTAAGCAAGGTTTAAAATGTTATCTACAGCGTTCCTTTGGGGTTCTTAAAGAGTTTCCGTAGTTATTTGGGTGCTTAATATCAACGGGGGAAAAGTGCTTTTATTTTTTTTTAATTTGGTATTATCTTTCCACCGTATATTTCCCACAACTGGGAAAGTCATCACCCATTTTCATTTGCAGAAAACCAGTATTTTTTTTTATTGCCTGTTTTGTACCTTCTCAAAATGTTCTATCATTAATTTCATAACACCTTCTCCCACTGAACACTTTTTTCCTTAAGAGCTTCCTAAATTGCTATTAGGGAGGCTCTTCTCCTTTATTATGTGTTTAATCTTTCTAACGCTCTACCTCCACTAAATTTTACAAGATTATTGTAAAACATTTCTGAAATGAAAAAAAAGAAAAAGACATTTTGTCACATTAATTATAAAACGATTTCAAGTTTTACAGGAGTCATTTTTTTCAATTTATTTTACTCTTATTCAGCATCATCTTATTAAAAACGACAGCTATTATACATCTCACTGTTTCAGTAAGGGGATGGAATCTGCAACCACGGAAAAGCTATATGCTTGGGTTTTTCTTCCCCTTCTTGAAAATGCACTGCAGAATTACTCTGAACATCTGGGCGTCAAAGGGAACTGGATGTTTTTGTGTAGTACAAGTAGCTCAGCAATGTTATTTTGCCTTCATTTTTATCTTCTTTACGAACTGATAAAAATGGGGATTGCTTCTTTGACATATAGTACATGAACATTAAAAAAAAAAAAAAAAGAAAACTGTCTCCTGCTTCTGCTTTTGACTGAATTTGTGTATTTATTTCAAAATGACAGGGTGAACCGCAACTGTTGGCCAGACTCACTGTACCTGAGAGTGTCACTGATTACGATTAACATTAAAATCTGTAAATTTATTGAAAATTACAATTAAGGGATAATTTGGGGTTAGAATTCTGACAGAAATGAAAACACTGCTTTGAAAGACATCTGCAGTTACAGGTGCTCTTGTCTATTTGTTGGTTACATCAGCGGGACTATGCAGCACCCACTCTCACCCAGGACCACACTTTTGGCTCCTTATGCTTTTATAGCAGTGCGTGACCATCAAATACCTCAACTTTCTCTACTGATATAAAGCCTGAATATGTCATAAAATGACCATGCCAACAGAGGTCACTCAAGGTAACAGAAGAAATATATTCAAGGGCATATTGCATGTTGTGTGGAGCCTGATTTTAAAGATGTGCTCTAGCTCGCAGAAGAGCAGCTTCTTCAGACAAGGGTTAGCACTGATTTTTCTGAGTGGGTTCTGACTTAGTGTGAAGCCAGCTCCCAGGCACGCCTCCGGGTGGCTGGCACAGAGGTCCCCTTCACCGCAAGCAGGGGCTGGCGATGTCCTGGAAAAACTGCTCAAGAGTTGGAGCTGAGCAGAAGACCCACACTACAGGGTTCAGTGCTGCTGTGAAGTCCACAAGCACAGAAATCCTGCGTGAGCAACAATATCTGTTCTTTCCCAAAACCCTGCAACAAGCACATGACAACCTCTCATTCCAGAAATCTGTTTCCTGTGTTTATCCGCTAACTTTGATGAAAAAGATGTTTCTATAACTTTGTAACATGTCAAAACAGAAGACTGATCCGGATTCCAGTCAGTCACAAACCAAATTAACACTCAAGATAGCATCCAGCTCCAAAGAGCATCAGTGCAATTTCGATGTATAAATTCCAGATTTATACGATAGTAATGAATAGAATTCCATGGCCATGTTTGATTTGCAAAGCTAAAAAACATCCTTCGCCACATTTTTAAACATATTGAGGTCAATAAAATCACTAAGTGACAACTAACATTAGTTCTGCAGGTACAGAGTGGAATCACATTTGAAATTCTCTTTTCTGGTTTTAGGAAACATAAATAACAAAGTACAGTAGATAAAATAGAAAATGAAATACAGATCCTAGCCTTAGACAGCCAAGTTTTTTTCCCCACATAAGATTACTTCTAGTACATTTAAGTTAATAAAAAGGTAAACTGTAGGAATAGAAGAAATATTATTCTTATAAATTTAGTGATAATGTATCATATTCAGTAGAAGATAGGTTGAGTAATACAGATACCGGGTAATGAGACAAATTAGGTATTTCTACACTTAATACTTTGACTTTTTATTTTCCTTAAGGCTGGTTACTGTTCTTGAGTATATGCCAAAACTAGCTATAGCTAACATAACTCTGTTTCGTTCTGAAAATTAAATTATGAAATTTAGCTTTATTTTCATTTGTGGAGTAGAATCACTTCTCCATTAAAACACATAGATGATTCAAAGTGGACATTGATTAAATATTAATGCAGTTGTGTAATGCAATTAAAAGATCACAAACCTAGAAAAAAAGACATTAATGCTCACAAAATATTTTAAAGAGAAAAAAATACTCCTTTGAGACAGTAATCCACAATTATTTGCATTATAACTACCAGAAGAGTATTGCTTCTTTTCATAAGATTACAGATTAAATTAAGTTTGTCCAAACTGATTTTTTACATCCAATTGGTTTTCTCACCCATTTAAATAGGATTTTGGCAGAAGATTCTAACGTTTCCTATTCTTAAACTTTTTCATATTAAATTCTATTTAGAAGGTAACAGATAGCTTAATGCTCTACAGGAGGATTCTTTGACCTAATTATTATGACTAGTAATCTTTAACATTTTTCTCCCCAGTTATTTGTTTGTTTCACAGCAGGAGTGCAATCAGTTTCTTTCCTGTTGGTAGAGGGATATATATTTCTATCTTCCATGTAAATAGTCTTAAATGTTAACAATGATCTAGCAGTTGATTAACTATATTTATTTATTTCTATTTGAGCTTGAACTACTAAATGAATGGAAAGAAGAAAGAAAACAAACCATAACTGTTAAAGAGGTTGCTGGAAAATACCCAACGAAGAAAGCATTGACAACCACTGACATGGAGCTGCAGCACAAAAATAATTAACACCGGTCAGTGATGAAAGTCACAGGTAGATAATTACTGACAAGCAGAGAAATAAGTCAAGCCCCCTTGCCATTTTAGCTCAAACACCAGGACAGCCTCATGGCTGCGGAGCTGCTCGGAGCCCTCTCTCCTGGGCACTGGAGAAATTCCCAAATGGAGACTTGCTCCATAACCTTCCCTGCAAAGTCCAATGCAGGAGGTATCGTCAAGCTCATCCTTTGGACTTCTGTCCCCAAAGCAGCAGTAAGCAGGAGACTACAGGAGCACTTGTGACACCTGCCCTGTCCCCATCCTTTGGAGATGGCTCTTCAGAGGCTGCAGCATGCTGGGGCTCTGCAGGAAACCCAAACCCATTCCCCTTCCTGAACCCAGGGAGCAAGGATCCCTGGTTCTCCTATGCCTGCCCTAATCACCAGCATACACAGCCCTTCTCAGCACTCTTCTTGTGCATTAATTATTTAAAACATTCAACAGACAACTTCTCACTGAGCTCACTACAGGACATCCTGCAGCTGAGTGGTTCAGTTCATGCCAAGGAGGTGGCACACCTGGGCTTACAGGCACCAAAAAGAGATACATGACTATAACTAGATCCACAACATAAATTAAATCTACACTTGTTCAGAAATAAACAGGGTGGAGATGTGTTAGATGTATCAAAGGGAAGGTGAGAGGAAGAACACAAAAACAAAACAGGCTTTACAACAAAGGATTTCATTTCAGCTAACCATGCAATATATTAGCTCACTTAGAAACCTTTTCTTCTGTGCCTCTCCTTCAGAGAAAACATGTGAAAATAAAACTAGGAGAAATGATCCTGCAAAAAATACAAGTACAGCCCCCAGCTATTACAGGCAGTGGAGTCACCAGGCACAACCCAGGCTGCCACGTGGAGAGAACAGACAGCATAAATCACCTTCACTCCCTACTTACAGTAAATCACTCTTACCCATCTTGACCTCCCACAAATTTGTTTTGCAAAGCCAGAGTTATCCAGCAAGTAATCTAATCCCAGAAAGCCGAGGAACAGCCACACCTGCATGTATAAATAGCTCTCTCCAGAAAAACAATCTAACTTTTACTTTCTCTCGTTAGGGTCCGGCGCGGACTGATCAGCTCCCACACAATTACTAATCCTGGTAAAAAAGCCCAGGAAGTTAAAATAATAGCAAAGTTTCTTATGCCTGTCATTGAGGTTAAAAATATTTCTGTGTGTCACAGAACTACTGACTGACGCCAACACAACTTGTAGCTAACCATCCTTGAAACATTTACTGGGCTAAAACTTTCAGCATAATAATTTTAGATATGTATTAAACAAGATGTTATAACAGTTCATCACAAGCTTCTTTCTGCTTCATAAAAGAATGTGAAACACAGGAAATGAGAAGTCAATTGCTTTTCTCTCCATAGATGAATGTGTGAGACGCCAAGGTTGTGTAACAAATGCACGGCATTCATTCCCTATAAATCAGTATCTACAGATTCCCAATTTGTGTATTCCCTGAAGTGACAGAAAGGCATGATATGTTTTGAGGTAACATATATTGAATTTGGAAATCAGTCTAAAATGTGGCTATTAGCAGGGACGTCCAGATACTCACCTTCAGAAGGACTTCATGCTTCTGAATTTGTTCCTCATGCTCTCCCCTCTTTCATTATTAAACACTGACTTCTTAACTGCAATTTATTATGAAACAAAAGCAGCTATTGAGAGAAGCAACTCTTCCATGAATGTCCGTATTAACAACAAATCTCACCAGCTGGGGCTGTTAAAACACGCAGGTCTCACAAGGCTTTGCCAGTTTGGAGACAGCCAAACTGAACTGTTCCAAATTCCCAGGTGCAGTAGTGGCCCCGAGGCACTGGGAAACCCCCACTTGGGTGTTTCAGAATTCAATGAACAGATACCGCAGCCAGCGGAGTCGCAAGCTACGGCGGCCAGACCTCTGCTAGAAATTAGCAGCGCCACATGAAAGCACCACTCGCAGTTTCAAATTCAGGTGGCAATTTCAGAAATCAAGTAGTTTTAAATCTATAGCAAGAGGTGCCCAATAAAAACTAAGCATGAGTTTATAATTACATGCTCAGAAGGGACTAATAAATGCTGAAAAATATGACTCTTAAACAGAAACCTTCTGACACCAGATTAAAAACCCCAGAGCACAGCCCAGTGCAGTCTGGGATCCAGAGCCATGGCCAGCCTTGACGACCGCACCGGAGGCAGAAAGCTCTGAGCCTTTCGAGAACAAACTGCTCTACGTTTTGACAGACCTTTTCCATCCTGCAGATGCTCACGACAGACTTCGAGACAGCACAATATACAAAGCAGAAATTAATTTAGCCTTCAATGGGGAATGGCAGGTGGTTGCGTGAGGTGGAAAAAGTCATGTCTTTATGAATTCTACAAAATATTTTTAAATGTAAAAATGGGTTTGCATTACAGTGAATTGAGAGAGGAACAAGCAAAATAAAACCACCTGAAAAACAGTTTGCTGAGATTTTGATGCAAGTCAGAAAAAAGCTCCATATAATGATATTATCAACTTCTTCAAAAAAGAAACAGATATTCATCTCTGTTTTGTGATAGAAGAAATAGGTAGCACAGACGAAAACACAGCTTAGCTCACCATTACAAATATTAAATTGCAGGTCTGTTCTCAACATCATCAGAGGAAAATATAAGCCATGCTTAGAAAATCCATGGGATAAAACCTATTATTCTTTTGTAAAGAATGAGATTAATAACTCTCAGGAACTAAGCTATGTTTCTAAAAGGAAGAAATAAAAAAAAAAAAAGAAACACCTTCCTCTGTTCTCTCACCACCACACTAAATCCCTCCCTCCCCAGAAGGAGAAAATTCCATGTTGGAGTAGAAATTTAGGTACCTAAATTAAACTACAGGAAGTTTCATTTCCACCAAGCCATTCCATTTTGAAGCCTGTGGTTAGCACATTTTTTCCCAACGTTAATTTTTTTCAGAAACTTCTGTGCAGAAAATACATGGCAAAACAGAAAAGTCTCTCGGATTATTTGAAGGACGAAAGAACATGTAGTCTACAGACATGCTGTCAGGTGATTTTTTTATGTTTATATATTTTTTTTAAAGCTAACATATTTGAAATCTGTGTTTTTTTGAAATTTGAAATTCAGTGTTTTTTGTTCTCCTGGTTACAGGACTCAAAAACCTTTAATTTAGAAAGAAAAAAAGACGCAAAATTATTTTTCCATCTCAGAAACCAAAAAGATGTCATAGTACACGTGCAAGTTTCTGTCACCATTGTTGTCGTCCCCACATCCCTCAATCTTAATATTGGCGTTTTCGTTGCAGTGACCTGTAGATTTTCCACTGCAGCCAGTCTGCGTGAGGTTCCTTCCTAACCTAAAACTCTTATTTTTCTTCAAGCTACTCTCCATACACAGACTCTGGGTTACAGCTGGGCTTGTTCTCTACAAATTAATTCTTCTTCTGCTAAGGGAAGAGGTGACAGTTGCTATTTGGAGCACAACCAAGTTCCAGCTATCACTTTATTTTTTATATTTCTCCTTCCAGTCTCAGCTCAAGCTGTTCAGAGCAGAAAGGACTCTTCTTCAAAACCAAATCCAAATTTGAGGATGGGTACCAAGTACTGTAATGTCCACATGTGTGAGAGTCCTCACTGCTATTTTTTTTTAATGCTAGCACACAGCACTCGGAGAGAAGCATCCAGGTATGTCCAGTAGATTATACTTATTTCAGACTCTATAAGGTCTCCCCGGGGCCTTCTGTTTTTCAGGCTGAACAACCCCAGCTCTCTCAGCCTGTCCTCATAGGAGAGGTGCTCCAGCCCTCGGATCATCTTTGTGGCCTCCTCTGGACTCGCTACATAAGCTACTTTCCAGACCACTAACAACTCTATGCACTTACTGTAATTGTTTTGGAGGAAGAAACTGTCTTCTAAATTCTGACAGCAACACAGACTGAAAAAAAACCCTTCACCTTTACAGGTGAAAAGCATATCAGAAATGCATCACAAAATTCAGAATGTTAATCCTGTTACTTTTCTTTTTTTAATTATTAACAATTTTTTTCCATTATTATATAAGAAAATGCGAGTTCCTTTCTAATACATATTACTATAGCTATCCCTATGGCACGATACTCTAGTAAATCTGATGTAATGAAACAACCCTCAAATTGTGCTCTCTGCACTGCCTATGGAGTAAGTGATATGACGGCTAAGGTAAAATCCACATTTAATTAAGAAGCCTACATACTGCAAAGTACTTCGCTATTGTTTTGAGCCAGAAACCCAGTGACAGTTTCATAGAAATCACCTGGTGTATTATTCCTGATGAAGTAATACTCACCTAAGTATTTCTGCGAGAACACAACGCAGCGCGTGCTGTCAGCTGTCCTGAGTCATTACACTCCAGCGCCAGCCACAGATTGCCACGCAGCAGCAAGCCAATCTACACGACTACTACAGTATATACACGTCAGCATCCCTCTTCCGTAATAAAATCCGTTTGAATGCTTCATAAGAATTATCACAGGACATCAGAAGACACAACACGGCCAATCCCCACCCAAAATTCACAGGGTTTTAAAGACCACAGGCTCTAACCTTTCACCTGGCCCCTCTCCCAGCCCTTATCTTTTCCAGTTTACATCTGTCCATGAGGGCTTCAACAAGGATCTGTTTAATGTTAATGGTATATATTCATCAGTAGGTTCCCTCTTCTGGAGTTATGAGACATCGTAAGTGTTTTTCAAAGAGGTGGAGTAAAAATCATTCACTAATCCGTGTGGCACTTCTTATATAGTGGCTGAGGGAAAGCAGATTCACAATCTTCACAGTCTCTCCCGCTATCAAATCTCGATTCCTTCAAGTCCTTGACCTCACGCTGCCCATGCAAAAACTTTCCACTAGATGGTGCGGAATATGTAGGACCTGTAACTCTCTAAATTATTAGTTAATATACATTCAGTAAATAGTATTTCCCCGAGTTTCAGTTGCAATTCTCTTCCCTTCCAACAGAGAGAATTAGTTTATAGGAAAACCAAAACACCCACCTTACAAAGCATTAATTCAACCCAGGATGTGTGCACACTGGTTCTCCGGGAGGATAAAAGCAGTAACCCTGAAATCCTATTATCCAGTGAATTGCCTTAAAAATTAAGCGTGCCAGCTTATTACCTCAACTAGAAAGAAATCAAAGTAATCACAGAAGAAAAAAAGAAAAAGTGAGAAGTTTCTTTTTTCTTTTCTTAGTTCCCCGCCTTAAAAAAAAAAAGAAGAAAAAAAAAAAAGAAGATAAAAGCCTAGGAAGTCCAAAAGACTGCAGAAAAAACTAGGGTTTGGTCAGCCCCGTCTTCAGCCCACATCTGAAGCACTATTCTGTTTTGAAGTTGTGACTGTGAAAAGCCAGCTTCTGACTCAGGAATCTTCTACTGGGGACCCGACGTGACACATTCAGCTTTCTCGGGCCCTTGGCTGTTTCGGCACGGCACAGTGCTCCATCCCTCTCCTCAGAGCCATGACGGCATGAGCTGGGGAAGGGGGGGAGAAAATTAATTATCAGAACTGCTACGCAAATTTCAACACTTATTCTTTTGTAAGAATTAGTCTCAGATGATCTACACAGTTATCGCTGAGGACTTGATAAGGCTCGGGTAGAATACAATTGCTAATTAAGACATAATTTCTTCAGAAAAGTTTGCATTATTGAGTGAGAAGGAATTAACTCAGCTTGACTCTTGGATCGCTGAATGAATTTGTGAAGAGTGGAATAAATAATAATATTATAAAAGAGAAAAATCATAACCCTCACTTATTTTTAACCTAGGCACATATTAAAATAGAAACCATTAAGGCACCACCACCATTAAATCCTACTGACATTTTTAGGCAATTTTCAGTGCTGAATAGCATGTTAAGTCTATACACTGTTGAAAAAATTTGAAGCAAGCACACATGATCTAAAGCAGAAACAGATCCATTCCCCACTGACTAATAATCAGAAACAACTGAATAAATTAAAAGTGGCACAAAATACTACGCCACAAAATACTACTGAGCATGTTCTACAGCACAGGGAGAAACTGAAAAGTCCACGTGGGCCACGGCTGAAACACAAAATCTGGTGGAAGAGAGAAGGGAGCGGGCAGGACCAGTGAAGCAGAGTGGACTTGGAGACCTTTCAGGGGTGACCAGGAGAAAGCTCTCCCTCTCCGGGGTGGCAGGGAAAGCCCAACAAACCCGAGCCAGGCTCTTTTGCTGAGGAGAGCCCCACACATATATATAGCAATACAGCAGCTATATTGCTTTCCAAGATATTTTGATGCTCCCCCCACAATCAGGTAAACAAAGTAAAAGCATAATAGCTTCGAATGAGATAGGGAGGATTATTATTATTATTATTTTTTAATTTAGCTTCACCTCTTACAGCCAACTTCTGAATTACAGGCAGTTACGAGGATAGTCCACTCTGAAAGGTGCTGCTGCAGGAAGCTCCCATTCCACTAGACTGACTTGCTGCTACCAGATTCCCCTCCTGCCCATGGATGGCTAACAAGCAATGTTTTTTCCAATAAAAGATAAGTGTATGGAGATACCGAGCTTCCATTCTCCCATAAGAGACTAGCTCACAGCCTCACGGACATCTTACCATTCAAAAATCCCAATTTCTCAATTCTCCCAGAAAGTGTATCATTTAATCTCTCCTGTATTCCAGATGTAAAGTTAAAATCACAAGGAAACTGAAAAGGAAGAAGTAACCACCTGGGGATGAAGAGATAGCCAGAAGATAGGAATGCTTAGAAGACAGCCAGCAATCACCAAGTAAAAGGACCAGGAGAGGAAGGAAAAAAACAGAAAGGGAAGAGGCAGAACTGCACCCAACCAAAAAAACCACACTGAAAGCAAATGCAAAAATACAAGTTTGCTGTGAGAAGGAAATACATATTTTAAAACTTCTTTCCAATCCTTACCAAGTAGGATATTAGTTACTATTTAAGACAAAAAAAAAAAAAAAAGAAGATTAATTATCTCATAAAGACTGCATCAAAGTTTAAACAAAAAGTGGTAAATCCGAGTGACTTGTGTAATCCAAGTAACAATACAGTATAAAATTAATATTGGAACAAGCACACTTATTTAAATAAGTATAGTCTTCCCCACTCCACGAACGAAAATGAGAGTAAGGTAAAAAAGGACAGAAGAAGAAGAAAAAAAGTTCAATTAAATAAAACTTAAAAGGTGACAAAAGAAAATAAAATTTAAAGAAAATCAAAGGCTGAATATTTCTATTTTACCACACTGAAAATGTGAAATGAAATTAGGGTCATTGATAGACTACTACATAAGACTGACAATGCATTATATTACCTCTGAACAGTGACAAACTACAGTCATTCCTTCCATACTTGAAAGTGCAGAGACAATACTGAATTCAGTATATTCCAATTTTTTTATTATTATTTTTTATGATTGTTAGGAAATATTTCCTCACAATTAAACTAATTCGCCCCTTCTTCCTATGGAAGAAAGTCATTCTCACAGTATCCCTCTCCTGTTACTGCTTCTATTCGTTGCGTTTTGGTTTTTTTTCGGGTGGAACTCTTCCTCTTCCCTTTCTTATTTCCCTTCATTTCCCAACTCTCTTTCTCTTGAGTGTCTTCTGAGCTCTGCGTTTTCCTTCCTCAGAGGGTCACATCTTCCCTTGCAGCTTCCCCAGCAAAGCGCCCAGCCTTAGTGAGCAGTTCCTTGGGAATCTGATAACAGCTTTATATTTTGGAATCACTTGGGAGCTACGTTTGAGGGTATTTCACTATTACTTTATAACTCAATGCCAAGCAAGTCAGTTACAGACTCAAATGAAGAGGTCATTCAGCTTTATTTTTAAAAGTCCACATACAAGACAGCTATACTTATGGAGCCAGACTATCTGGCAGCAGATGCACAGAATTACTTTATCAGGTGTTCTTATCAACAACTGTCTGGAGTTTGTGATTTTACACATTTTTAGAATTAACTGTTGTAAAACAGGTAGCCAAGAGGAAAACACAAGCTACTTGCTTATCCCACTTCAACAGAAGCCCCATGGGAAGAGTTTACATTGTACTCTCATAAATCATTATACCAGTAACTGTCAAAGAAGGGGGAAGAAAGGGGGAGGGAGGGGCAAAAAAGCCATTTCATAATAAACTGGTTTTGCATTACGGCAGGCATCATCCATAGCTACCTCAGGAGTAGGTAGTCATCCCAGAGAGCCCATGACTGTACCAAAACCAGCCCCGAGAAGAGCATCCTAAAAGGCCACCCACGAGTGGGTTACAGCAGAGAGGGAGCTGCCACTCCTGTTATAAAGTGTACTAACAGGGATATTCAGGAACAGCAACCACTATTTTTACCCCCCACTGTAGTACTCTACACTATATATCAAGTTTAGCTTGTCCTTGCTTCTATCAAAGCCAAAGCCCTCTAAAGGGCTTCTCCTATGTCCCTGCGTCCCTGACTCTTACTGTCCTTCACTGGGACATCATGTACAGCAAATTCGTTATTCTGTCTACAGAAAGGTTTCCAGGGTGAACTCTGCCTGTGTGACCACTGGTCCTTTAGCTTCAGCTAATCACACCCCTGAAAAAATGGACAGTAGTTTGCCTATGAAAAACAGAAGTAGATGCATTTCTATTTTTAAAAAAATCACGTATTAAAAAAAAACCCCTGCGAGGTAAACTGGCCTCACAGGGTAATCTATGGTCTGCTTTCAAACACATCTGCTTTTAATCCCATGTAGTGGGAACAGCATCTTCTAGGGCCAGACTGTGGCACCATGGCTTGAGCAAAAACAGAGGACAACCTGCAACCCAGAACGAACACTCAACTGGCACGTGAGCAGCATTACAGAACATGGGACTCCTGGGTGAATAGATTTTCAGATAAGAGTTAAAGGACACTGAGAACAACAAAAGAGATTATTACAGTGATTACACGATACACAGGAGATTCAGTGCCGGGGAAGGAAGAGACAACCAGGAAAGATGTAATACAGCTTGGTACACCACGAGGAGGAGACGCATAAGAGAACAGTATGCAAGGAGCAGACTAAATAGAGCTGTAGACAGAAGTACTAAAACCCAAGTTTTTTTAAAATACTATATATGTTACTCTGTAAAGGATTTAATTACCTCAAAATATTATGCTGTAGCATTTCCTTCTTCCAATACCATCAGACTACTCACAATATGTTATGAGAAGATATAGACACATAAAAATCAATTAATGCTAGTAAAAATCATTGACTCAATTCTTGTATACATAAGAGAAAACCATATCCACAGGAATATGGCTGACACAGAAAGGAAACATCAGCAGACTGTGTTCTGCATGAGTCTAGAGGGTGTAAGTGCATCACATCAGCAGACCTGACCCAACCAGTGGACCCGGGCAGCAGCTCCACACTAAGTCCATTCTCTCTGCACTAGCTTGGGGCAGGGCCCTTCTGCTGTCTCTGAAGCTGGTGGAATCTTGCCTCTACAGATCTGGCCCCTTTATCTCCCAAACAGGTTGACCTCTTGCTGACTGGAAACAACTGGTCAGCTGCAGGGGCTACTGGTGGTTCTTCCAGGCCACAGTGAGCCCTAACCAGCGCTGCTGATGTTCACGCCTATGTCCTGGCCCTGCTTACTCATCCAGGCATAGCCTACAGGACCAATTTCCAGTCTGAGTTACCACAAAAGTGTATCTCGTGATGTGATTTGCTTTGCTGATGCCTGGGCAAGCCTTGGGAGTGCCCACGCACCAAGACAATTATGGTTACTGAGTAAAGAACAACTCACTAAGCAAGCCCAGTACCCTGTTTATCTCCAGCACCATATTTAGCTCTTTTTTAATTTATTTGCTGAATTCCATATTACAAGCACTTATATTTTTTGCCCTTGCTACCCCCAGTATTTTTTTTTTAACGATGTTCTTTTTCACTTCTATTTTAAAATGTCACTCAAATACAATGTTTGTGCTCCAAAATGTCTCCCTTGGTGTCAGATATGCATTCCAGATATGTACTATTTCTAATTTGAGGGGAAAAAAAAAAAGACAAAAAGACTTCTATATTCAAGCCACTTCTATATTCGAGCAGCACAGCCCACCAGACTTAGATAAACCAAGGCATCAGATTAATGTAGTCTGTTCTTTCCAAACCCAAAACCTTACTTACATGCATGTTTGTACTTATCTTTCCATTCATTTTAACTTGTGAGAACTCAATCCAAGGCTATTTACTAGAGCCAGCTGTTTTAATGGCCTCATTACTTACCCAAACCCACATCTCAATAAGCTTGGGGAAGCTGCCAAAGGATTTGGCTGAACCTCTTACAAGGCCCCATGACAAATGGTAACTATCATTTTATTATCTGTCTCAGTGATATGAAGGTCTGGTCGGATTCTCCAATTCTGGATGATTAAAGAACAGCAGCGAGTTCCTGCTTTCCACCCATCATTAACAAGAAGATTGTGACTGCTTGGACACACAGGCATTACCGCTATGATTCGTACCCTGTCACCTCCAGGCTCAAACCCTGGAATTCGCAGTAAATCAAGAAAAACCCCTGGGATATACTCAAAAGCCAGAGCACTTGCCGCCTGTTACCTTCCTGAAACAAGAGCTCCAACCTATGAGCTTTGCAATCATCTAGGACACCGGTGGTTTTCCACCCCAGCAGTTAAGTGGAGACACTCAACCCAGCTCAGCACGGTACAGAAGAGAGGCAATAAAGGCCACAGAGATCCCCAAAATGAGCTCCCTCAGAGTTCGAGCTCATTTTCCTGACACCTGAAGTTGACTGGTTTACTTTCGGACAAGACCGCAAGAAATCAGACTTTTAAATAGACAGGTGTGAATGGCTTAAGTTCTCCAAGAAACCCCAAGGTGGGATGCTTCTGAGGTAAAATATCATCTTTGGTGCCTGCTTTCATGCAGACAGTTGTTTTGCAGTGATTGTTACTGTATTTCAGCAGAGAGTGAACCCCACCCTGACATTCAGCTAAAACAGATCATTGTTCTTTGTCTTACTTATTTATTCAAGACCCAAAATTAATACTTTAGGAGACAGGAGGAAAATTACACATGAGAATAAGGAAGTTTGAATTGTTTGACAGTATCAATTTGCTCCATTTCTGCTTTTAGAAAATAGTAATCTCCCCTTAATCGCACTAAAGAGGCGTCCAAATTATGAGAAGTTTGGCCTAAAAGTTTTATTCTGGGCCTTGCCTGAAAGAAAGCCTAATCTGTGCCACACACCTCCCAGCAGCCTTCTGTTTGCTGGCCCTATCATTGCATTTCCATCACTTCTGATATGTTAGTTAACAAATCACTGAAATAATAATAAGCAAAACACAATGTGGGATGTGAGAGAACGACAACCAGAGTCACTAAAAAAGACATGCATAAGGCAGGGGGTACCTGAAAGAGCAGGAAAAAAACAAACTGCTTCTGTGCAGAACTGCTGCTACTACTATAAAGGTGCACACATCTATTACAAAATAAGACACGCAGTATTTCAGCTGAAAGTTTTTAAACTGCTTGATACTTCAAGCTTTTCCTGTTACCTGAGAAAAATAACAGTCCTAAGGTTCTATGACACTACTCTGATGTAAGACCCTTATTTCTGGTAAACCAAGAGAGAGACTTTATTAAACATTAAAAAATGTAAATGGTCTCAGAAATCTCTCATGGACTTTCTCTTACTCCGAGTTGTACTCACCATAACAAAGAAACACAGCTCTGAACAGTAGTGGCTGCACGTTGCGGAAAGCCCCAGCTCTCCACCAGGAGCCAGGAAGGAGCTCCCAGCACAGACAAGCCCAAGTAAAATGAAAAATCTGCTATTTCCTTCAAGTTTTTCCTATAATGCCCTAGTAAGTCATCCTGGAAGTCTTGCTACTGACTACAAGTGAAAGTAGTCTCTTCACAGTTACTCTCGAGAAGTGTGGAAAACACTGGGACACCTGGACGCATCCAGACCATGTAGAACCAGCTAAGGGCAGAAGCTGTACCTCTGCATGCACACGCTCAAATTCCAATGGGACATGCCACGAAAGTAAATACAAACAGAATTTTAAACATTAGCAAAAGTGAGGACAAATTAATTTTCTATACAGAGACAACTATTTAAAGACTTGCAATTCTACAAGCGGTCTCCTCTTTTTCACTGGAACATGCTGCCGGTGGCTCCCTCCACCCCACCTCTCCCTCCTCACCAAATAGAGAAAGGCTGCCCAGGATTTACTACTCCAATCTGTATTACAGATAAAATCAAATTCATCCTTCTTAACACAGATCAACAGCTAAAGATATTACGCCAACAATATTCTCAAGTTCCCAGCAGTTTCCACCTCAGTTTTAATGATCCGTTACACAGGCATCTCACCAACTATACCATGGGTCTCTTGCATATTTATCGACTATTCATATTCCAAGTAATGTTAACCTTTTTAAAAAAAAATTGGTAGTATTTGCCCTTTTTGTTCTCGATGTGCCTTCAAACATTTGGCTAGATTTCCAACTTCGAATTTACTGCTCCTACTTGTGGGGTGTTTTCCTATCGTGCTCCTATATTAGACTGCTGGCGCCTACCAACTCATAAATTTGTCTCTACCTTGTTAGGGTTTTTCGCACATCTTGTCTTAGCAAAGGTTCAAAAGTTCATTAGCAAAATGCTGGTTATCTCACTGCTTGCTGAGAAGTTTTATGACAGATAACGTCAAGAAATTTAACACAATTATGACAACTAAATTACATGGCACTACATAGATCTCGTAAGGTTGCAGAAAACATTATAAGTAATTAACTGTTGTTAACAGGTTTACACTGACTCACCAACACATACTTAGACCCAAACCTGAACTGCTAATAAGTACGTCAGAAATTTTTTGTAAGGAGTCAAACTGAATTACTTCATGGCAGGATGTTACTCAGTTTGCTTCTTGTTTTCCTAATAGAGAAAGGAGGATTACAGATGATTCTCTACTCACCTACGCATCCTGGAGGTCTTTCTAGCAGCTTTTTTCATAGTACTAGAAGCTTACGTTTCTCTCTCTGCTCCATCAACATCTACCAGCAAAGTCACAGGGCCACACTTCCAAAATAACTTTCCTTGGGGAAGATCCAAGTGTGGAGGGGAGGAGGCACGAGGTTGCAACCTGTGCTTGGAAGAAGTTATTTTGCTGTAATCTAGGGTGGAACATGCCACCTGGAACAAAGGTACTTTCAGTGTACACAGAAAAGCATGTAACGCATGGGAAAACTGTATAGAAAAAAAATTAAAATCACCATTTAATGGACAGCAATTTACCTGCACAGACATTTTAAAATGTCCTTAATTTACAAAAATCAGTATGTGAATAAATTTGCAAAAATTAATATGTGAATAAAATTTACTCATGAAAAACAGACTGGCTATCTCCATTGGATTTTCTTCAGCAAATGCAGAAGGAAATTACATGCAGAAATGAATCCTAGTCAACATTGCTTTTACTTCCTAGTTCTTTCAGGGGATCTGTGCAAGGATACTGAACAATCAATACCGCCCCCAAATTTTTTAATTTAAATAGTGAACACATTCAAGTGCCAATATCAATAATTCCCTATAATCAAATTCTCCCTTTTACATTAGGCTAAAAGACAAACACTTCAGATGACACAGAATATTTATTTTCAAATTAAGCTCCAAACTAATCTGTACCCTCCTAGCACTTGCTTGCATCTCTGAAACTCCACGAGCGACATGCCAGGCAGTCTTATGCTGGTAACAGTTGAGTGGTTTCCAATTTACACTCCTTGGGAAATTACCATCAGCGGGTACAAGTGTCCTGCTGTTTCCTGGTGATGTAACTTCATAAATAGGAGCCTATAGTACAGGCCAGATAATAACAAGTGCCAATTAAAAAAAAGAATGAATCCATCAACTCTCCTAGGACTAAAAAAAAAAAAAAAAAAAAAAAAAAAAAATTTTTTTTCCTCCCCTTCA
>VYZM01003407.1:1379125-1414266 GCA_013398915.1 Dromas ardeola
AAAAAAAAAAAAAAAAAAAAAAAAAAAGAAGTTATTTATTGTCTCTCGTTAATCAAACTGTCCCAATTCTATTTTCTTTATTAAAAGTCCAGCCTTTTTACTGAGAAAATGCTGTGACAGGGTGTTTGCTCCAACATTTTAAAGTTCCCCGGAAATCTTACAAAGGGAAAGGGAACAAGAAACCTCATAGAAGTGTTCCAAGTAATTTTAAATTTATTATATTCCCTCCTAGAATAACAACTGAAATGAAATCACGATTCAGATCTGTGGAAAGACAGGACAGTAACCTGTCACATTTATTTTCAACAACAACACAAAAAAACAGTATCACAAATGTGTTCCCCCATTCACAGGAGGAAACTGAAGTTAAACATTAGGTAAAAACCTTTTCAGCAGCGTAAATACAAATATTTAGTATAGTTTGCAATGACTCATACGATTCTATGGCTATTAGAACAGCAGTTTCAAATAAGATAAAATATGACCTTGGAAGGTTAAAATACATTTTATCTCATCAAGCTACTACTGAGGAAAGTAAAGGTCTTTAAAATAATACATTTACCTTAAAAAAAAAAAAAAAAAGAGAGCACATACACGTATTTGCAACACTGACAGAAGTGCTGCTAGTTAGACTGAAATAAGGAAACATGAGGACTAAGTACTTAGTACCCAGTACTTACTGAGTAAAACTACTACCACAGTAAAAATTACTGAATGTCAGGAAAAGTTCAAGGGCTAAAGCCATATGCATACACACAGCTCTGAAGGGAGCAGAAAACAGTACTCAATATTTTGGGAAAAAAAAAAAAATAAAATAAAAATTAAAAAGCACTCAGTGCATGTAATACAGCATGTATATTAGCATGAAGTAAAAGCCCATTGGTTTCTAAATGACAGTTTTAATGATTTTTTCAAGTCACAGGCAGACAACATCCTGAAGGAAAGCAACTGTTCTGCGTGCAAAGTGACGGAAATAATTATTGGTGGTGCCTTGGCCCTCCAGCTGCGGGGTGTGCTCCGCTCTTGTTCAGGGCGGTCGACTCAGCAACTCAAAGGATTAAAGAAACAGGAAAAGAAAAAAACTCCAGCCGAGGCAGACATTTCTGAATTAGTAAATCAAGCAATTTGTTCCATGATCACAACGGCAGCCGGCGTCAGCAGAAACTCGGTTTCAGCCCAGAGAGAGTAGCTGGCCCTTCATCTGCAAATTAAGCGGTATTGTGCTGACACGTCTCAAAGACATTACTTAGTGCCAAACCTCATTTGAAATGGTTCATCCTTTGCCCTTCTCCATGGAAATACTATCCATATTAAGGCACCGTCCAGTGCTTCTCAGGACCTCGCTGGGCATGAATATAACCAGCTCCGTTCACCTGGCACAGCCAACACGACCACCTGCTCTGGAGCCGGCAGCAGCTGCTCTGCCATTCTGCCTCCTGTGTCCATGGCTAGAAGACGCCAGGTTCCTCCAAACAAAGCCCTGAGCTCCACCTTCACCGTGGATCTCCCATTGTAAAAATAGAAAACAAAATAAACCAGCCATCCATAGGACTTCCCTCACAAGCTGTTCAAGCACCTCGTCTTTAGAAAATACATAATTTCTTTTTTTCCTCCAGAAAGCCTTTGCAACCCATCTTTAAACAGAACTGAACATTGCAGACATATATCAATTTACATAATTCCACTAGCTTTGAACTGGAGTATTGAAAACAGTAAGCACAAACATACCCACTGATCAATGTCCTCCTAAATTCAAGCTTGTTCTTTTTAACCCTGGAAAATTAAATCCATTGTTAGCAATTGTTTGGGCTAGAAAGGTTTCTCCACCCTATGATGCTTCATGCTTGGCCTAACTATATTTCCACAAGATCCATCTTCATGGGCGTTTACTGACTTCTTTGTAAAGCATCTGAAGAATGTGCTAAAAGTTTCTAATTTTCTCAGGTTTTGTGACATGATTAGTTGTTCACCAAAATGCAAATTAAAGTTTAAAAGAAGAAATTCTCACAGAGTGCTCCAGAGCTATGTGATGATGGAAGTTTTTGATCAACGGGAGGAAGCAGGGAGCAGCTTCATTCGATTCATTAGCAGCATCCTGGATCATGCCATCTCCCTCTGCCATTCCCATACCCCCTCCCGCACCTGCAGCACTCAAATAAAGCAGATGCTCCTATGAATCCCACAAGAAGTTTGTTATAGACAGTTAATTATTTGCGACATCTGGTAACACAATACTCATTTGAAGGCAGCCACTGATGGCAGAGGTCAGAGTAATGACAAAGCCATCAGCCTCTGCACCACATGAGCTGCTTCTGCCCTGCTTCTTCAGTGGGTGGGATGAGTCCTGCCTACAGTTACACAACAGTCGTCTTCTGATGTTGTCCAGAGATACGAATTCTCTTCAGAGATCAAATTTCCCTTTAAACCTGTGATTTATCATTTCAGTAACAATTTATTGCTTTTTCCAATTTTTTTTCCTATCTTAATTTAAGTAGGAGTGGAAACCAGGAGGGTCAGGCTGAAAACCTGCCCAAAAATCAGCATCTGTGCAGTCACACTTGGGGAGAGAGCAAACGCTATGCCAAGCAGCAAACAGCCAAGGAGAGGAAGCTGGAGCAAGTCAAGCAGGGTACGCCTGCCCGCGCAATCCAACCAGAGAACTGCTTTGCAGCCAACCACAACCAGAAGGAAAACTATGGCAAGAAGCCATAGAGGCATGACCCAGAGCCATGGGATGAAGAACATCATGCTGAAGGACAGGAGGAAATACAAACATCACAAGATCAGGAGTGCAGCCTGTAAATGTCAGCATATTCAGACCAAAGAACCTCAGCACACCTGGATCCGCAAGGGCCCATCCACCTCCTCACCATCCTCTTGTTGGTGCCAACCCTTCCCCAACACCTCCCCAAAAGCAGGAAGCTCCTTCCTCTACATGTTTCTAATACATCCCTGTTTCTCTCCGTCTGACAATTTTTCCACTTGCAGCCCTTTATCCTCCTGCTGACTGACTTCCCCGCGTGCTGCCATTTATACGGCCCTGCTGTTTGGAAACAGGCACCTACTCGCAATCAGGCAGTCAGTCTGACACCCTGCCTACCACTTGCCTCAGGATTTTATGCTGAGGATTTTTCAGCTTTCTGGTGCGTGTTGTTAATTGCCTGTCAAGTCCCATGTAACACCAAGCCCTGGTAATGAAGCCGTGGCTGGTGTGATGTCCCACCAATTCACACGGGGAAGTCTTTCCCTTGGGTTTCACAATAACACTGGGCCCTGGAAGGTCCTCAAAGACTTTGCATGTTTCTGTAAGCTGCCTATAATGCTCAAGGGCTCCAAAATATTAATAATACCCTCTCATTTGCATTCATGGAAACCTATCCCAAAAGCAGAACCAGACACAGGAGCCCAGACTGCAGGTGGCACCACACTTCGATGAGCACAGATCCAGGCCCAACTTTGGAAACAGGTTTTGTTCACAGGGAAGTTTTGCTCTCATGCAGATTCAAAACGCCACCTCTGATCTCCACAGCATTGGAGAACAAGCACGACCTAGATGTCGGAGGGCAGCATAGATCCAGATCACTATGTAGTAGCCTTACATACTGTTTTACCTGCTTTTGCACCCCTGGGGAACCAGCAGAACAAACTGTAGGATCCTGTAGTCTTTGAAGTGAGGTTTCTTTTCTCCATCTTCCCTCTTTCTATGGTCCTTTAGAGAAGGGCAAGACCAAAAACCACACACAGCACAGCACTGAAAACGTCCAGCTCATTTTGAGGAAGAGATGTTCTTAGAAGCACAATCCTAGCTAAACCTTCACAGTAACAGCCTCACGTATACGTATGTATGTACGCACAATCCCCACAGCTGCAGTCTCCGAATTGGTGGCAGACGCTTCCTCAAGAACGCAGGTAGACCAATGCTGAGAAACACAACTGACAGCTCATGAGTGTGTATTTTTGGTCCTAAAACTCCCTCATGCAAAGCTTTTCCATACTCTGCACTTCATTCATTTCAATAGTTCAAGAAAATATCTGATGATATGAAGCATCAAGAGATGTATCACCAAGAATATTTCAGAATACGTTACAATGCCTTCATCAGTGTGTTTTGTACAAACTACTTCATACGCATGAAATTAAAAACGCTTCCCTGTGTCCCACACACGCTTTAATTTACAATGGGAATACCGTATACCAAAGCATCCTGCTTTTGCAGTGCTGGGCCCTAAAATATTGGCCATAGTTTAGCAAGGTCTTTATGTCTCTCATTAACAAGACCTGTATAATGAGCTAAAGGTCAACTAAATTAGATACAAATTCCTGTTTGTTTTGGTTGTTTGGTGTTTGGGGGTTTTGGGCAGGGGCTGGGGGTTTCTTAAGCTAATTGCTAATAAAAATTGTACACCAAGAAAACCATATTTTATCTTATGAGCTTTCTGAGAGCAGGGCTTCATTTATATGAATCTTCTACATAAACAAAGAGATTAAATGTATTTTTCATCTGATAGATGTGCATTTAATGTCAAATCTTTCAAAAACAATACGAGCACATATTTCTAAGCAAAAGAAATAGCCTTTTTTTCTTTTCTGTGATAAAGTCATATGAAAACTCAAACAAAATGACAAAGGGATAGCTATCATCACTTTTTACCTATTTCTTTAGAACATATCAAATAAAATGGAAAAACATCATTTTTATGCTAAAGTTCACAAATAGGCTTAACGCGCTAAGAAGTTGGGGGGAGGGTGTGTGTGTGTGTGTGTGTTTGTGTTTGTTTTTCAGAAATAGCTCATTCCACTGAAAATATCATCTTCCTTTTAATCTGTAAATTCAGAAGACCTAGGGTTACATATTTAAGAACTGGGAAATACATGAAAGCCACCTACAGATACATTTATGCACTACCAAATTCTCCCTGCAAATAACAGAACCGGAGTTAAGTTTTTTTATATATAAAAGTTAAGCTGAGTTTTTATATAAAAGTTAAGTTTGTATATATATGTGTGTGTACATATATATAAAGGCATGAGATCAAATCTGGTATACACTGAACAAGAACTCCTGCTGCTACAAAATTGATTGAAAAAGGTGAAAACACATGAAACCTACAAAAGTTACCTTAAAACAGCTTCATCCAAGAATTAATTCAAAGTTAGGACGCTTTATAAAAACACAACTGAAGTACAGTAGCAGACAAGAAACAAAGTGGTTTATTAATTTGTCCAAGTTTTTGCATACATTTCTAACAATTTTTATTGTATACGTCAAGAAGCAGTAGCAAATTCCTTCAGCCAAGGTTAAAAACAAAAAAAGTAATTTATGCACTAAGTTTTATTAGCTTTGTATACAAGATACTGTACTTGCATACAGCGTATTCAGTTTCTTTTTGGATCTAGTTTACTTAGAAGTCGGGCCCAAAAGGTGCCTAGAATAAGTACTTAAATCAAAACTGTATTTAGGAATCTATGTGAACGTGACTAGTTTTCCAGATATATGGGGCATCCAGAATTCCCACTGAAGCCAAAGAAGTTGCAGAGCTTAATACATTTTAAGCAAAACCACAGACATGTGATAAAGGGTAGCCCTTTCAGCATTCACATGCTGATGCCAGCCCTAACTCTATATATGAGGTATATTCCTTTCCATTTCCAGTTTTCATATGAATGGTCCTGAAACAAAAGGGAAAACTGAACCCGATCCGAGATTTAAAGGCAGATCACAGTTAACCATTTTGTTGTGGATACAAGCGTAACTAAGGCAATAGAAATTCCACAGTCTCTTGGATTAAACTCAGGTTTCCCCCACAAGAAAAAAGCGCATGTGCTTTGGATGAGAAACAATTTCCAACATTTTATAAAATTCCTTTTTAGGCATCACATCCCTCAAACAAAAATCACAGCTGAAGACTGCCTTGTCTCACATTTAACAGACAGAAAGAAGCATATTTAAAACCATGCACCATAAAAAGTTTTATAGTCAAAAGAAAAAAAGCCACATTAGAAGCTCTGGAAAAAAATCAGGTACTTAAGAATACATGGTAAGTTGTTTAGGTTCCAAGTACCATAAAATATACTAAGTTCACAATCATTCATGTACTTTAAAGCAGGCTGTTGCAGAATTCCTTAGGAAGATAGAAAAACTAAGGACAACACCTGCTTCCACTCACAGTCCCTTCCCCCCCAGTCCCCCATTACGTCTCATGCACTGCCAGAAAAATACACTTCATGTGTGTCTGTATGATTTTAAAATGTGAGAGATATAAAATATTCAAGGGAGAGAGGATTTTAAAAAGTGTCATTGGACTCTCACGAGGTAAAAAAAAGGAACTATCTTTTAAAATAACAGCAGTTTATTGATAGGAAAATAAACTCATCTGCTACATGTAATTTTAAATGCACCAATTTAAAATTAACACTTAGATAAAGCACATGCACAAGCACGTTGTTTGTGCAGTACATAGAGAAAATAAGGAAAATTCATGAGACGATGTTCAAGGTGGTAGTCTCTAAACTATTTTGGATATGCTGCTTCGTTCCCAGATTTGAGTAAGGAATGTTACTCTTCACCTTCCCATGTCAGCAGGCAGAAATCTCTGAACATCTAAACATGTTGGCATAGTGTCCAGATAATAAAGGAAAGCTCAAGAATGGTGAACAGTTTTCTACCAAAGGCCTTCAAAACTCCAAATTAGCCTCATGACCAGCGTCCAGTGCATCTTTTTTTCCTTTATTTACTTTGCTTAGATGAGTAACCTCACTAATAAACACCTTTCCTCATCTCTGCTACTACCTTAACAGTCAAATGTCGTAAGTATAATTTCTCACCTTTAGGAAAAGCAACAGAAGTATAAATCCTTTTTATGCAGAAATGGCTACAACTTTTTAAAATTACTTTAAGATTCAAAGATGCATTTTTACAGAAAAAAATTTAAGATATCCTGTAAATCTGTCATTCATTTAATTTAGGTGTGTCCTGAGGTCTCCCATAATAAAGCGATGAACTGCAGTCAATGACAGAATACTTTCTAGGGTGATTATTAAAAGATCAGTAGATCTTAAATCTGGACTTCTCTCTTGTTATGAATGTTCTTACTGAGTTCATTACCAAGCTTACTTCAGGCAGTTAAGAAAAAGAAGAGTCAGCACTGGCACGGAGTAAAAGTTGCATGTGGTAAAGGACATCCTCGAGCCCTTCCACACTTCTCAATTGTATTGCGTTTACCCTGGAGATCTACTACACACGCTTCCTTTAAACTCTATCAAATACTAGTAAAATAAGGTAAAACTAGGTGTTTACCAAAAAATCTAGCAGTTAGTTTTATGACTGTCGTATGTTGTTAGCTGCCAGTTTTTATGCCTTTTGCTCATAGTTACTCTACCGGGGACATCCCTTAGCCCAGCTACAGAATGCGCTAAGGCGATACTGAGCATCTGACAAGCTGTTCTGCCAAGAGGATGCTGAATTTTGAGCAATAAACAGCTAACACAGGAACAGCATTACCAAATTCTTGTCATGTGGTTCTAAGTAGCTTTACTCCTCTGCTTCTTCTAATGCTCTTTTTGTTTTCAGAGCAACTATTTCCAGGTATGCCAGGTGAGAATACCACAGACCTTCTGAAGGCTGGTGTCACAGAGATTGCACATTTCTGGAAAATTCTTGCCTTCAATGGGAACTCACATCTGATTCTGAAAAATTTAAATGTAAAAGAACTTAGGAGGACCTCAGAAGATGAAAAAAAGTCCTAGGCAGCATCTTTTATTCAAAAGACTTACAGTTAACACAAAATAGAAAGAAAATACCAGGATCCTGTGAAATTTAAATAATGTGCTTTCAAGTTTACCACACAGCTGTAAAGAAAGGCATAAGCTAGGAAGAGTACAAACTCCTCTATCTGGCAGTAGGATGAGAGCAGGGAGCCCTCTGCCATGGGGCAGGAGCACTCTGAGGCAGAGCGCTCTGTGCCCCTCCACAGCTGTTTGTATCTGCTTTGCTTTCAACCAACAACATTGCCAATTACAGGAATAGTTTTTGAAATGCGAATATGGGTGCTGTGAAAACTGGACTGAGACCAGTAACTCATTTTGCAGAGCTCTAGCTAGTTATTCAGATGCTAATGGTCTTCAGCCACCACAGTCAAGACTGAATTTAAACCCTAAGAGAGAATAATACTATTTCCTCACTACCTATCTCATCAGCCATCTAATGTTTCCCAAAGCACTAAACATTTTCAAGTGCAAATATTGCTATACCTTCAACTGTTGCTATGCAACACTAGGTCTTATATTTCCTAGAAAGATGTGAAGGAAATTGGACTCTTGATCCTTAGCTTAACTACTATTACTCACCATCATATCTGCTATACACAATTTGGATTAATACTCATTGAGGAAACCAAGTTATAGTCTTCAACAATTTACTTTTAGAATCTGGGCTCTGCTCCAATGTATTTCCCCCCTCATTTAATATTTAATTCTTTTTTGAACATGACCTGCCCTGCAATTTTAAGAGAAACCATCCGAGTTCTTCATTCAGCTATATTACAGTCATTTTGCTTCAGAATTGCTCCCACAACAGTATCAGGCATGTCTTAGGCATAATTATGTTTTATGGTTATAAAAGTTAGCATTGCTGGAATGCAAGAGGACTAAAAGTACAGTGCACGCACAAGGTTCATAACGCAGCCCTTCTCATATCCCCAGGAGAAAGAATAGCACACCATAAACAACTTCCCCCCCGCCACAACTCCTCATCTTCAGGCGTTCTGGGACAAAAAATCACCATATCAATCAGCATAACTTTCAGAAGTAACAGCAGGATTTATTTTTTTTTTCCTAAGGCCAATTATTTGCTCCTCTGTAGACATGCAGACATTTTTAGTAACACTTCTGGATAATCAGCTTTATCAGCCAGATGGTACATTTTTTGGAACAAGAGACATGGACTGTTTGTTTCACCACAAACTGGGGCAATCCATTTTGATAAGAATTTAATTCACAGTTAATACAGATTGTCAGCATCTGGTTTTATATGAATTGATTGCACAGAGAAATCAGGTCAAGATCAGCTCTGTGTAAGAAACCGACAGATCTAATAGTGAACCCTTGTCAATGCACGTCATCGTGGAATTTGGCTAACCAGAAGTTGTCCATGCCCCAGCAAGACAGAACATATGTTATGTGTGCCCCCCACCAAAGCATTTAAAAAAAAAAAAAAAAAAGGGAGGGAGGTGGCAACACTGGCAAATGCTCTCCCATTTCACTTGGGTACACACACCACCAGCAGAGTCCTTTACATTATGACATACAGCCATGCTGCTTAACACTTTTGCTTCATAGTACCTAAATTAAGAAGAGATTAGTCAACAAGAAGTAATTATAAGACTGATACAGTTTCACATGAAGTACATGTTTTAAATTTATATTTTTTTAACAGCTTTAGTATAGTAGGTACTTTTTATCAAACTATAATCTTCTGACCAGGATCACTGAAAGTTCCAAGAATTACACAATATTTACATTGTATTTACAGTAATTTCCAGAGCAATTTTCAGCAAATCGATTCACCTTGTTTCTCTCCAAACTCACACTAGGCCTTTCTTTATCACATTAGAAAGCTTGCAAGTGAAACCATTTTTTAGAAAACATCATTTCAGAATACATACTTAAAGTTCAAGCAACAGACAGATTTTGAGAATGTGAACAAAATTATGACCAGACCTCAAAATGTTTACTTTAAGATTTGGCATGCGTACAGTGCAAGACTACAAAATTGATGTGTATCACAGAAGATGATTTTTATCCCTTGCGTAATAATACACTTGACAGAAAATAGAACATGCATCATATTCTATCTTCTGTTTACATTATTTTATAGTACCTGAACTAGATCATTTAAAAGCAGAGTTATGAATCCAATGCAAAACGAACATTTTCCTGCACATCTCAACTGTTTTCTGACAGAGACTCTGCTAGAGTCACAACCACAATGAAAAGGAACAAAAACGGTTTCCCATCAAGTGGGAAGAAACACTTCCCATTATGCAGTTTCATCATAGAAAGCTCTTTATTCACTGAAAATTAAGGGAGCCAGGTCCCCAAGTCACAAAATACGCACACACAACAGCATGTTTATGCTGTTCACTGATTTCGAACAGTGAACCCAACCCTAAGCACTGGGAAAAAAATCATGACCCAAGGAAAAGATGACTCAGGGTTATTAGAGAAGGAAATTCAGAGGTTTTTTTTTTTTTTTTTTTTTTTTTTTTTTTTTTTTTTTTTTTTTTTTTTTTTACTTGATCTCAGAGATTTCACCTTTCACAGTTCACATCTTCATGTTTTTCTGTAATAATGACAAAGGCAAGGGATTATCAGCATTTGAAGAACTAAGGCTGCATCTCCCACAATCACAGGATCTGGAGATGAAGCTGTAGATGGCAACACAAGGCAGCTGGATAAAGTCTCAATAGCTACCAAAAATCAACCAAAGCATTTCAAGATCCCCTTCACAGCTATTCCCAGCAGCCACCTGCGGGTGATACCGCACTCCTTTGCAACCACAGAGACTGTTACTGCTTCCCACAGTGGCAGGCAGACTTCACCACCACCTCTCCCTCCATGGGTCCCCTGCAATAGGCCAGCTCTTCTTCCAAGTTTACAGTAACCGGCAGAAGGGCAGGAAGACACAAGTCCTTTCTGGTGCTTATGGGAAGAGCAGAGGAGAGGGGGTGAGGGGAGAAGAAAAGAGAGCAAGGCAAAAAAAAAAAAANNNNAAAAAGAGTAATAGAAGGCCTGCAAAATTTGCTGTTGACTTCATTCAAACAATGCAAGGTCAAAAAAAACCCACAAAACTTTGCAGACTGTAGTCTTCAATTCCACTAAAAGTGGTTTTGGCTGATGCAGCTACTCAATTTCAGAAGATGTATCAGGATACAGCAAGCCTAGAAAATTCTGTGTTTCTCTCTAGTGATTCACACTTTCCTCTTTCTTTTCTTTTTTTTCAATACAGAAGTAGGAATTTTTGTATAGTTTATGATGCAACTTTCATTGCACAGAGGGCTCCATTCAGAAAATGTTTTTAATGAAACATGAATATAATCTTTTGAAAGAAAACCAGCAAAAATTGAAAGTGGCATTGCAAAATTGTGTCTGCCTGAAACAGCACTGAGAGGAAAAGTGGTTTAAGTCACTGTTAATTACCACGCCTAAGTACTGTATGACCACAGGCAACATAACCTAAACCTGAATTTTTGTACCTGCACTCCACAGCTGAGGAAGCAGTGCTGTTTTTACATGAGAGCTATTAGGACAGGAGTTTGGAGCTCCCACCAGGCACCCAGGACACAGAATACATCACCCAGTACATTAGAAGGAGGGGAGAGGGGTCACCCTGACACTCAGCCTCCCTTCATACTGGTTTTGCTTTGAAGCAAGTTATTCTGTACTGCACTTTGACGAACATTGCAATGAATGTACACTTCATTGCTAATGTGAAGTTTATCCAGCTAATGTGACATTTCAGCCGTAAAATTTATTACTTCCTGCATTTGTTAGTTTTACAGTAAAATAGCAGCAAGTTATTGTTAATAACTCCTGGCATCTGATCAAAGTACAAGAATTTGTAACCCTCCAAAATCTTCTAAAATATATAAATATATTATAACAGCAGCAAATAACCTCATCAAAAATGAAAAACAATGTACAGCTCTGACAACATAAATCTACAAGTTAAAACTGCAGAAGAGACGGGTGGGGGGTTACTTTTCATTTCAGTAAGCCTCCTGGCAACCTTTCAGCAGCTACAAAAGGACAAGGCCCATTTTATTCCATCTATTTTAGCATTCCCTGAATACCACAGAAGACCTCTAATGATTTGTGCAACTGGTAATTATTCCATCTTTCTGGTTGGCCTGGAAAATGCCTCCAAAGAGTGCCATACCCTTCTGTGGGACACAGCACTAAATCAGTCCTCAAAGTCAAGCCCTCAGCAAAACAGCTCTAAAATTTCATAGAGGCTAAGGCCAGGAGGGCCTATTCGATCATCTAGTCCCATCACCTGCATTTCACAAAACATTACATTTCTCCCTCAATCCCATTTCAAGCCCAATGACTGTTTAAGAGATGTCAGAAAATGTTTGTTCTACAGGTGAAATACCTGTATTACAAAGACGGCACTGATGCTGTAACACGATGGAGAACTGACAGGCGATGACCAAAATCCCAGCACACAGCTGAGACACCACCAGTTTGGAGGAGAGAAGTAAATTCACTTCAAAGTCCAAATCTATGTAGGTAAGAAATGTCACATCTTCCCAAAAAACAGGGCGCTCTGTACAACCTCCAAGCTGTGACTGCCCCCCAGAGCATCTCCTCTGCTGCTGAGAACTTCTGTAGCTTCTGAGAAGGGCAAAAAAACCCCAGAGAGAAACCCAACCCAAATATATTTGGCGAACAGCATCTCAGTTGCATTAAATCCTGACTTGGGCAGCTGAATCCACACGCGTAAGATCTGCACACAGGCACCCAGAGCAGAGCTGAGGGGGATTTAAGGACATCTGTGAAAACACGAGCAGTTCTGTTCTCTCCATGGCCCATCGGAGAACAGGAGGATACAGAGGCTCAGATCACAGCCCACAGAGCAACTCACTGCTCGTGAAAGTAAGGTCATGGCTACCGAGCTCACAGAGCTCTGCTTAGCAGCGCTTGCAAGAAAAGGCCACAGATGGTTAATTCAGAATTAAACAGTCACGAATGCTGATAAACAGGTTTAAGAGTGCATCTCTCATATTTTTTGTTATTTATGTTGAAACCCAGTGGAAAACCGCAAGGGGAGGTCTGTATTAAGGAAAAAATAACAACTAAATAAATAAGAAAATCAGGGATATACGTGAAAGAACTTTTATGGACTCACCTAAGGATTCATTGTGATTTAAAACAGATAAAATCTAAAAAGCTAAACAACTCTAAACTAAAACACATGATTGTTCAGGATTATATAGCAATTGTTTCCCTGATATTTAATATAGTCCTTTAAAAAAAGAGCAAAGTAAACACGCAGTGCATACAGCTCTACTTCAGGAAGCTAAATGGCAATCAGTCCACTGATTTTCTCAATCAGAATACACACGCGCTTTCCTTCAGACTGTGTTCTCATTTATCTCGTGCTTCACACAGTATTACAGTGGCAACCATCACTTCTGCTCGATGAAAGAGCAATACAGGATATTACCACTGGCAGTATAAAAGATAAAAATAATAATAATAAAAAAAACAACAAGAAACCTCTCAGTCTCTACCTTTTTTTTTTTCCTTGGTTTCTTTTCCTCTTTGTTTCCTGCCTTACGTGCTGTTTAAGTCCCTCTGAACGTCCTGCCCTCTCCATCTGCTTTCCTTCAACTGACAAGGCAATTTAGCCCAATTTGACTAATAGTCTATATAGGATCTTCTTCTCACTACTTATTCACTCTTCTCATTTACTGGTGCTCTTGGACAGAAACCAAACATGCCAACATACTGTTTTCTCTTAATACTGTTCCTTCTCTCAGTCTTTGCCAATTCCGCCAGCATAGCGAACATGTGGTGTTATGACTACAGAGCACTTTATTATTTGCTATATTATAGCAAAGAATAATACCATGAAATGTTCTTGCCATCACATCCATATTCACAACTCCCTTCCCTGTGTACCTCCCTCATTCTTCTTTCCAAATTGCAGCTGGAGGAAGGCAGAAAGGTAACAGCTTTGTATTTCAAAGAGAAATGAGTGTACCCAGCACACTCCTAGGATCAACATCGTAAATTGGCTGGGAAAGGACAGGCAGATACTAGCAAGAACCTGCATTTCTTATGTGTCCTTAGTTTCGGGCAAGCAGAAGCAGCCTGTTTTGTGCCAGGATGCTCATATGCTGTAACAGGAGCAGCGAGAAAGTCTCCTTTCTCCCTTCGTGCCTCTCTGGACACTGTTGGAAGCGCCTTGTGGCTCCTGACCATGAAAAGACAAGACGTTCAGAAACACCTGCCGTGTCTGCCCTGCAGCCTAAGGCTAAGTGTTGTCAAAGTCTGATGGGTCGGTGCCATCACCCCTGGTAGCAGCTGCGGGGTGGTACCACGCCAATGCCACCACCATGCAGCAGGGACCAACACATAGCAGCAGGTGACAGGGGGGTAACACCCAATCAGGGAAACACCAACATCTCCATCCACCACCAAATACAGCTCTACAGTGCCCCAGCTCCCCCCTTAAACAGAAAGGGGTCATTCTCCAAAATACCTTCACACGGGGCACACACACTCCCTCTCCTCCCCATTTCTGTATACAATACCTTATACCCCCATCTTGTGGGCCTGAACTGCTCTAACAGTTAAAGAAATATATTAATGCAGATCAGAGAGGGTAGAAAATGAAAAAAAAAAACCAAACCTCAATACACGCTGCCTGTTGAGAAGAAGGAACAGAAGATATCCTACTGATCTCTGAGGGGGCGCAAAGGGACACTCAGTTGTGAGCTTTTGTAGGCCAGCTCCTTTTGGATAGACTTCTGACATTACAAGGGCTTTGAAAGGAAAATTAGGTATTTGCTATAGTATTTTAAAAACACTTCAACAATATAAAAGGTCTTCATATTGTAATCCAGAACTTTTTCTTGCACTTTTCAACCAGTTTTAAACAAAATTGCTTTGAATTTTTTATTGTGGTTTATCAACAGTATGTCTGAGGTTAACAAAAATTCCCTTTGCTGCCAATATCCAAAAAAGTCTAAATGCCTGTTCTCAGAACAAAAGTGGTACAAGCTAAGTATTACGAACCAGATTATAAAAAAAGCCAACCACCATACACAGCCACTCTGTCATTCCCAACCAAGTGTAGCTAATTTGTGGCAATTAGCACATTGTGCATAGCACAATTCATCCGGCCATCCGCTGGGCTGCCAAAGAAATTCTGGGTGGCGGTTTGTGTTGGAGCTTATCAGCAGCGCTGACAAGGGATGCCGGTGGATCAGCAAACACCTTCTAAAACATGCAGCAGTTTGGCTGCTGTTTCTACCTGTCAGCCACTTTTCAGCAAGCTGTTATCAGGAGAGAGAACACTTAATCACAGCTCTCCAACAGCTAATATTAAAGGAGAGGGCAGGATGACTTCTGGCAAATTAAAGTCAGCTGACGTTATCACCCTTTCCCTCATGGCCACACTGTTCCCCAGACCAGCGTGGGATAATTTTAATCCATTGCTGTAAGGCAACCACAGTTTTTGTTTTCTCGCATTTCAATTGCTTTTTGCATGAAAGGCTGGGGCTTAGCCAAGAATGAGCTTGCAGAATTTTGGTTTGCTAATGCAGGATCTGGTTCCCCAATCCATAATTTAACTTACACTGAATACTTACTACAAAGGTAGCCTTATAAAACATATTAGAGATGTAAAATTTCTATGAAGCACCACGTTCTGAAAAACCTTCACCATATTATTTACTTAGCAGCTAATAATTGCTCTTGGATGCATCAAAGACCCCTTTATACAGAAAGATCTTAAATGTAACGTGTGTTACAAAGAAATTACAGTAAGAGACGTGGTCCGTCAGCGGCTGTGGTTCTCAGACATAATGCTTTTACTGATGCTTTTTAAAGATTTTTCAAAAGGTTTCAATTTTATCCTTTTAAAAGAGAAAAGAAACCCAACACACCTCTAAACATGACCTAGAACTCATTTTCCTTCAAGAACTTCACAGAAATTTATGATTGAAAAAATGCCTGTGAATTTCTAGCTTTTTCCTTCCTTCACTGCTGCTATCTCAAGACTGTAAGCCTGATCTTCCCTTCAAACCCCATTTTTCCGCTCATATTTTCAAGAAATTACTGCATCAACAGCCTGACAAAGGCACCCTTGAGAGGTGTGAACGACTACAGACAGGGAGCTGGGTTCAAACTCTTTGATAAATTGGTCTGAGCAAGAAGACTCTAAGAGATGCACAGAATTGCGAAATTAATTTTCACGGAATTTCAGAGTTGGAAGGGACCTCTAGAGATCATCTAGACCAACTCCCCTGCTAAAGCAGGATTGCCTAGAGCACATCACTCGGGACTGCATCCAGGCAGGTCTTGAAAATCTCCAGAGAAGGGGACTCCACACCCTCCCTGGGCAGCCTGTTCCAGTGCTCTGTCACCCTCACCGTAAAGAAGTTTTTTCTCATATTCGATCAGAACTTCCCATGTTCCAGCTTGTGCCCGTTACCCCTCGTCCTGTTACTGGGAACCACTGAAAAGAGCCTGGCTCCATCCTCCTTCAACCCACCCTTTAGATACTTGTAAACATTAATAAGGTCTCCCCTCAGCCTTCTCTTCTCCAGGCTAAAGAGTCCCAGCTCTCTCAGCCTTTCCTCATAAGGGAGATGCTTCAATCCCTCAGTCATCTTTGTTGCCCTACGCTGGACTCTCTCCAGTAGGTCCCTGTCCCTCTTGAACTGGGGAGCCCAAAACTGGACACAGTATTCCAGCGGTGGCCTCACCAGTGCAGAGTAGAGGGGGAGAATGACCTCCCTCGACCTACTGGCCACACTCTCCCCTATACAGTCCAGAATTCGGTCGGCCTTCTTGGTGACAAGGGCACATTTCTTGCTCACGGATAATTTACTGTCTACCATTTCTTCTTGAATCCATTAGCAGATCTGAATAAATTAGTTTTGAGAAACACAGCACTTCCTCACCGACCACAAAAAAAATACAACGTTGAAATGCAATCTAAAGGCAGTCCTGGAGCTGTATGGAAATAAAATACCTTCTTACAGTAGTGTTGACACCAGCACACTGGATTGACAGAAAACTAGAAGTAAATTTTCAAATCACAGCATCCACACGCTCTGAATCCGGTAGCTTCACTGCTCAGCATAAGCACTGTCACTGCATGCCAAGGATGTGACTAAAGGGTGAGGGTCCACGTCTGGAAAGCGGGACCGTGCCAGCATCACAGCCCTGTCCAGGATTGATCTCTGCATCCCACAGCAGCGTTACGGGGCTCAGCTGCCTTCATACCTTACAGCCCTCCCAGAGCCAGCAGCAGTTTGCTTTGATTTGTTAGCAGTGAAGCCAAAGGAGATGGAGAAAGCTGTTCTATCCTGGCAGAAGCCAAACTTCTCCGATTATCTCGTCCTCAACAAAACCCAACATGTATTTGTCACACAACAGAGCAAGGATAGCGCTGCAGCTGTGATGATTAACCTGTACAGCTGTAACTCTTCTGCTTACTATGAAGAACCAAAGAATTGCTAGGACAAACGGCACAGCACAGCAGATCAACAGGTACAAGCACCCCAAAAAGACGCAAGATTCATTTTAAATAAGACTAAATATTTAAACAAATGTAATATTGAAACAAGAAAACAGGCCATAATCAAAAGTGAATATATGTTAACATATACATATATAAACTCATGCACACTGTGCCTCAACACTGCACCCAGGGCTCTTCAATTTTTATTCATTTTGTTTGGCAGCTATGTCACATTGAAAGCAACTCACACAAACTCAGGAACCCTCCAAGATGGCATTTCACCGAAATAAAAAGAAAACACTAAGTTTAACCAGAGCTTAAAGCGTTCCCTTTGACACACAATGAGGTACGTCGCTCTGGGACAGGCCACAGTGGGAACTGGCTCGGGGTTCAGCTGGAAGATGAAGGCACTGAAATTCGGGTCTATGCACCCAGGTCCCAACATGGGCACAGGGGGGAGAGCAGCTGAGCCCCAATCCAGCTGCCACAGGGGGCTCAGTTCCGGACGAACACACATGCGGCGACATTTTGCTCGTGTAAGCCCATAGCTAAAAGGAGCAGGGGGAAAAGGAGGCAGCGACTTGTTCTTTCGGCTGCCAAAGGTAAGAGTCATACAGAGCGTGAAGGATTCTCATGCATGCAATTCCTTCCCATCATTAGGGGATTCTGAGCACGTATCATCTGTCTTCATGGAGTGTGCTACAGACTGCCGAGTGCTCTGGGACAGGGACTCCCCTTTCCCCCTGGTCTCTGCATTAGGATGTACAGACCCTGCTATGACAAGGGACAGGACAGGGAGGTCTCTTGTCCCAGGCAGTGCCCCAGTGGTCACAACCCTGGAAGAGAGCAGTTACTGATGCTGAAGGATGCACCTTCAGTACAGCACCAAGGGAGACCCTCTAGACCAGCTCTACACAAACCTTCCCGAGCTGAGAAACTGCAGTTCAAATTCTGCTGCGAGCAGGGTGGAGAATGGATTTGAAATTAGATCTTTTCCCTCTAATAATTTACTTACCAAGCTAAGGACGCTCTGATTTTCTGTCTGTGGGTCAGTGAAATGTAACGACATGCATTAAAAGGAATTATTTTTAAAGCACATCAATACAATAGCCATGGAACAGTATCACCAGTGCTTCAGAAGAAAAACCCACACCAACATTCACATCTTTTATTCATATATTTTAGTGAGACTAAAAGCTCACATACTTTAAGATTCATGTAAAATATAAAATTGGATATGCATGAGGATGAAGACTGAGAGAGTCCTTACTGTTCTCAGGTTCCTGCATACAATGAAAAAGATTGATGGGCTCTGGAAGAAGCCTCCCTACACACACAGCGCTGTATTTCAGGTTTGTTTGTTGGGTTTTCTGTGGGTTTTTTTTCATCCCCCGCCCTCCCCCCTGCACATCTTCTGGTCTAGATCATTTGGCTAAAGAGACAGAAGAGAGAGTTATCAGGTTGGACAGTTGTATTCCTTTCCTTGCAGACAGTTTTAAAGCTGGTTTGCCATGACTATCGAAGTATTTTTATTTTTTTAACTCATGTTACATCCAGGCAGGAGACAGAACAACACTAAAAAAAAAAGTACTAACATAACAGTGGTAGAGAGGGAGGAGGGCTCATTTAGACCAAACTACGTATTCACCAATCATGCAAAAGATTTTTGTTTGGCTTTTCTCATATTTGCATGGCAAGTGCTGCCTCTTTGGGCATAAAACTCATCCCGAGGGACCGCACATAGCATCCCCCAGCTTTCTACCTCAGCCAGCAGCACAAACCAGCACCACACAGCAGAGAGGAGGCTCCCACCCGGGAGACTCCACGTGATGCTAATGGCCTTCCTGTTCACGATCATTTTCCTGCTTTTTAGGACATAAGGAGGTAGCAATTGTGTAGTTATCAAAATATTTGTCTTCAGATTTCTAATCCGTTTTTAAACATAGGATGGACCTAAGACTGAACCTGAAGTACTTAATAATTTCCTACTATAAATGAGGAGGTGTCTGAGCTAGCTACTATATTTTTCAGCTGCATTTGAGAGTTTCATAGTACATACTATCGAAAAGGCTGCTAGCGCTAGATGAAGAGGCTAGAACAACTCCAGAGAGCATTTCTTCTGCCTGAGGAAAGGTTCAATGTGATTTTGAGTGAACAGTTAGTCACCTATAAAAATGTTTTTAATAGTGTGCTGGGCCACTCGGGTCCAAGCCACACGCAAGAGGTATGCACAGCCCCTAGGAATTTCAATTGTCAGCCATAGATTATGGCTGATTTCCGTGGCAAGCATGCAAGCAGTGCTGAGTTTTACTGATCTATTGCAGCTAATGACTCTGATGAAGCTGATTCAATGACTCAGGGATTCCTAGAGAGAATGAATCCTGAATAAACTCATACAGCTACAATTCACCTAGGTAAAATCACATAGAAGAGGGACAGGCAGAAACAAGCTCCTAGCAACTTTGGGTTTGGTTGCTTGTTGGTTTGGGGTTTTTTTGCTATCATCTGAAGTACTATCAAAAGATGGAGAGCTTCCATTATTTATTAATTGGGTTCTTAATTTAAGAATCTTGCTAGACTACATCCATAAAAGCAAACATTTGTGCATAAACATAGCACTGTAAATACAGAGTTTTGTTTTGAATTATGTTCTTGCAATGCTAATCCACGATTTCCACTTTAGGATTAAATCCTTCCCATGCAGAACCCCCTGTTAGGAACACTCACAAACTGCACTTAAGATGCTCATAAATACCTATTAGGAGACAGCACTTTTCAGAAGAGGCACATAAAATCTGTGCTTCAGGAATAATACAAATTTCTTGTAAGCCTGCAGATGGCATTGAAGTTACTGATTTTGACCTCGGATGATGGCTATCGTGCACGACAGCATTAGCAGAGGTATTCACAGCTAGAGCACTCCACCAAGATGAACGGTTCCCAGTGCAGTGCTTCCCCTGTTCTCACAATGCACATTTCTCACCCTGTCTGCCAGAATCCAGATTTGTTTTAGTTACAAGACCATCTGCTTTTTGAAAGGCTTTTTTTTTTTTTTGGATGACAGATGGATGAGGTTCAAATTCTTGTTGTAACCAGCAATGAATTTTTACAATTCATTGTCTCTGCTGCTTACTGTCTTGCTTTAATTACTTGAAAAGAAGAACTCTCATGGGGGGAGAAGGAGTTTTCCAAATGCATAAAGTTTTTAAACCAAAATAAGCATATAAAATACATTTCTGATGCTTTAACTACAAATAGTCTAGCTCCAGGTTTGTAACCTACTTCTGTAATCCTGTATTGGCTCAGGTTTCCTCTTTCATGTCCCAGAATAAAGGGATGTGGAAGCAGAGGGAGTACTTTAAGGGGCTATCTACAGTGTTATAAGCGTCGTATTTTCCCCCCCCCAGAGTCTCACAATATCATTTGGCTCTTTCAAAGTCTTAGTTCTTGAAGTCTGGTGTTTGCAGAAGAGCCATGCTTACTTTTAAAAAGCTCACGAAAAAAAACAATAGACTTATAGCCCTTAATATTTAAGAAATAAAAACTTTAAAAGTTGGTAGACAGATTTATGGGTTTTGCTTAGATTCTTTCATATTTTAAAAACCTCGCTATTTTCATTTCATATTTAATACCCTTTTTGGAGTGACAAGCTTGGAATAAGAAATAAACCTCCATGATACCACTAAAAATATAGTAAAAGAGTCCCCACTAATACCGCACCGCCAAGCTGTCAAACCTCGACCCACAAGCCACAAATCATACATCCACTAGCCACGAGCGTCCCACTACATACCTCAGGAGGAGGGAGGCGTCGGGAAGTGCATCACTGAGAATAGCGGGATGTGGGGGCCCCCATCGCTGGCCATGTCTGTATCAGGTTTGCACCCCGGCTCCAAACCAACATCGCTACCTTGCCTTCAGCCTCAGCTCTGCTCTACTTATTGCCCCACGGTCAGGGACTGGGATTAACCACTAGCCCCAGCCCCACCGCGGCTCCCCTGGCAGTCATGCATGCAGCCCCAAAACACGATGCATGCTTGGGTTGGGGAGAGCTTCAGGCAGCTGAAGAGCCCCATGTCGGCTACTCTACTACAACAGGAGACCTAAGCTCTGTGCAAATAGGGAACAGAGGGGAAGGGAGCCAAGGAAGAAATAATTGAGCAAAACGCTAAACAGTCCTCTAGTTTACATCCCTCGGTTATGCCGCAGACTCGTTCCATCTGTGAAAATATTTCACAGTGAACTTCGTGCCATGTTTATATTAATTTCTTAACAATAAATAAGTGCTGCCCGTACAGCTGCAGGCACCAGCCTCACCATGTGCCTCCCGTGCCCCGATACCCGGCATGCCAGCCTCGCAAATGCACGCTGCCGAGAAGGGGCACATCCCTATCTCAAACCAGGCACAAACGCTACAGAAAAATTGAGCCCAGTTCAACAACACTTGGAATCTCTCTGTCCTCTATTATTCATTCACTATGGAGCCTTTGTAAGCTTCGGCCTTGGTTTCAATGAAGCGACTGTTTCTAGAGGAGAAAAAAGATGGAGGAAAGGAGAAACTCTAAGGAGTAGGGGGAAGCCCAATAGCAGAAACAGAAGTGTAATCCAAGAAAAAGAAAAATAATGTTTTTTGCTCCAGTTGGTTCTTGATTTCCCAGAAAAACCAAAAGCAGATGCTTTAATTTACTGTTCCTATAGTACCATTTAGTGTGCCTTCATCTATTTCCTGATGTTATTCTCATTTTTCCCTCTCATTTACTAATAAAATGAATGAAAGATCACAAATAACATAGACAGGAAAAAGTGACAGATAGCCAAGGCATTTTTCATCATGTTAAAAATAATTTTCAAGACAAGGTCCCTACTAACCATGTTCTCCTCTGAGAATGAATATAATAATCTGCTCCTCAAAATCAGTACAGTCTAGATGCTGCCAAGCCTTCCAAAACTACCTGGTTTCGGGTTTTTTGTGTAAGACTAGAAAAAAACCCAAACACCCTAAAACAAAAAAAGCACATTTTATTTACACACATATTTTCTAGTACAGCAATGATGATTGTTCAACACTCACATCCACTTCTTTGTACTCTGAAGCTATGACCATATTTCACACATTCTTTTTAATCCCTGATTAATTGAACAGAAAAAGAATAGGCCAGAAGGAATCTATGAATTGAAGCCATTTTTCCTAAAGTTATATTAGATCCAAAGTAGCCATGCTTATATATCACAGGAGCAATTTATTTAAAATTAAGATAGCAATAAGAGTGGTAGAGAGAAAAGTATTTGAACAGCACTGACAAACTTCACTGCTGGAACGTTTTCCCCTTAAGTCTTATCATCAAAATTCCAGCACTGAATCTTTTTTTCCTCTTTTGAATGCTGGGATATGCCAAAGGTTAATTTTAAAAGAAAACATCCACAGAGGTTACTGACTGATACCTGCTGCTTTTCACAATGTGCTGTCTGCCTGTGCATCATCTGCTCCACCACATGCTCTTCTGTACCTGAGAGGCACCAAGAGGGCTGCACGCTGGTCCTTGCGCCTCACCAGACATTTTAAAGAAAAAAGTTGATAAATAATTTCTCCCCTACAAAACTCAAAAGCCAAATAATCTCTAGATACCTCCGCAACGGCCCACTTCATGGCAGAAACTGTAAGGGAGCTGCAGCTAACGCTCCCAATGATCCATGGTGGTTAAGTGATGCTACTGATCTATCCCCCAAGCTGTGGCCAGCAATGGGAAACCCATCAGCAGCTTCACTGCAGGTCCCTCAGCCCTCCTGATAACCAAAAAGCTGTAGGAATATTTCAGCCCCAGAGGTAGGGGCAAAAAACCAACCAAACAGAAAACCCAGAGAGAAGCCAGTATGCTGACACAAAACTGGGAGGGAGCTTTGATGGAGAGGGAAAAGACTTTATTATGGATAAACGCTCTGCAGAGGAGGGTTGGCCATATGGATGGGATATCTCCCATTCCCCTGAAAATGGTGATAGATAACGGGGGGGTGGGGGGAACACACCTCAGCAGAAAAATGCAGGAGCTGGTCCCAGGTTCAAGCAACTGACACACAACATTACCAAAGACCAGATGTCAGTCTGATTTAGACCGAGGGCCCCATACATGACAACAGACTCTTACAAATTTCAACCCTGCAGGGACAGCAAACACCAACTGATCATCAACTGGTGGATGCTGAGCAAATAAAACTTCGTCACAGAAGCAATGAGAAATCTCTCTATCCTGATACAGGGTTCAGCCCCCGTGTCCTTATGTTAAGGGGATGTATTTAAGCTTTGGATTATGTAAAAGTCCAATATATTTTCCTAGTTACACTCCCCACCACCAAAAATGTGTGTTCTTCTGCAGTTCTCACTGAAAGAATTAGCCATCCTCCTCAAGTTCATGAGACCAAAATTCATGCTCTCCCATTCCAGAGGAAAGTTAACATCCTTCTTGGAAGGAGCAAATCGGGTGATCAGGATTCAAGATAGCTTTGCAGCTCATGAGGAACAAAGATGAAGAAATCAAGTAGTTCCTCAAGATGGTACCCCAGTGGAGGACTGGCAGTGTTAAAAGACAAGATTCCTCTGTTCCACATAGGGTCCTGGAAGTCCTCCTGAATAAAACAAGGGAAAAAAAGAAGTTAACAGCTCTGCAGCTCTTGTCAAGGTGGTAGGAATCAACACTCAGGTGGGTGAGGCCCCTGCTTCTCAGGCTACGTGCTGTGGGCAGTTTTTATCTTAAGATGTACCTGCCTTGAAAACAGGTAGAGGCTCCTTGCCTAAAGAGGAGTATGATGCTCTGGGGTTCACCGTTAGGCATCATGCATTTATTGTGTTAATGTTACCCAGGTCATGCCCACAGCAAGTGCTGAGCCCAGCCTCTCAGAACAACATGATGGTAGGTGGTCTCCTTATTGGGATTTCAGTGAAGACACAGCATTTCCACAGCTTGGGGAGCAGGGTGTGGAACTATCATCTCAGAGAGCAGATAAATTTAAGTGTCCAATTAAAATAGACATCTTTATGTTCTCACCAAAAACGTACTAGGGTAGTGCTGAGGACTACAGACTTGAGGCTAGAGGAAGTGGTAAATTCATCTCTTCCAGCATGGAAAAGATAAGGAGGAACATGGGCCCTCTTCATTACAGCTATGGCCAGCAGGTCAGGATCCAGGAGCTTCTAAGAACTACATCTTGGAGCACAGAAGAAGGTAAAAAGGGTCCTGCAGTACTCATTTTTACAGACCATCTGCCTCTCTCAGGACCTTGCAGCCTTCAGAAGAATCATTTTGCAGATATTATTAAAAATATACATATATAAATGTCTGCAGAGATAGGGAAATGCTCTCAATGCCAAGTCTCTTCACTTGCCAGGTCTGAGATGGAATGCAGACTGACCAAGTAAATATGTTCACATGTATATATACACACACACACTTTTTTTATTATTTTTTTTTTAAAAACAGGCTAGAGCTTAAAAGATCAGCAAATCAAACATTTGGTCAGGATGCAGTTTCCTCCCATACAATCCAATCACCTCATGAAAATATCTGCAATACAAGTCTCCCATCAAAGGATGGGCAAAGTTTACTTTCATCCCAGGAAGGAAAGAAATTAATAAAAAGGAGGGAAGGGCTGGTAGAGAAGTGTAGTACAACTAGGGTGTTCCCTCTTGATCAACATCCAAAGAAAAATGAAAGCAGAAAAGGAATGCAGAAACCACAGACCCCCAGACACAAACAAAAGAACAAGGAGAGAAAACAGGCTTGAGAGCAAAACTGGCAAAAGGAAAAATCTGTGAAGTAAAAGAATTCTGACTCATTCCAATGACAGAGAAAGTGAAAATCGTATGTCAGATACATCTGTTTTGCTTATGCGCACAGGCACAGGCAAGGCAGGGTGCAAGTGCCTTCTGCATACGGTCAAGCAAAGCCCATTTTCAAGTTGGGCACCTGCAATACAAACACCCAACATGAATACATACCCAGAGATAAGGACTCAGAAGGAAAACCTGAAGTGAAAAATACCACACAACCCAGGAACATACACACACGTTCTTTTCCCACAGGAAAAACAATAGATTTGAAAATAAAAAAACCCTTCTGAACATGCAAGTTTGGTAAGTGATGAGCATTTAAGGCAACTAGCAAATACATGTAGTGAATTTCAATAGCAGTGAGGGTAACAGCAATAAAATAGCAATAAACAATCACAATATTCCCTTTAACCTCCTCATTTTTAAGGATTCTACAAGTACAAGCCTGGTAATGGTGCAGGGGAGGGAGAGGCATGGTAGTGCCAGGTTCATAAAGCTTGAGCTACTCAACAGCCTTCACCCCCTGCTCCCCAGGTACAGCAACAGCTTCTTTTCAGCTCCTAAAAAAAAAAAAAAGTAATAAATCACCTCCCTGAGCTGGAGATGGAAGAAAACTCCATCTCAGCTCTGGGAATCCAGGCAAGTTTGGCCAAAGCTGGGGAACAGCCACGTGCTGCAGCTCCACTCCACTACATAACCATTGCCATTTTGAAATTAAGTTGCCCAAAATGGACCGGTTTCTTTTGATACTATCAAACTGGTTAAAAACAGTTATTGGCATAAACAACGATCAACCTGCAGTGCACGGCAGTCATGGCTGGATGTGAATCAGCTGATCCAAAAAAAAAAAATCTACTACTGGAAAGACTCACACATAAAAGCACCATTAAAAAGAACCATAAGGCAAATTTCTACCAAACTAAAACCACCTTATTCTAAATAAACAAATGAAGCGAACAATCAACTGTGGAAAGAGCTTAAAAGAAAAATACCTCTGAAATAGATGTGCTTAAAGCAGATACTAGAGGTTGGAGTGGCACTAACCAGATTTACAGGGAAAGACTGAGACCCCACCTTCCAAGGCCCCACTTCAAAGCTTTGATGCCTCCCAGCTTCAGTTACTAGCAAAACCCCAAACGGGAGGTCACTCGCAAGTTTTTAACCTACTTTAAAGAAAAAAAGAAAAAAAGTAGTACCTCAAATTCAAAGAAGGTGTCTTGCACAGACTCAGCCTGGCCCTCAGCATAGCAGAAAAGTGAATTTAAACTCAATCTATCTATAGGCAGCCAATAATGAATGCAAAGCATGATGAACAGAAACAGCTTCAAACGTTTGAGCTAACAGTGGTGGTTCAGTTCTCATGAAACCTGGTGACTAATCAAATCTCAAGGTGAGAAGAGCAGGGGTTACTGCCAAAAGGCAAGCGAGAGTGCAATCCCTCCAGGGACACAGAGAGCAACCATGGTCCTCAACATGTTTATTACCCAAACAGCATATGATCCGAAGTTAAAGTGATGTTACCAGTGTATTGGTGGTGCTCTGCTGATAACAGTTTCTCAACCAGCTTCATATCAATATGGCTCGACAACAATTCACCTTGCTTCACAGCCACAGCACTCACCCACTCCTCAGGCACCAGAGTATTTGTAAAGAAGCTGCCCCAACCATCACCACCCCCTTCAGCATCAGATCAACAGGACACAGTGCTATCAAGAGCCACCAAAGTGGTCCTGTATAAACAAAATAACTCATTAGCCCTGACGGTGCAGACAGACCCCTCACCCACGCGGTCTCCATTCCAGGGGAAGGCTCAACAGACTGTCCTCCAACTTCACAGGTCTCTAGACAGAAAAGCCTCTCCCTCTCAATCGTCTTCTCCTGAACAAGATGATGGGACAAGATAGGAAACAACTGGTTAACAGCATGACTTTGAAAGATCATTTCCTGAGAATCAGACTATTTTTCAAAAGCAGAAGCATCTTCACCCATTAATTCAGACACTGCCAATGGATGTCAATCACTGCATAAATGAGTTGGTACTTGCTAGAGCAACTAGCTCTAGTGGCCTCAGGGAATTCGAAGAATCAAAATGCATTCTTGTCAGAGTCTAAAATAAATCCAGAGGGCGACGGTCCATCAGTAATCTATGATTTTACTAACCCAAAGTTGTAAGGAACCACCCCAGCATCAGCCTGAGTTATCTAAATAAACCAGAATAATTTCTTCCTAGCTCTGCATGGTGTATTCAGGCTCCGGACTGTACGAGAGGATTCAGCTGAAATGTTCTTTGTTGTACGAAACCAAAAGGCAATATTTCTTCACTTCAGATACATCTCTCCATCCTGCCCACACATAGATAGAGTTAAAGCAAACTATCAGATGCCAATCAGTACTTTAATTGTCCTCCCCCTTGGACATAGAGGCCTGATGAATTAATTCCTAGAGATTCACCTTAGACCTAAGGGACTTCTTGCCAGGGCTATTAGGATAAGGACCCAGGTCCAGAAGTCCACAATTCTGTCTAACAGCTGATAACCATCCATAAACCCACAACCACTGACATGTAAATATCTTGATTTATTCCCGAAGATGAGAATCATAAGCAGTGTTTGCTGTGGCTCAGCAAGACTGCCTAGCAGACATACTGATCTATAGACCGATAAAACCATAAAGAATGGCTCGATTCCAATTCAGGCACTGAAAACAGACAAATGCCTTCCTTAGAGGGTCAAACAGGAGGTCCCAGCTACCCACCACACCTCAGTTTTGCAAGAAGGAAACGATTCTACCAGAGTACTGCATAGAGAATAATTATTCCAGAACAGGTAGCATCACCTAACGAATTTTAGCAATACACAGAAGATGTAATGGGACTCTCTGTGTGTGAGGGAAATCGACATTGTTCAAGGTGGAGAAGACAATGATTTTCCAGAAACTTATTTTTAAAAGAGAACCTTCCAGATGCACCTTCTCTAAGCTACCTTCCCCACCCCAATGCTTACCTTTTGTATAAAAAAGAGACAATGAAGGGACAACTCACCATCTTACCGAACATCTCCAGCTTCTACCAGTTCAGCCTTTATTATCCTCCCATCCAACATACAGCCACCTCTCCAGAGGAAGCTGTCTCCCAAGCACATCAGAAATTAAAGAAAACGCACATGCAGCCATCACTACCCAGCAGATCTTTTTCCAACGTACATAAAGCCAGGAGAGCACAAGAAGACACACAAAAAGGTGGCAATGAGAGCAGCCCACATCACCAGGCTGGTCACAGCTACCGCTGTGTCTAAACACTCGTGAGATGTGGGCGAGTACCGGGGATGAGGTTTCACACTTACCCAGCTCCCTACAGGGGAGCACCACGCTCCAGCGGGACGGACGGGTAGCTCTGCCATGAGGCATGCCGGGGCATCGCAGCACAGCAGCTGTGGCTTCAGGAAAGCTAAAACAGGAAAAAAAAAAAAAGTAAGTAGAGAGTGAATGTGCCAAAGCCCCTTTTGATCCAGCACTTCCAGCCTCCCACAAACAGCTGCGGCATTGCCGCGGCTGAAAACCCTGCAAACAACACATCATCAAGGTTGACTAACCAAAACATTGTTTGTTAAAATGCAATTAAAGCTGGAAGTATGAGCAATTTAACAGCTATACACGCCAAAAAATATTGCAATGATCTCAAAACCAAACATTTTTAACGCAGTAGCGACGCTCTGCAGCAGTTGTTAGCAAACAGATGATCAGACTTCTAAAGCATCAGCTGCCCTTCAGTGTTCCACCACAAGGCAGGGTTGACACATGCCTGAAGAAATTATGAGCTCCCAGCATGTGTAATACTATCTTTCAGCTTTATTTCACCAGTACCCATTTCCAAGCTTCACCCATTTGAAAGTTACTTTTAGTCATTTCAAATAAAACATTATATCTAGAAGCAAGAACGCTAAAGAGAACAATAACGTTATTTCCAATCATTCAAGAATAACAGTATGAGTTTAAAAATTAACTATGCAATTGATGCAATTTAGGTTCAAAGTGATAATACCCTGAAATTATCAGCATTATCAGAAGTGCACCAAACAGTTACTCTAAATCAACCGGGAGGCTGAAATACAATTATGCAATTTACCTTTTAACTTGCATCTGACAGTGGTTTAAGTGGCATTTCCTAAACTTAAGATCAACAGTCCATATTCATAAAATCTTGCAGGCTGATTATGACAGCCTGTGCTCTTTCAAAACTTTAAAACAAAATTATTTTTAAGAACACTGCTTAACAGTAGGGAAGCGAGACTCAGACTACCCAAAGAGAAAACAAAAGGCAGAATCCCAGTGCCTCTGCCTCTTCTTGCTTCAGTTTCCCAGTGAAAGAGTGTGGCACTGGAATGATGCTTCAGTATTGCCTCCAACATCCACGTCAAGACACACGAGTGGCATTTTTCAGAACAAGCCCAGGCAATCTATTAACGAGAACAGCAGATTCACATCTAGAATTAAAAGGGCTGATGTACTTGAACACATACAGGTAAGTGAGCCAGAGAGGGCTGCCGAGTTTGTGTCTTCCAAATTGAGAATGGCAACATCGCTTATTTAAACCTGAATGCAGTCTACACAATCACAACTGGCGCAATCAAAATCTTTTGTATAGGCTATACTTGATGAAATTAGGTTAATTTTCACTATGAAGTTTAAAGAGATTCACTGGTTAAGAAATCATATAAAATAGCCTTTATCCAAAGATTGCTGTAGTTTAAGGAGAACACAGTTAATTCTTCATATGAAACAGAAGAGACTAAATTGCTCGAACACAAAAGATAACTCAAATTCAACTACCAAGTTGTGCCCAGCAACTCTGTAATAATTGCATACAGAACACAAACATGCTTTGTTCAGAACTCATAATATCTAATCAGCTATAATTGTAAATTTTATTTTCCTTTTGTAAATTACCAAGGGAGCTAACTAGAGAACAGGGGATGTAAAATAATATTCTAGCTGGGGATATTTTGTTAACACATAAGCCTCTACCCACCCCCTCCCTAATGCCTGCAAGGCTCTTCTGCTTCTGAACTTATTTTAATTGTTAGCTTTTCTTTGAAGGTATTTCAACTATAATGCAAGCAATGCTCTAATGAATTCTCAGCCCTGTGCTATTTTTCCAAACAGTTCTTTTACATCATCTACAAATTTGGATGCTGAGAGGTAGTTTCTATGCTCATGCGCGTCTCTGTTTGTGAGGAACATCAATATTCTCATCAAGGGACGTGTCTCTTAAGTTTCTAAGCTTTAAAATAATCCCTTCTATGGGTTTGCTGTTTTCTTGCATGAATCTGTTTTGGCACTTAACCCATCTCTTCCTTCTCCACCTGCCCAGTGCTGCTAAGCCATGCAGCTCCACCATCAGGCACAGCTCTCTGGGGCCCTGGGGGGTGTCTGCGAGGTCCGTCCGGTGGCGCAGCCCAGGCAGCACTGAGCCAATGCACTCCACACCTCTCCTTTACAAGGCTTGCTCCCCTGAGCAAGCAGATTTGGTAATTCACGTCCCTCTCCAAACATGCCTCTAACAACATGTATTTTTCAGATTCACAAGTGCTTACCCCCATCCTGAACTCCCAAAACGCTACCAAGAGCTGCACTAGAGACTGGATGTGCTGGGTACCTCAGCAGAAAGAAGGCAGCAGTTGCCTCATGCTTAGAGCATCCAGACGCCACAGCTCTTACTGCTGACGGGACACTTCTGACATTGTTCCATGTCATGCCTTCCCTATGACGGCATCTGACTACGTTTTGCCACCAATTAAGGTCCCACTGTGAAAAGGACCCCTCCAGAAGGGCACAGGCAGTGCAGAGCATAGCGTCCGCCTTTGTCTCCTGCTCCAGCAGCGACAGGCAGACCTTTCAGTGAAGGAAAACCATTGTCAGCTGCATCTCTAAGATGAACTACCCAAAACTAAATATAATTTAAAAGAGGACTAATACAAGAAGAGAACCAAGGGATACTGGCCTGTCTTATGAACAGATTTTCAATTATCTTATTTAAATAAGCTTAAACGTGCTTCTTCAAGGCCAGCAAGTCAAGGGAGCCAATACCCCATTTTCACCAGCCCTGCTGCAAGAGGCAGGCCAAGCTCACTGAAAATGCAAAGGCAAACAAGGAGAAACAGCCGGAAATTCCCTCCATTCCACAGCACTCCGACAAATAATATATAGACGGGTGGAAGAATTAAGCCATAATTAGCAATCTTTTTGACCCAGGTAGTCATCATCTTGTGGGTTTTTTTTTCTTTTTTGGAAAATAAAAGAAGCAGCAAGCATTTCAGGTTGTAAAAAAGCAATGACTTTTCTGAAAACAGCAGCTGACAATTTTATACAATAAATAATGCTATTTTATAGTAACAAGTACAACATCAGCAACACAGTAAAGTTAAGATATTAACACTGACAGAGATTATCTCTGTTCTCCATTAATCTGCATTCTTTACAGATGGTTATTTATGAAAATTGAGCATGAAGCCAAAAGGTTATCTATGGCCATATTAGCAAACATCTGCTTGCAATTCCGATTTCATGTTTGCATGCTATTCTTGGAAAAGCAACCATTTTCGAGAAGTACCAGATGTGACCAAGTGTTCTTAATGGTAAAATATTCATTTTAGCAAGATAAAAGTTCAGTGAAAAAGCAAAGCCAGGAAAGAAATCATATTCTCCGAACACAGCAACTGCCTCAGACCGCTGCTGCTGAATGCTCCAGGGGAAAAGTGTTTCTGAAGAGGAAAAAAAGCAGTTTATTTAGTGTGCCACTACGGATAATTAATCTTCATTTTTAAATATGAAACATTCAAAGGAATAAACATGAACTCAGTTTCAACTTTAAAGCAGAGAAGTTATGCACTACATGAACTGAACCACCTATTTACTCTCAGGCAGCAGGATTTACATGGTACCTTTCAATCTCCAGTAGCAGGAGATCAAGCGGCCTTCACAGTGACTTTAGGGGTGTTGACTTACTCCCTAAAAGACCTCGCCAAGATCCTTCACTACCTACAATAAGGAAAAAAAGGTTAACTTTGGGCTGGGAAGGTGTTGCAGGTAGCAGGTTCTCAACGGAGGCTGTATGAGGGAATTAATGTAGACCAAACCGAGGAGGGAAGCACTGCTTAATTCTTTCTAAGAGCCTTGCTATACTCAAGCGACTTCCTAAAAATATTTAAAAAAAAAAAATATGTTTTTGTACCTTCAAAATATTTGTTCATTATGTTTGATAGCCACACCCTTTGTGTGAATAACACTATTAATCTGACAGAAATGTGTAGATAGTGTTTGTAACATTTGCATTACAAAACAAAATATGTACCCATACAGCCTAGTTTCATTCTTTTTATATATACACACACATTTACAAACATATATATATCGTGTTTATAAACTATCATTGACTCCTGTCTTTGCAGAGACGGTGCTCCTGAAATTTAAGAAAAAATAAAGTCATAATGAAATATTGGAGTGAAAGATTACAAGCTCAGCCACCAACACTTATTGGCCTGATTTGGGGACTTATTACAGAGTGTCATTTTAAATAAGGAAACCTGAATAACAAAAGAAAAAAGCCACCCACATGTCCTTTCCTTCCCCTCCGCCCCGAGTAGTTCAGACTAACTCTGCCAGGTTTGAGAATTACTCTTCTGGTGAACCCATTGTGCAAAATTCTGAGCGATGCATTTCACTTACATCCCTAATAAATTTTCAGAAGAACACAATACCATGTAAAGATTCAACTTTGGGAAAGCTCAGCTTTCCCAAATACCATATGACAAGAAAACGTTGCACTGCCAAACTTATCTTCAGTCTGCAGTTCTTCTAGGGTTTTGTTGGTTTTTTTTTTGTTTTGTTGTTTTTTTTAAATTTAGTTCATAGATTTAATTTAATCCCAGACTGGCTAAATAACAACACTTACAACACTTAAAGTAAAACTACAGGTGACAATCAAAGACCTGCATTATTAGTTGATGCTGCTCATACATCCTTTTATGTGAGGAACACTGATTATCACAAATCCCAAGTATTAAAAAGTCATAAACTATCTCGTTACCTACAGAAAGAAAAGAAAATGAAATAATTTAAAAAGTGTATTTTCCCCTTTTTGCTTCCCCTTCCCTGAGGCACGAGAATTCACACGAGGGGCAAATGAGGCAAAAACCTGCTACTGCACATCGAAGAGGTAGGTCCGAGAGCTGCCCTGAGAGCAGGGAACCCTGCTGAGGGGGGAGTCATGCCATATTAAGCTATATAAAATGTAACTAATTTAACTGCATAGCACAATGTAAGTTGGGAAGAGCGCGTTTCCCCTCCCACCCATGGGCTAAGCACAGATGATGCCCGCAGCCACAGAGCAAGACACAAAGCACCCCTTAAACTGCCTACGCAGGAAGGCAACAGCTTGAGGGCTCTTCCTGGGACAAGCAGGGGCAATATGATGGGGAAATGCAGAAACAAACACAGCAGCAATGGCAGAGAAATAGAAACACCAGAAATCACCCATTTAATGCAAAAGCACAAGCAGATCTGAAATCCATCCAAGCCTCTTCAGCAAAGATGCACGCTTTTGTAAACAGAAGTAGCTCTTAACATACTTTCCGCTTGAAATGAATGCCTCCAAATGGAAGAGTAAAGCAGAACAGCTTCTGTTTTGGACATATGAAAGTATCTAAATGCTGTTCCTTACACACCTCTGCACCCTTGGCACCATTTCAGGTGTAAGCCAAGGGGCCCGACAGCCCAGGCAGACGGGCAAGTCACACACACGAGTGCTACGCTAGCTACTGTGCACAAGAACATCTGCATTTAGCTACGGTGCCTTGAAATCAGAAGTCTAGTCAAAAAAGAACTGTTTCCAGCAATCAGATAAACTATAAAGCTATTATAAACTCAAGTGGTTTAGGTCTCTGCAACTCTTTAAAATTATTAAGGATGAAGAGTACCTTTACTGAGCTCCTCTTGTATTAAGAGAGCAAAGCAAGAAGTTAAACAAGTGCAAAAATTAGGGTTCCCTTTGGAGGCAGCTGGGGCAACAGATTCCAATTCCGGATTGCTGCCAACTAGCATAATCCAAAGGAGGAAAAGGATAAATGAGACTTGTTTTTTAAATATTTACATCGCTGTACCTCATATCTTTGCATCTTAATAATTTTCAGCTTACTCTGTGCCCTTTACAGATATTTGTTCAGAATTTTTTAAATGTCAGCCATAAAAATAAAGCTAGGAAGGAAAAGTAAAACTTTATCATTCACTAGAAGTTGCCAGCGACTCCAGAAGCCTGCTACATGCCGGCAGCCTGCGTAAGAAAGAGACTTTTTGTTCTTGCCCTGCACACAACGCCCCACGTAACCTTTAAAACTCTGTTGGATACATAAAATAGCACTGATCCCAGAGCCCCGAGAAACAAGGCCCTGCAAATAAGAGAGCTGAGCCACAGATGTCCTGTCAAGGACAAATCCTGCCTTGTGGGCGCAGCCGGGGGTGCCCGGGCAGAGCCGCCGCTGCGCTCCCTCCTGTGGCCGAGAAGGACGGGCTTCAGCAGCAGCATCCCACCCTGGTCACATCCCCCCGCCTCGGCACACGACATCCCCCCCTTCGGTGAGGGGCAGCGGATGCCGAACTCCTCCCCGTGCCGCAGATCTCATGCCCCCCCCTCCCCCAACTTCCATTTAACCTCACCCTCCCAGCAAAACTGCTTCCCCGCTTAATCCTCCTGCAAATGCAAAGCGTAGGCAAAGCAATTTAAACCAATTCATTGCTGTGCCGGATGCTAGTGATGGTCTAATTTATTGTGAATGATACAAAGCATTCAGAGGTCTGGTCTTCATTGAGCAATCCAGAGACGGAGATCTGTGCCAGAGACCATAAAGCAAATCCCATAAAAGAATTGGTTACAAGACTTACATTATGAAATTACAAAAATCCAGTAATCGGATCTTAATATCTACCCATGGAGACACTTGGTTCAAAAAGAAAATTTGTAACATTTAGCATAAGCAAGACAACACCTTGAAACCAGTAAAAAAAAAAAAA